>JACTAT010000217.1:0-203987 GCA_014526335.1 Chrysaora quinquecirrha
CTAATCAGTTGGAATTAGTATATTGTTTGATTACTGTATGATCGAACTACTGTAAACAGCCAAGTTTTATAAACTGCTAGCTTTATTAAGACAAAGACTCATTTTATATAAGAAACCGCTTGTAAGAAACTCTTGAACTCTAGAAATCCTTTTGCTGAAAATGCAGAAACATTACTAGAAGGGTTTGGTGGTCGATATAAATATGAGGAACTGCTTCCTAATCAAAGCCAAATTAAAAAAATTTGTCGAGTTCTGCAAAACCTGAATGCCTGGCACAAGTAAAAGGAAGATAGATAACTTAGAAGAACCTATGAACCCCGAGGCGATATTTGAGCTCGTTCACAGACAAACGAAGCAACATGTGGAGGAGAATAGCTAGACTCGCTAAGCCCTTCCTATTCCTGTCTTATTAAGCGAGAAAATAAGAACAGATTAAGACCATTTCAGATTGAAAGAAGGCAAACATTTATGAAGAGCCAGACTCAATCAAAATTTACTGGTTCCTATAAAAAAGAGATCGAATCTCGAATCTAGGAAACACTTGCGAAATCTCCAAATCAGGAAATGGCACAAATTTTCTGTGAAAGTTCTCATCTTGCTAGGCTGCCCTTAGAGCATAGTTGATAAGCTTAGAGTTAAACACCCCAACAAGGGAGAGGGCATCCTTTGTGGTTTGGGATGTGAAACACAGGCCACCTCACCTTTCGCCTGCACAGGGCTGCGTTAGTTGGCTTGTGATCAAATCAAACTCTGCAGCGGTGACAAAAGGCTTAAATGCATAGGAACGTAGATTCTATATTTTAAGCATTTTTATTACATTTGCATGTTTCGTTTTAAAAAACGGATAGTGTAATTTTGTTATATGTCTGAATATAAAGTAGAATTACTTGATTTTGCACTTGGATATTTGAATATATAATCTGTTTTCATAATTCAAAGACAAATAATGCTTTACTATACTATACTATACTATTCACTTTGTTAATGATGCCTTTTTAAATCAGAAATGGAAAAAGTGACGGGAAAGTGACAAATTTGCCACAAAAATTATGATTATGATTACGAAAAAGGTCGAGAAATCGAAAATGAACAACAACAACAAAATTGTTGATCTAATATGGCGGAATGATCAGGCTCTCTCTAAATGCAGTTCGTCAAATAACCATGTCGTCGCGGGCAAGAAAGACAGTAGGAAAATACTCATATGGTGAAACAGTGACTGGGAAAGGGATGTCATGGTATCAAACAACTGTAACAATCCCTCCAAAGCCAAGAGGAATCCATGTCATAACTGATATCCTTCAAGGTAGGTATAATGGAATGGTGTTGTTGTTGTTGGTAACGAACGAAGGAAGGAAGGAAGGAAACACTCAACAACTCGACAGACCAATCAAGGATCAGTGCCATAATGGTTAAGAGTTAAGTTTAGAGATATTTGACACTTGACAAGACTATAAAGTCCTGCATAGAAAATAGATGAGACCAAGGGGAGGCCGGGGCAGGGCAAGGTTAGGTTAAGACAGTTAAAGGGGTCAGAGCCAGACTGGAATTATGAATTAGTGCTGCACACCCATGCATCAAAGACTATTGTTTTAAAAACCATAGAATCATTGTTTTCTTTTGTTTTCACCAAAATTGCACACTGAAGTTCTTCAGTGCACCCACCAGAGTTTCCAAACTGGGGTCAAAGTTACCCAATCATCACAAAAAACAACAGGGAGAGATTTGAAAGCCTAAACCCCAAGTTTATGAATCAATGCTACAGTTACTAGGTATATTAAATGTTTATTGTGGTGTCTCCATGTAGGCTAAGGAGTTTTATGAAAGACTAATAAGTAACAGGCAATTTCAATCCGGTATCTGCCAATGGTACTAGTATTGGCTAATGAAATGTAAATTAAATGATATCATTTGAATAATAGTCAATAGTCAACTTGATTTTAATGGAGCAAAGAGCTAAGGTACCAGTATTAAACATGATAGTCACCACTTATCATGACAAGCCTTTGATATTTAGTTGGGCAACGTTTAGGGAGAGATCCGTCTCCCATCATCGGGCGGTAGCAGTGTTGAATTTTAATTATCGTGTTGTGACCTATTACTTATTCTTCACAGGAGTACCAGAGCTGAAGAAACTAAAAGTTGGAATGGCAAATTTAACAATACAGCACACATCAGCAAGCCTTAGTTTAAATGAATGCTGGGATGGACAAGTAAGAGATGATATGGAGATGATGCTGAATAGATTGGCACCAGAGAATGCACCATATACTCATACCTTAGAAGGCAGTGATGATATGCCAGCACACGTTAAATGCAGTTTAATGGGTGCAAGTTTAAATGTTCCAATCACAAATGGAAAACTGAACATTGGTACATGGCAGGGGATATGGTTATGTGAACACAGAGACCATGCAAGCAGTAGACATATTCTGATAACACTGCAAGGTGCAGAGGGCTGAATTTGGATATGTTAGCTAAGATCAGGATATAAAGATATCATCTTAAATGATAGTGCTTCAAAACTTGTTAAGGAAATGTTTGGTGTGACTCTTGGATATTCTATTCCTCCCTTAGATAGTTTTGTTTTTACGTGAGCAAAGACAATCAATTTTTCTATTACCTTGGAAATTTCACTCAATATTGTGTTTCAATTTTACAAAATTTTTGCATTGTGCAAAAGAAAAAGTAAAAAGTAGAAGTATAAAGATGTGTTATGAAAATTCCATACCATGAAAACTGTGCTTTTGATCCATTTATGTTTAGTTAATCAAACAGATATGTGCCTGTGGAGCGAGAACAAATTGTTTGACGTTCCTGATTCTCATCTATTTCATTCCCTCCTGAAGGTGATCCTTCACTAGTTTGTCCAGCAAAGCCTTCTCCATCACTTTCTGCTTGGTATTCCAGAACTGGGCTCTCAATGTGTGGAAATTCAGGAACTGTTACTTGACTATTGCTTCTGATTCTGTAACCTTCAAGAATAGGGTCAAAACCCCTTTGTGTGTTGTTAATCATCAACTGAGCAACTGATTGACTGCTTTTAGAGGATGGCTCTGTGTCCTAAAACAAATCATATTTTTTATTTGTGCCTTCAGAGGATAACATCACTTTACGCTTTTGTCAAACATGGTCTAGTACTATCTTTTGTATCACCTAATTTTTTTGCCAGTTACAGGGCAACTAATTGCGCTACTTTTTTAGTAAGGACAGTAGTTATTCGATTATCCGGTCTACTCGGGATAATCGAAATCCAGATAATCGAAATATGTAATCACAGCAAAACCAGTTACAAACTCACAAGACAGCAAGAGTAGCTTTTTAAGATTATTTTTCAAACATAAAAATTCTCCGTATACTAGAGTATTTGAGGTTTTAGAGTGATTTTGTGATAATTTCTGCGTGATATTTTGATCTTGGAATGGTTTGGAAAAAGAAAAACAGAATATTCGCTGAATAATGCTTTCGTAGTTAAACATTTTGACAGACCGGATAATCAAAGTCCGGATAAATGAGGGGTCGGATAATCGAATAACTACTATATTAAGACTTTGAGCAATCTAAAAACCTAAGCGGAAGCTGGACATCATGGTTGGTTGTTTGGGAGCACAGCTCTTCTGATGATGCCTAATTAAAAAACAAATGGTGTCATCATGTGCATGAACAATTGGCTCATAAAGGCCTGTTCAAATGTTCTTTTTACTTGACAGCCCGAAAAGTGTAGAGCGATTTTACATTGAGTAGAGCTGATGTTGAGATGCGTTGACTTGAAAGATGTCCAAAGTGGTTGAAAATAGTTTAAAATCATACAATTGATTGCTTGACTTTGATATCAAGCAAAGAACCCGATCGACTTAGTAGGTAGCAAATCTAGAGATCTCCAACAACCCAGTTCTCTCAATGGATCTGCTCTTGGACTGTTGCCTAAGATTTAATGTTTCCGATAAAAATCATACATTAAGATACACTTACTTTTGTATTCATGTTTTCTTCTTCAACTTGCAAGTATTTTCTATGATTTTCTGCGTATTTGTCTTTCATGTCTTGATTGAAAATTGCATTTGCAATGTTGTCTCTGTTACATAAACGTTTGACTTCCTTTTGAATTGCTTCAGTCATTGTAAGATCACCAGTTGGTTTGAGGCCAAAGGAATTCAGTGTTGATGCCACTTCACTGAAAAAATGCATTTTAGTGGTCAGAACGGAATTAAAGCACTGGCATTTTGTAATGATTTTAGATTGAGTACTAAAAGTCTTAAAACTTCCTTACAAAATAAAGCTTTGTGAAATCATTATTAGATAAATGGTGCTGTAAACAATGCAGTTGACTATTTTTGCTGAATAGAGAATGTTGTTTTCTTTCTTCAACTGTACAGGACTGTACACCATTTTTGTAAGAATTTTATAAAAAAGGATCCTTTTTGAAGAGCAGTTTGAAAACTCTTACAACAACTTATCTATAAGTTTTCAAAATGACATGAAAACCCCAGTCTCCAGTAGGACGTTTATGCTATCTTGATGCTATCTAGAATCAATTGTTGCTGTAGCAGGACTTGGATTATAAAAAACAGAGAATGAATAGGGTGAAAAGGCAGAGGTTGCAGTTTCAAGATCTTTCCCGGACTTATAGCGACCCGTCAAGTGATCTCTTATTTTTACAATTATAATCACCAAACATGCAATACCTTTTCACCATCGGGTCCTCTTCAACAACGATTCTATCTTGAAGGATTGATATTATTACATCAGAATTCAGCTCCAAATTGGAAATAGCACGGCATGCTTCGGCACGTATGGCTGCTTCTCTTTCGTACCGCAGGCACCATAGCAAAACTTCCTGGACGATTTCAGTTGGCTTTGCAACTAATCCGATAGCTGAAGAGAAAATATTCATTACCACTAGTGATGTATTGTATTCCTAGATACTAGGGTGCACATCTCTACCTTATCAAACAAAGATTAATTTAGACTTCGACTTCCTTTCTTTTGATAATGGTATTTGATGATAAAGAGAAACGAAGTTAACTGGTCCTTGTGCTTAGGCATCACGGTGACTTTATCGTTCATTAGGTCTTGATCTTGACCAGAAAACCCTTTAAACGTTATTGAGAATGACATGAATAGCACGAGCGTAGAAATACATTGTAATCTTCCAATTTTGTTAGCCTTAACGTCAAGATAATCTATTGTTTTTGTCGGAGAAATACGTAATTACTTCATGTGGTTTTGCTACGATAATTTTTTGACGAGATGCCCATTTAATCGTCCTTGTTTTTCTTCCTATATTCCAAGTCGAGTTCAAATCACTCTCGAGGAGCCCAAGCAAAAGAAAGTAATGAAATAATTATTCACCTTTGATGCAGTGGGCTTTTACTTTCCAGTTTCGTTCTTCGTTTGTTAACCTGACCAATTCATCAACAATTTCGTCTTGCCCAAGATGAATAGCTGCTACAGTCTGGAAAAAAACAAAATGCAACCTCCAATGCACTAAAGTCCGCTCAGGGGGAAAAAACGTAAAAAAGATACTGTATTTCCTCGAAAAAGCGCCCTCCTTCGAATAAGTACTCCCTTTGGATTGAGTACGGCATTAGATTGGTCCCAGACATGATGGGAGGAATCAAGAGCAGAAAGTTAGTTTTTAACGTTATTAAATAGGCTCCCCGCGCGTTTAATCGATGAAATACAGTATACAACAAACAGGGACAGAGGCGGACTGGCAGCGAATCTCAAGGGTTGCTATTTCCAGTAAAAAGGGCCTGTGGTTACTATAGCGATTTTTCTGTTCAGTTGCTTCTAGCGAGCTCCTCTGTAAAAAATCAGTTTGAGGCAAGGGCTACTGTTCATTATAATACTTCTTTCCTTATTTGCGATATTTCGATGGCAAAATCGTCTCCCTTTTATACATATTTCGCATTTCCATATTTTCTTGCTGCCATATTTTCTTGCGCATAAGCTGATTATCTTTTTATTTTTACTTCTTTCAAGTTATCTGCATCGAGAAACAATTTCTGTTATCTCCAACTGTTTTCAGACTGAGCGAAACCAATCCAAATCTCTTCAAAATCCCAGGAAATCGAAAAGATTTGCTCAAGAAACAACAGAAACAGTTTGTTAAAGACTATAATAAGAAGGCCCGGGTTGCAATCGCAACCTAGCATCCCTGCCAGTCCGCCCCTGAACAGGGATAAACGAACGCTAAGGACTAATTTGAAAGCAAATTTATGGCATAATGTTATACATGCTGCAGAAAAAGACAAATTGCCAAGCCTTGCTTAGAAGCTTTGCTTTATGTTGAATTCATGATGGGTTAAAACTGTCCATTCCAAAATTCACATATTGAGCCCCAAATATACGATTAGAAGTCACAATAATAAACAAATGAGAATTATCATGAAGAAGATAATCATTTGTCTTTAAATGCTTGAAAACCGCTTGCATTTCTTATCTGAGGTCCTTGCATGCACTTTTGTGAGGGCTTTTTCGCTGCGCGGTAACTTCGGACCTCAACCTCGCAGTTATGGTCGAGGGGCATTTCACTCTGCGAAAAAAGTGTACGAGATTTCTATTAAAACAAAAGGACTTTCAAGGGATTTCCAAGAAAACAATAGGACTTGCAGCAACGATGTACGAGACTGTTAAGGAGTGAATTGCCCCTCGGTTATGGTTTACCAAGAGTCATTTTATGAGATGCACATGTCTCCGCGCAGGCCTTTCCTTTTTGGGATCTCCACCCTGTCTTGATTTAAAAGAGTCATTCTGTAAGAGGAATATGTCGGGCGAATTTGTATGACAGAAAATAATTATAGAAGAACACAATTAAATTTTACAGTAAAGTATCTGTTTGATTAAGAATTACCTTGACGGCTTCTAGTCGTATCGATACATAATCACTCTTTAAGCAGTTAATGAATGATGGCAGTAATCGTCCTGTCATTATACCAAGAAGTGAGATCTGGAAAAATGAAATGGAATATCAGAAGAAATATCAAAGAGCATTTAATTCAACAAGCAGGGTGGTAGAGGAAGGTCCATGATTATGAATCATCAAAAAATTATCCAGTTTTCCGTTTCAGGTTTATAGCGTTCCTGTGTCTTCTTGAAAAGCTATTATTGTAGCTTATGAACAATAGAGATAGTCTGAGCAGTTGGTTACGTAACATTTAATACTGTATAGGTAATAAAAACTTAATGACAATACTATTGTTGATCAAATAAATTGAATGACGATTCTTTATTCTCAACTATATTGTAACAAGATTGCGCGAATAACCTTTCCACAATCACAAGCTTTCAGTTTCAGCCCCGTCGGAATTGGATGCGACCCCCCTCAAAATAAATGAAAAACAATATGGGATAATTTGGAGATTTTCAGCCCCACCCCCGAAATCAGAGATTCCTTCTGATGGGCTTGAAGTTTGATGCTAAACCTTTGTCTTTTGACGTATCACGTAAATAATGATGTTATTCACGTTTCAGGAGATAAAGAACAGCCAGTCACACACCCTTCACCGTCCTTAACAAGCAGATTTCTTAAGAAAATTAAATCAGTGGTAAGAGAGCACAGCACTGAATATCATGCAATAAGAGATACAATGGGAATTAGATAATGCGTACAACTATTACCTTTCGCAATGCATCGAGTATTTCAATCTCGTTTCCATGCATTAGCCTTTCTCTGAGTTTATCATGGACGAGCTGAAATAAACAAGAACAGGTTTCAGGAGATAGACTCAACCATGTATATTTCATTAAGATTGTTCACATTTATTAGTCGCCAAACCAGTAACCAATGTCTCAGTTACAAATAGATAGCTTTCTAAGCCTGGGAAAAATAGCAACGGTGTTGCAAGCAGACTGTAATCTTGTTGTTGTTGTTGTTTTTACTTTATTTTGAGTAGGCTGTTATTTCTAGCTTTTCCAGCTAATTAAGGCCTACTATGCATGCCGCATCCAGGCATGGGACCCCTAGTTTAACGTCCCTTCCGAAGGACGGCAGATTGAGTTGCTTAGTCATCAATCTGGAAAGTCACCCATCCAGATGCTGACATCACACGACCAAACTTAACTTCAGCTGTTTAGCGAGAACTGGCCGAGAAGCTTGGCCACCCACTCCACAGGCCTTGAGCCAATAATTTCAGGATGTATTTGATTGGGAACTCTAAGTCTGCCAAATGTTGAAACAGTAGACTTCGCAGACGCAGAGATGAAAAGATATTTCTCAATTAACGTCTTCAGAATTCAGACTGAAAAAAATACGAATTCCAAGTCTACCAAAACAGAATTCGCCCCAGCTGAATATGCCCTCAAACGATCAGTGCTTTAGACGGAGAAATTTTACAACGAGGGCCCTTGTTAAGACAGCATCAGGCTACCCAATCGTTTTTTTATGCTTAGTAAAGGTAGAAAGCTGCAAATAAATGCAATTTCGGCTTGAGTCTTTATCTACATGCACTTCACGGCACTCGTCCCCATGCTAAGAATTATTTCATCCCAGATTTATCAAAGCCATTATATTATCACAGATTTATCAAAATTAATACCTTTCCATTGCCAGTTTTTCCCAATGCTCTTGCTGCTGCAGTTCTGACATCTTTGCTCCAGTCAGTCCACATTAGATGAGATATCTTATTAGCGACATCCTAAAAATAGATCGGAAAATTAGAAAATAACTGAAGAAAATGCTGTCAGTTTTTTGCGAGGTGCCTTGATAACTCCTAATCGGGCCCTTTCTAGTTCAGTGCCCAGGGCCACTAAATTCTTAATGATGTCTTGGATCTGAAAACATGCAATGTTGTATTGGTATGGACGGGGCATGGATCTCATACTTTCGGAACATTGAACCAGAGCCAAGATAAAGTTACGGTCACACGGTCATTGACCGGAGGAAGGTCAGTTAGAATAAAAGAAAATTTGATGACACACCTAAGACACGCCTATTTTTCATTGTTTGCTGAGGAAGGTTTTCAGCTAGGGGCATTTTTGTCTGGAGGAAGGTTGAACACATTTCTGGACACTGCATTGAACTGGTTCAATAGAAGAGCATGAAAATCGTGGCTACGTCAACTAAGAGCTTTGCTTAGCCACAGAATAGGGCTAAACCTTCCTCAACTGCGCAAACGGCTAAATAATGTATGTAAGCGTAAATGCAACACGACTGATATTGACAGAAAGAAAATGTTTCGCTATCTAGCTATTCACACTGACACATTAAAACCAGCTTTCTTTAAACCAGATAAAGTTCCACGAATCAGATCACTTCGATTTGTTGGTTTGACCAATCAAAACGCATAACTTTTTAAACCGGTTTAATTTAAACGGGTGTAACGTGCAGTGTGAATACGGTACAATTGTTAGAGCGCAATGGATCTAGTTAGGGGCATTTCATTTCTCGAATAAGCGTATGAGATTCCTATTGAAACAAAAGGATTCTTACAAGATTCCTTCGAAAACAATAGAGATTCCAGCCGAGAGTGTACGAGATTCCAAGGAATGAATTGCCCGGACCTAGCGTAGATAAACAGAGATGAGCTACCTTGGTTAATGGTCCTTGTAATGAAGGAAAGACTTGGCAAGCAACTACTCGATCTCTCCAACTGCTGCTGTTGAGTTGTTCGGCCATCATGTACAGCACATTGGTCTGAAACACAAACGAATTGTTTACAAACGAGGGCAAGACATCGCAGAAAATCTTAATAAAAGGCTGACGATGACAAAGTTTTCTATGGACACCTAGACACCATTCGATCCGACCTATGCAATAAATAAAGGAGAAACCACATTTTTCATTACCCGATGATTAGGACGGATCTCTCCCGAAACGTTGTTTTACTAAATATCAAAGACTTGTCATAATAACTGGCGTCAGATGCAACCTTAATTACGTTCGAATTTACGTTGAGGACACCGTCGTTTTGGGGAAAATCTTGTTACAGATGGGCGCTCTGTAAACAAGCAGGCATATCACCAATAGATCTGAATCTTTGCTGAGTGCAGAGCTTCACAAATGCTTTGAAACAGCAGAGATGGTGAAGAAAATACCACAAAAATCAATAAGGTCTCTATTTGTAATCTTGGAAATTTCTGAGAATGGGGGCTTCGTCTGTTCAGCAGCATAGACGATGAATATTAAAAATTGCAAAGGTTGTTCCTCTAGGTTTTCCAACATCATTGGCCTAAATAGAATTCTCTATCACTTAAAGGTTTCGTCCCCTTCACAGTCCTTTCCTCGACATTGCAGGCGAGACTTTTTGAACAAAGTTTATGGCATCATAAAGAGATAAACAGAATTTCAAGCAAGGGTGCATCTCTATCTGGGGCTTAAAGTCGACGTCAGGTTCCTCCATGAGTTGTATCTTAGACTTTCATTATCAAAATATCATAGTTTGAGTGCAACATTAGTTCTAGCAATACGTCATGAATGGCGAAAACACAAGGATAGATTCTTCCACAAGTGGCATATCACAATTGATGGGATTTGAAACCAGGGCTGCGTGATCAGAGAGCCAACGATGTTTCCACTAAGCTATAGAGCTCAATGAAATCGCCGAGTAACTCTCCAAGTCATACAGCCCAGTTCTAGAAAGATATGGCAAGCGCATATAGGAAGTCTTCGAGAACATGAATGGGCTTATAAGAAAGGTCAGGTACAAATTCACCAATGCAAAACTCAAGGCAGTAAACGGAAAAATAGGGGGTCTAACTATCTGAAAGAAATGACAAAAAGCATACAGAACGATATGGAAAAAATACTTACAGATAATTTGCTAAGTTTTGCCAGGAGTTTCACGGATTTGGAATGTTTGACAATATCTGGAGAGTTTACATGACTGATTAATTCTTGAATCACACTGTCAGAATCACACTCTGCATAGGCTAAGCATTGTGCAGCTGCCCATTTCTCCGGTGGCCCACCATCATGCAGTACATCGAGCAATAGGTCTTTCGCCTGAAATGACAAGATATATCTCATTAAAAAGAGGTTTATCATGAATCAACTGAGTATTCTAAACTTATAATACCAGTCATAATTATCGATCCTTAGCCTAAAAATACGGCGCAATAGGGGCAAGCTTAACAGCGAAGAAACAAAAAAAGGCATAAAAGAAGCTAGTCTAATCGAGGTGGCTTGTGTGTCAGCATCGTAGCAAGGCCCCAACCACAGTAGCGTCACAGCCAGGGTCGAGGTCTGGATAAGTTGACCTACTACTGAGATCCTAGCGACTGGCGAAAAATACACCATTTCACCTTCACCTTTACTAGCATCGACGACGTAGAGCTTTGAGAAGTTCAGTTATTGCTAGACACAAAGCATGCAAGAAGCAATAAAGTCGGACCCGACCTTAAAGGTGGATGTAAGGACGGAATACAATACCCGTTTGCTCGAAGTAACACATCGTGATAAGTAGATGTAACTGCTAAAACAAGCAACGTTTTTCAATAAGCGGGGACAAACGCCTTATGTTTTAATTTAAGCCACTGGAGCATATTCAGCTATTAATACAGTACAAAATTAAAAACTCACCTTCTGATTGGCCCTGTTTAAGGCGAATAAAGTGATTGCTGAAGCCACCTGAACTTGTTTACATTTATCTGACTGCAATTCAGTAATTTTCTGTATAAGTTCTGGCGTTAGAAACAAAACATCTTCGAAACTTTGTTCTTGTTTCTCTTTCTGCATGAGTAATGCTAAGAAAAAGTGAGAAAAACAAGTGAGTTTATGTGCTGCAGATTGACGACAAATATCTATTGGTATAGGAAGATTGTGAAAACACGCACACATGCCTTAAGCATCTATATGCAAAATAAATAACTTCTGCTCTAAAGGTATGAGCTTGGCTGGGTAGTTTGGTATTCTAGGAGGGCTAAGGGGATGAGAGACTGTGAAGGTGGAAGTGAAATGGTGTTTTAGCACCAGTCGCTAGGATCTCAGTTGTAGTTTAACTAATCGAGACCTCGACCCTGGCTGTGACGCTACCGTGGCTGGGCTCGAACCCTGACAACACTGAGCTCCTGACACCAGCTGTCAGCTGGATTACACCACGACGCCACAGCACCTTCAAAGGGACTCATTGTTTAAGCCGAAAATTTTCCAAGTTCTAAGTTTTCTTTTGTTCTAAAGATAGTTTTCATGACAGCTCCCGTCATGAATTTTCTGCCCCCTAATTTGGAAGGATTTGAAGACATCGCAAGGAATAACATCCTTAAATTCAGAAAAAGTTTGACTAGTTTTAATCGGCAAAGCATGTTTCGATGGATCATCAATCATCATCAGTTGCAGTTACATGATTAAGTAAAATTAAGAACAACATCTAAACATATACGCATAAGGCGTTAATCTCGTTCTTGTTATAATTTTAAAGGTTTAGTTTAGTTCAAATTGGTTCTGATCCGCCTACCGTTTTTGGCAGTCCTGCTTATTGGTATAGGAAACATTTACCCGATATAATCTATCGTCTTCAGAACTTGGAGGGTCCGCTAAAAACAAGAGGTTACGAAAAGTACGCTGAGTTTCTTAAAAAAGCAACTAAATAGCATACTTCTCTCTTTTGATTTTGCATCTCTGATCTTCCTATTCAGCATCGCTTTACTACAAGCAGAAACAGCAGACAGTCTAACATGATCATTGATATCATTCATTCCACGTAAAAGTTCTTCAGATGAGCTGTCTTCCCATTTCCTCTCCAAAAACCACTTACCTCGCCATTCATCAACTAAAACAAAGATATTTATGAAAGCAAACAAACTAAAATAAGAACTAAAATAAAGATATTTGTCAAAGGAAAATGCCATTCTTTCAACTGCCATGCGTGTTACACATTTCAACAATGTCGTGTTCGAGAATTATCGAGTTTTCGAGGGGCAATTCACTCCTTGAAAATCTCGTACACCTTTGCTGAAAGTCCTATTGTTTTCTCTGAAATCCCTTGAAAGTCCTATTGTTTTAATGGAAATCTCGTACACATTTTTGCAGAGTGAAATGCCACTCGGAGTTTTCGATTCTAAAACCGTACAATGCATAAAAAAATTTAGCTTAGCTGCAACCTTTCACTGTGCTAACGATTGCACTATTGATTTAGCTGTGACATCCAGAGTGGAAAGTATGTAATATGCGCAAACTCTCATACTCAGTTTAGAGGTTATGTGCATTTCCTTAGCAATATGGGCAGCTAGAAGCAAGAAGCAAGTGGACGATGTGCCCTTATCCAATACTGATCATAGATCCCCACATCTGCAAAAGTAATATCTGACTTTCCACTCTGGCCTGTCACTCTGTCGCAATCTTCCAGTGGGAAGGAGACAGTACCTGGTAGAAGTAGAAGTAGAAGGAAATTTTATGATCCTTCATAGTTTTCGATTCTTTCGGGGCTTTGAAAGTGAAAAGTGGCTGGGGTGAAAATTTTCACGGTAAAAATTTTCACCCCGACTGGTTGAAGCCCTCGTAAAGTCATGAACTTTGAACGCTTGTGAAATCAATAAGTAAAGCGCTAAGATAGTAAAACGTTGCATCAAGACTAACTGTTGGCTCCTTAATACGAATTTGGCATCGAAAACTCTGCATCTCAAAATTATGAACCATTTACAATCAAACTGTTCATCGGAAAGGTCTATTTGTTACACTGTATAATGATGAAAATTTGGCTGGAAGTTTAGTTTTCATAAATTAAAGTACACTAACCTAGTCTGACGAGATTTGGGTCCTCTCTGCTTTTTCACAGCTTTTGGGTCCAACTCATCCACAGACTGTGCTGGTGTTACGTTTGATAATGTCATCTTATGAATCTCACTATCCTGAAATGAAATATCGACAATATAGAAGGCATAAATCCATGATTGTTTTTTTTAGTCGAGAGCCTGTTTGCATGGAGGCAGGCCAGCCTGGTAAGGCAAACTAGCTCATCCAACCGACATATTACTGAACAATAAACTCTTTTGCTTGTAAATCTTGTATTTAAAATTTAAATGCACAATCACCCAGCAGAGTGAAGTGAGATTTGTGATAAAAGGACATGGATCTCGCCTGGCCAAGATCTATAGGAACAAAAGAATCTTTTGTTTGTTCAAATTGCTTTTATATGGGGAGAGGGCTTGCCAATAAGGCAAGATGAAATGTTCACAAGAAGGTACAAGCAAGAGTTAATAAGCCCGGCCAGTTAAGCAAACTGGGCTGAAAAATCTATCCATGTAAATGCTCTGAAGAATCATCTCACCTAACCTAACAACTACCTGGGCTGTGATAACCATTTAAAAATGCCTCATCTTCGATGTAAACAGGCCCCTAGCATCTGGTTAATATAGCAAACTTGCCAAAACAAGAAACAAATTGGCAATTTTGCCCACAGTGGGTAATAAACAATCCCCTGAAGGTGCTGTGGCGTCATGGTGTAACCTAATCCAGCTGACTCGTGGTGTCAGAAGCTCAGTGTGGTCAGGGTTTGAGCCCAGCCACGGTAGCGTCACGCCCGGGGTCGAGGTCTCGATTAGTTAACCTACTACTGAGATCCTAGCGACTGGCGCTAAAACACCATTTCACCTTCTTTCACCACCTTCACCCCCTTGAGATGCTCTCATGACTCATGCACCCTATCGGTTTGAAATCTGTTGACTTTTGAAACAATTCTCTAGGAGTCCCCAGGAAAGCTTTTTCCAAGAATGACGCAAAGAGAATTGTTCAAGATTTATTACCTCAAGTATCTCAGGGTAATCCTTCCATTTTTGCAAGCCTCTTTTGAATTTTTTCATTTTCTTCTTATTTTCTTTCTTTGATTGGTCATCAGATTCCTTTGCTTCCCAGTCATACCAATGAACGACCTCAGATGGATAAGATTCTTCTAAAACCTTACCAAAAACTCTCTTCATATCTGAATCAAGTACAATCTCATGTTCTTTATGGCTGTTAGTATTAACAGGTAGAGCCCCATGGGCAATTTCTTTAAGATATACCACATCTTTCCTTTTAGAAGTATCTTTATCGTCTTTAACAACAGCTTTATGGTCATTATTCTTTGAAAAGTTTTCATCAATTGAATCAGAGATTTGTTTTGGTGTATCAATACTGACAGTATTAGTCCCTTTATCATATTTCTTGCTAAGTAAATTAGTCAATTTTGAGCTTTGAAGTCCTGAAGTATGTTCCTTCACCACCATCTCTGCAATTTCTCTACTCAACAGACCCATCACGTATTCATCCCATGAAAGTGCTCGCTTTGGAGTATTTTTCAAGGCTTTTGTTTCTTTCTGGTCAGAAAATATATCCAAGTCATTTTTTGAGCTGGTTTTAATACTGGGAAGAGGTTTGGTCTTTTTGTCTTTAAATCGTATTGTTAAATTATCTTGTTTTCCCTGGAGGCATGGGTAATGCCTTACAACAGGACATCTGGCATCATGCCTTCCATTTAATTTTTTACTCCACACTCTATCTTTTCTTGCATCATAAATACCCAAGGACTTCAGATGTGAAGACAACGATTCATTATATTTTCCTCTGTCTCCAACAACCTCATCAGAAAACACAAGACCATCACTTATGGTTTTTAAATATCTCTTGTTGACTTTCCTTTTAGATTTGTCTTTGAGATTTCCAAGTTGTTTTTGTGATAGCTCTTGAATCTTTTTTAAAGCATCCTCTCCCGTGGCCAGACTTGACTGAGAATTTACTGCCCCTACAGATTTATAGAACTTATACTGTTTTTGAACAAACGTCGTGTCTGGTTGGTTTCTTGTCTCCTGCACAGTAAAAACATCTGATGCATCTTGCACGTTCTTCCTCAAGGTCGAATCCAAAATGATCTCTTTGCCAACAAAAGGAATCTGTACACCTGAAGCAACAGGAAATAAATCTGCTCCTTTGCTATCCATTATTCACAAAAACAAAATTATGCCTATTTCTTGGCTGGCAAATTCCTTTCTACTTCACTTTGCGTTTCGTTTTCGTTTCATTCAAAGAAAAATGTTTTCGTCTGGTGTTTGGAGTGCAGGTTGTCCTCTATTAAGAAAATCTGTCAAAATCAAGGTTTACTGCAAACACCATACATTGACTCTTTAAATGAATCATAACAACCATTCATTTATCTTATTCAAGCAAGGAATATTCATTGAATTATTTGCATTAAATATTTAGGCCCATTCGGCGGCCATGTTGCTCGAAGTTGCTTAGAAACAGAAGTTGCTTCGAAACCAGACAACCAGACACAGGAACACAGGGTGTGAAGGCTTTAGAAAAAGCCCCTTTTTGGTGACATTCAGACTGATGGGTCGTTTTGTTTCGAAAAGGGGAAAAGGGGTTCCTGGGGGATAGGGGTCTTCATAAGTTGTGAGGCAGTCATCAATAACTGAGTACCAAGAAGAGCTTTGAAAGATGAGCGACTCACATAAAGGGAAAGAGAAAATCTTTATTTCCATGGGTAGATGACAACCACTCCTCTATTAACTACACGCTTTTTATAAGGAACCACTTTATAAGGAACCTACATGTAGAAGGCCCGAAAATTTAAAGAACTCATACTACTAGAGGGAAAATAACTAAAGAACTTTTTATTGTTGAATAGTTTGATCACTGCAAATAATCAAGAATTAGAAAGCTGGCTCCATTCATTTGCAGTCGAAAATCACATAAATTGTACGTTACACATGTATCAAATGTTTCCTTGAGTAGTCTCGAGCCTTGCTCACATGCACGTGTCTCTCTTTTATTGTTAAGACCACTGTATGTGCAGTTAAAATTAAGGAACTATTAAGGAACTTTTTGAACTACAATTGCCTCAAAAGAGGTCCAAAATAATAAGGAACTTTAAGAACTAGGCCTTGAGGTAGGTTCCTTATAAAAAACAAGCGTGTATGGTTGAAAACATCCGAAAAATGACTAAAAGCGGACTAAAAGGTTCGCACCCACAATCTTCTGATCTTCATCTAGATAAAATACTACCACCAAACGCCTTCAGCCACGTCACCATTGTGACAGGGCGGGCCTCATCGGTTTTGCGTTGCTCTCTCTATATATTGAATCAACAAAATTGTTTTTCTTGATTATATCTGCAACCTTCTGCCGACAGTTGAGGACATATAGGGATAGAGTTTCATTTACGTACAATGTGGGTACTTGCAAATTTACAGAAGGAAGCGTAGATTACAAGAAAGCAGACAACAGTAGAAACATTATCTTTGAATTAAGTTTGACTTCCTAGACTTTTGGTTTACTTTCAGAATATTTTATTTCAGCTATAAATTTGTTAGATGATAAATAAGGTAAAATGACTATGAATTTTTCCTGGCTAAGTTTGAAATCTTCAAATGAATAGATCAGTCAGACAGCGTTATCCTAGAAAGTCAAGGAACAGTCGCCTCGCTCATCCATCAAAAATTGTACCCTCTTGTCCCTCTTTAAGGTTATCAGGATAGGTAGCTATATTACACGAATGAATTCGATAATGGGAGGGAATTTGTGGGGCAAGGTCCGTCATGAGTGACAAGAATACAGAGACTTATAGAGAATACATAGACTTATTGCTTGAGTCGTTAGTTTCCGCTCCTCCACCACATCAACACCCCGCTACAACTACAGTTTAAGCGATCTCATTTTAGTGTTGGCCTCGGCCTCATGAGTGATAACAGGGGACTCAGGTAATAAGTTTAAAGAATTCATAAAGAAGGGAAAAACATCTGAGAAGAGTAGCAAGGGAGGTCACGTGCTGCATAATTTTTAACTTTGTCCCACGCAAAAACTAAAGCTTTTCAAAGCGGAAAACACCACTTTTTGGGACAAAGGTGACCCCAAATTCATGGAAAAAAGCCAAATTTTTGCACAGACCTAGAACCACTGTCACCAAACGTGAGTGATCATCACTGTAGTAGCCCCCGGACGGAGACGATAACCAGAAAAGACACAGCAAAGACCACATCGCGCTAAAAAAGTCCGGTCCAAGTTGGTACACAATCGCGCTGCCGGCAAATCTGGGATGTAACGTTCACTCCAAACAATAATCATAAAACTTCATTCCTCTCAATTTGCTTGCTAAGCAAAATTTTCAGTACGCTGCGTCTTTTTTCTGGTTACTTGAAGCCAACTCTGCAACTATTAGTCAGTGATTGTTCGATACCCCCTTCAAGGGTCTTAACTGCAAATAATACAGTAGTACAGATTGCGGTTTGTCTGCTTTAGACAGGGTTTTTTCCGCAACAATCTAGCAAAGAGGGTAACCTTGGGTTTTTTCAATGAAATCTACTAAAAAAAGGTCGGAGAACACGAATCCAAGATGGGCCTTCAAAAATTTTCACCGGAAGTAGCCTTAATTAATGCCTAATTAGGCCTAATGAAGTCAATAAAAAAAGTCGCACTTTTTCAAATCTGATTACTGCAATATGTAGACCTTGAAATGCTGAGTAAAATTGTCTTTGACTGTATTTAAATACGACCTACCGATTTCGAGAAAAACTCGTTTGAAATTATGATGACGTCATAACCATTATTATCAGTACAGACCTGGATTCTACATTTCAGCTTGTATAACTTTTTAGGTTGGGGTGCAACAGTCACAAAACCACCAATTATGCGATAAATGTACGTTAAGACAGCAGAATGATGATTATTGGGTGTGGTTGTGACATCATAAAAGGGTCCGATGACGTCATAGGGGCAAATGACGTCATAATGGTACCAAAATGATGCCCAGTCATCCATGAGCCAAAAGGCGTTGTGAAGGACTACTCATGTTCGAGATTTGAACTTTTAATATCAAACCTGCTTGAAATGGCGAGAGGTCAAATTTGTTATACAGTATTCATAGTGGGATTCCTGTTGGTTATGCAGTGAACGCCCTTTCTTCGTTTTTCCAAACTTGCGGTGGGGCTTATTATGCTTATTATCCTGTCATGCATACGCGTATTGCATTTTAAGCGGTTTTTTGACGATTCGACCCCTATTTGGGAAGTTACGCGAGTTGATAAAAGCCCATACTTAGCCTTAGGACGATGACGTCATCATTATTTCAAACGAGTTTTTCTCGAAACTGGTAGGTTGTATTGAAATACAGTCAAAGACAATTTTACTCAGCGTTTCAAGATCTACATTTTGCATTAATCAGATTTGAAAAGTGGAACTTTTTTAATTGACCTAATTAGGCATAATTAGGCGTTAATTAAGGGTACTTCCGGCGAAAATTTTTGAGGGCCCATCTTGGATTTGTGTTCTCCGACCTTTTTTTAGTAGATTTCAATTAAAAAACCCTAGGTTACCCTCTTTGCTAGATTGTTGCGGAAAAAACCCTGTCTACTTTTTTTGAGAATTCACACTCTTCGAAAACATTGGCCTTTATTTTGCTTTTAATTTTCAAAGACTGCTAGGCCTTCCAGTTTTCGTCTCAAAAATCAAAAGCCCAGAGGGCGGGGGCTAGCTACCCATACAGTACCCATCAATGGTACGGGATGTGCCATTTTTTACAAGAAGATACTGTATACCCTTGTTACCTATTACGCTTTTTTTTAATAAGCAACTAGGGCTGAGATCTTTTTGAAATGTTTGGTGAAATAGCTTTCTTTATACTGTACATCCTTGCAAACTTGTCAATTACATTTGAAAGTCAGAAAAGAGCCAAAATAAGAGGTTTTAGGGGTACCAGTCATTCTGCGAGGGCTGAAATACTAGATGTGTTAAGCAACTCGTTAGGGCTGGACCAAAGTCCAGTTGCTTATTGAAAAAGTGTATTATAGGGAATTTATTGGGCATTACGAAATTAAAACGCTAGATGGTTACATTAAGGTGACAAGCTCTCACCATAGTTAAACATAGTGACAAATAAAGCCAACCTCATAACCACAGTTTCAACTGTCTTTGGGCTTAACCTTTGCTTTTTCCCATTCTATAAATTGCCTCGGGTAACTTCGCAAACTTGTTTTTCCTGAAAAGAAGACAGCAGAAGAGACATAAGATGCTGAAACTTATAAATATTTCGATTCTGCTCGCTCTTTGGTGTACTGATTATGCATCAAGTAAGTAAGCTTTGCAAAATTATGGTAATCTTGTGTGTTCTACTCTTCCACTCTTTATTATACCATGAGGCTGTTATCAGAGCCAGAGGAATACACGCAGTTTTTTTTATAAGCAACTTCGCTCAGGCCTAGTTCAAAAAGTTGCTTATTTTTGGACCTCTTATGACCATCTTTTAGTAGCAAAAGTTGCTTAGTAGTTGCTTAATTTCAACTGTATATTCTTCCCCAAGAATAGTTTAGAGGCTAGAAAAACAGCAAAATCTAACAATGCACATAGATAAACTCAATTCTCCCTGCTGATAATATTATTACCCCTGTTATCATATAGAGACTTTATATTGAAAGTTAAACGAAAACCCTCCAATGAAATGCTTCACATAATGAGTAACATTACCATGTATCCTAGGATATTGTGTCGAATTATATAAAAAAAAAACATTTAAATGCGAGTTTTGTCGGCAAATGAATGGAAATAGCTTCGATGTTGATCAATCCTCGATTGCTCGCAGTGATATAAATTAATGGAAATTTATAATGTTGCTTAGGTTTTTTCCTGTAGTACTGTACTGTACGTTGCTAAGTGGTTGCTTATAAAAAATCTGTGTGTATGTGTTTGAGAGTGGGGAGGTTATGAAGCCTTGAATGTCGGGGGCAGAATACCAGATCAAAATACAACCCTCGTAGTTCTCTGTTCTCCTCGTTTTGGAGGTAACTCAACTCCACCTATTCCACACGTTTTTATTTTATCAAGAACCCAGCTCAAGATCTTATTACAAGAGTTCCTTATTTTTGGACCTCTACGTACACTTTTTTTTAATAAGCAACTGGTCAATAAGCAACTAGGGCTGAGATTTTAGTTAAAAGTTTTGGTGAAATAGCTTTCTTTATAGCTACTGTACATCCTTGCAAACTTGTGAATTACATTGAGAAGCCAGAAAACAGCCAAAAATAAGAGGTTTTTGGGGGTACCAGTCCTTCTGCGGGGCTGAAATACTAGACATGTTAAGCAACTCGTTAGGGCTGGACCAAAGTCTAGTTACTTATTGAAAAAAAAGTGTATTTGAGACGACAGGAATGAAAAGGCCTTGCATACATTTATATTATTGTATATCATTAAAATACAGTGCCTAAATCTAACAGAATATTTTCATTTTGATTATGATTTTCCTTGCAAGCTTTCGCTTTCAAATAACAAAATAAGCCCTTCTTGTTGGCCATTTGTCTTGTCACTACTGTTGACATTTGCTGTTTCGAACTCTTAGGAGAAACGAGAATTTGTTCAAGACAGCGGGTACTGTAAAAAATCTACTCAGTACCCTCTCTCTTCTAAGCCCCGCTCTCTCTACTGAAATCCCCCGTCTTTCAAGCAAAAGTTGAAAAAAGCATCCCTTCTCTAATAAGCCCCCCTTCTATATCGAGCCTCCCTTATAACAGTAGTGTGTCCGAAATAAAATGCAAAATTTAGCTTTAGGGCTTTCTACTATGACGTCATCACAGCGTCAGAATTGACCATAAGGCTAGATCTACTTAAAATATACTTCTACTGGGAGCTCATAGCAGCGTCGTAATAAAAAATACCCCATATAAGGAAAAAAGTAATTTTGAGTTGGTTCCATTAGTCAAAATTATATTATTCGAATTTTTAAGGTCAGTGCAAACAGAGGGATGTGGCGGTTGTCATAGAAGTTCCATTTGGAGACCGAAGTGCCGCCGAACATGCCAAAAATTTCGTCGAGGAGCTGAAGATGAAATTGAACCCTTCTCCCAAATGCACAAAACTTGCAATCATCTTTTCTTGGACCAGAGCTTCAGAAGTCATAAATCTGGGATGCGATTACGGAATATGTTATAGGTCTGGCCTCCTCGCCATCGATCGCATAGTCCGCACTGTTCCAAGGATCACGAGACCGAACCAGAAACAATCGTTATCAGCTAGTATACGATTGGCAACCGAACAGCTTTACGACGTAAAGCGACAAGGAGCCCGAGAAAAAGCCGAGAAAATTCTCTTACTTGTACTGAGTAGTCCACCGAACAAGAATATTCCAGCGACAGAAGAAGAAGTGAAAGATTATCATGATATGCGAATAAAGATCGTTGCAGTCGGTGTTGGGGCAGGCAGAAAGGAAAATCTCGCTGAAATTGTGGTTTTCGATAACCTGAAATTAACTTATGAGAATTTTGGAGATCTTGTTGAAGTTGGAGTGCCAAGAATCAGTAAAATCATCACAGGTATCGAGAATTTCTGGAAATTTACTTTTGAAAATCCCCCCTTCCCCTCCTCTCCTTAAAAGCTCCTCCACCTATAGGGTATACAGGACAGGGGAGGATAGAGGAAGGTGAGAAATAGACTTCAATCATGTCTACGTCAATCTAGTCCCTCTGCAAAACACAAGATGTTTCTTCTGCAACCTTTCACTGTTTTTCTCTAACTCAAGGGGAGACTAACTTGAGGAAAGCCCTATTCAAAAGGAGACTTACAGAAAGTATATGAATGATTGCAATGTTCACCATAACACTAGCCAGACGATGACATGATGTGCTGTATACGCTGTTCTTAAAAAATCAGTGGCCTAATGAAAGTTAAGTGGCTAGCTTCAGTAGACACTAGATACCCAGGTTTTACTAAAGGGGAGTATTGGAGGAGAGGAACGGTTAAAGGGGAACACACAATTTTAACAAATGTAACAAAACAAGAAGATGAGCTCTTAGCTCGTTACAGTAGACTTGTGATATGACCATATCCCAGATAGGTTACCCAAAGTATATTAAGCTTCGTTACGGTTACGTAAATTCTATAAAATTCAATACTCTTCGATCTTATCTTTATAGGTCAACCTGCTGACAGACTTGGATTCGCTGGTAATATTTTACGCCTTTGCAATAAATCACTGTAGAAAATATGCTGCATAAATGCTTTTCGTCTATGCGGGTCAGTCTAAATTAGCGGACCTTAAGCTCGCTCGCTTCCTAGCCCAATTTTGCTATCTCCGAAAAAGGTGCCAATGATAACAACAATATTGATGATGATGCTGATGATGATGATGATGATGATGATGATGATGATGATGATGATGATGATGATGATGATGATGATGATGATGATGTTGATGATGATGACGATGATGACGATGATGATGATGATGATGATGATGATGCTGATGATGATGATGACCGCGATCACGATCATGCTTATCCTAATTATGATTATCATGATAATGTAAAGATGATGCTCATGGCGATGACGAGGATGATGATCACAATTCTGATCATGATCATAGTTGACGATGAAAACGACTGAAAATGTTATAATTTTGATTATTATGATTATGAATATGATTATGGTGATGATTATATTGACCGATGTTGATAAACAATTACTTTCTATAGGTAGCGCAAGAGGTATGCCCGGTGTGGCACCATTGCAAGGTAAGCTTATTTGCAAGCTTTTTACGACTTGGTCTGAAATAAGTTCAAGAGGTGTTTAGGTACATTGGCACACTGCCTTATGCATTAGTGTAAAGATCATTTTAACTAATATCAGTTGCAAACTACTGGTGAATATGTGTGCTTTATGAGTGCTTTTCAAGGAACAGTAAAAGTCGTGCTATGCAAAATAAAGGAAAAGCTACCGATAAGGACCCTTGTCATAAAATGTGGCTAGAAGCAGGCAATTTTAGAGAACAGGGTTTGGCACATAAACCAGAGCAACAGCGCTCCTGCAAAAGCCCTGGATGAAGCAGCATCGTAAAATAGACGCTTCTATGTAATGTATATTTAAGTAGAATAATTTGGTATCATAAGGATCTGGGTTTTGGGCCTGATCTGATCATGAGATGAAGCTACAAGCTTGGATGCTAGATATACACTCTTGCCTCTGACCAACATTACATGCAATGATTCCTGCATTTCTTTTATTTATAGAGTCGATCCAAGATGCATCACGAGTAGCAAAACTAGTTGGTAAGTGTAATAAAATTGATGGTATCTGAACTAATACCCGATAAATTTGGTTTGGAATCTTTTCTTGCTCTCTTGAAATAGAAATAGATTGACTAACATTGAAATAGATTAACAGAACAGCATTATAACCTAAAATTATAATTTCTATCAACAGAGGACCAGAAAGACACTTGCAAAAACATTGTCGATATTGCTTTCATTATGGACAGCTCCGGCAGCGTTCGCAAACATTATCTTGATGAGAAATTCTTCGTACAACGAATCGCTTCAAGATTCGAAATCATCGAGGCTGGCTCACATGGCGGAGTGATTCTATTCAGTAGCCATGGTTACATCAAAACAGTTATCAAGTTCACTGATTTCCTCACTACTAGATCATTCAATGAAGCTGTCGGACTTTTGCCGTTTTACGGATACATGACACGTATCGACACGGCCTTGAAGTTAGCCCACACCGAGCTTTACACGGCAGAAGGACGAGCAAGACCAAACGTCAGAAAATTGCTGTTCCTTATAACAGACGGCAGACAGAATCCTGATTTCGAGAATGGAAAGCGTTTAGACCCTGCAAAAGAGGCAGAGAACCTCCATCTGAGTGGTGTGCAAGTTTATGCAGTGGGTATTGGGTCTAAGGTAAATCACACAGAATTGTCGTTGATCACAAAGGACAAGAGTAAAGTCTACATGGCCAGTGATTTCAAGGAGCTTGTTAGCGATGCATTCGTTTCTAAAGTATCGAAGAGATTGTGTGCTGATGCAGGAATGCTACGTAAGTAGGATATCTTAGTTTGTACCATTAGAGTCGTTAGTTTTCGCTCTTCCACCACACCGACACCCATATAAAACTACAACTATCGCCCAGTTTGAGTGATCTCATTTTAGTGCTAGCCTCGGTCTCAACAGCGATAACTTGGACTCAGGTAATAAGTCTTATTAGCAACAGTTAGCATATAAATAAGTAAAAAACAGACCTTATATATAAACCTCCCCACTTTTGTGTGCTACCGCTGGGTGCGACTCTCCTCATATCTAATATTCTCGTCATATCTTCAGCGATATTCTTGTAATTTACTTTACATCATAGTGGCTGCGGGTAGGAAGAAAAGTAATTTTAGGGAAAAGTGGTATGAAAACTTTTCAACGTAAAGCTCTAGATGAACGATCAAACATCTTAGATTTGCTTTTAATGTTTGATATGAAAAATTGACATGAGTATGAAATGTTTGATAGATCAAGGTGACGTCACAAAACATTGCTCGACAAGCAAAAATAAGCCACATCTGATGCTTAATGTTTTTGAGATAGTTAAAAACAATTTTGCTAGGGGCACGTTAGTAATGTTTTGCGAAATTGCCAAATCGTCAAAGATCTTACCCAACAAGCAAATTTCCCCTCATTACAGCCACTGTTACGGTTACCATGAAGCCATTTACGAAACCTGCAAACATCAAGAAACCATGCAACAAGACAGCGTCTGACTGTGGATGTAAGACATGTGGATGTGGTAAGAGTCAATTTAATTTGTTCGTAGAATAAGAAATCTAGAGCACAATCCTTTAGGGCAATCATTTCATCATCAGCACTGAAGAAAAGTAGAAAAGGGAGTGCTATGGTCTGGTCAATTGTGTTTGAGCCGAGTACAAAAAAGCACGAAATGTTAGTTTCGCCGTTGAGATTCAATCCTTTGAATCTCGTATACCCTTGCTTGGATTTCTACTTTTTCATAAAAATCTTTGGAAATCCTTTTGCTTCAGCAGGAATCTCGTGTGCTTTTTGGGGACTGAAATGCCCTCTCCTTTAATAACAATATATCTTCGAAGTCCCTTGATTTTAAGAGCTACCAGCATTAAGAACGATTTTCTGGTTTCTTTCAGAACTTGTTATACTAAAATTCAATGGTACTTTAGGTCTTTGGTATGAAGCTACTCAGAGCATTTTTAAAACTTACAAGAAACTTTCACTTAACGTTACATCTTGCTATTAAATGAATCTTAGCTATCACTTACGTGTTGAATGAATCGTTAATTAATGTTTTGGTCTAAATCTTAAGATTTTCAATTTTTGCGAAGTTCTTTTATGCAAAAGTGAAAAATGCGGACTATGAAAAAGGCGGACTAACGGCTTACGAAAAGTCCGCGAGGTCCGGCTTAAGAGAAGTACGCAAGGTCCACGTTTTTACCTGACTCTTGTCATTTTCCTCACTAAAACATGCTGTACTTATATTTTTCAATCAGGATGTGGCTGCTGTGAACAGAAATCTCCAGTTTACATCAACATTTTCAAAGGAGCAAATGTAAGTCAAAATTCGTTCTCTTTAGTTCATTTCTATACAATCATTGAAAATGAACGTTTTTTATTTTGTAAAGAACCTCGTCCAAGGTCTAGTTCAAAGATTCCTTATGTTTGGACTACTTTTGATTCAATTGTAGTTCCAAAAGTTTCTTAATAGTTCCTTAACTTTAACTACATATTTAGTGCCATGACTATGACAAAGAGACATTTGTATATGACCAAAGCTGGAAACTACTCAAGAAAACATTTTATACATACGTGATATACAATTTACGCGGGTTTTGACTGCAAATGTATGGAATCGTCTTTCTAATTCTTTTAAATATTCAAATGCAAAAATTTGTAAGCAATACCATCCTTAGAAGTACAAGTTCTTTAATTTTTTTGACCCCCTACACTATAAAGGTTCCTTATAAAATGGTTCGTAATAAAAGAAGCGTGTAGATACATACTGAAAAAATTTACATGTTCTTACCCATGTTTCTCCAAACATCATTCAAGAAGGATATAATACGCAATGACCATGAATGCATCTTCATTTTCAGAGCAAGAACTACTTGATGCAAGGTGCCCACGTTTCCCAAAATGGGGGCTCAAACTCACTTGGTTCTCTTGGCTTCAGAGAGATTCGTTCTTCTCCATCTGCAAATTCAACAGCCCTGAAAGAGATGAGCTCAGGTGAAATCACCAGCTTGATTAAGGTAATAGCAGAGATGAAATTTATTAAAACTGGAACATACAAACACTAATTTTTTCTGCTGTCAAGGGTATTTTTGGACACATTTTTTGTGCAAATATGGTCATATTCTTTACCATCTACACCTTATCATCTTGAGAAAACTCGGGCTATATGACCTATGGATAGATGGAGATTTACCCGAGGGGCAATTCACTCCTTGAAAATCTCGTACACCTTTGCTGGAAGTCCTATTGTTTTCTCGGAAGTCCCTTGAAAGTCCTTTTCTTTTAATGGAACTCTCGTACGCCTTTTTGCAGAGTGAAATGCCCCTCGGATCTGCCCCTGAGATTTTCAGACTTGCCCATTTATAATTAAGACACAGAACCAGCACAAACCCTATATTAAGGATAGTAATTAGCCAAATATGAGAGAAATTGCTGTTGGCACAAAAGCTTCTTGTCATATGCATGCATGCATGTAATAAATGTTGCAAAACCCGGCCAAACAGTGTGACATCCTGTTGGGCAGTTCAACAGTTTTGACCGTTTTCAAACTTCATAAAACATCATGCAACAAATGTTGCACACTGCAACATGGGTGGCCAAATGATGCAACATTGGGTTGGCAACAAATCCAAATCAAAAGTTGTTTGGCCAGGGCTTTTGAATGAAGGAATGCTCTGGTGGTATTATTTGTTTAACAATATAGTTCATTCTTACCCAGGATTTGTTGCCATATCAGCAGCAGTTCACCAGAGGTCTTGAAGAGCTTCTACGACGTGTTTTGGCCAAAGAAACTAAGAAAAGAAGGAGAAGAGATTTATCTCAAACAGCTAAGAATTAAAGGTAAAATCCTCCCCTCAGTCAACTCAAGTAGCAACAAATTTCATGGTCATCCATCTGGATATTTATTTGTTGTACCAAGGGACTTTCCTTGCCAATGCCAATTGAGGGGGTGTTTGGGTTTTACGGTTACACGGTTTTGCCAATATTTTTGCTCGGATTTTCGGTTTCTTCCGAAAAATTACGCGGTTTTTCGGTTATCCAAATCTCGTCGGTGAACGGTTTTACGGCATTTCTGCCTAATTTTTCCGGTTTTTATTAAGATTTCGCGTTTTTGGTACTGAATGCCGACTCCTTGAAACTGCAGGTTAGCCCGCAATGAAAACAAAAATTGTTATTGGAGGAAAACGTCTCAAAAACGTGAAGTGAACAGTAAATGTTGACGAACCTACATTTTTCATAGATTCTCTGTGCAATTTTTTTGAAAACGGGGACTTGAATCTTGCCATACGGATTTGTTCAAAATATCGCACGGTTTTACGGATTTTGAACAAATTTTGAGCGGATTTACGGTTTCCAGACCCCCCCAAACACCCCCTCCCAATTGGCTGTATGGCAATTGAAAGCACCATGATGCCTGGGTGGGAAATTGCTATGCACACCGAAGAACTTCAGTGTGCAATCTGGGTGAAAACAATAGAAAACAATGCCCCTATTGTTTTGAGAATAATAGCCTTTGGTGTGCAGCATGCACAAAATTCCAGTCTGGCCATGAAGCCATGGTGAAGGTGAAGGTGAAATGGTGTTTTAGCGCCAGTCACTAGGATCTCAGTAATAGGTTAACTAATCGAGACATCTGCCCTGTTGTGACGCTGTCCTGGCTGGGCTCGAACCCTGACCACATTGAGCTTCTGACACCACGAGTCAGCTGGATTACACCACTACGCTACAGCAACTTCAATGAAAGACATGTGGTGAAAAAAGGGATATCTACCCTATGTTATGTATTGCTCATGCTCACCCCATGTCCTTCTTTTGCTTCTTTAGGGGCTGTTGTCAGATTTGCAAAAACAAAAGAACAAGAGAAGTACAGCAAGAACTTGTCAGACTGGTCAAAGGTTTAGACTTTTGTTTCCTCTTTTAGAAAAATATTCCTGAAGAAAAGTAGAAAACTACTAGCATTTTGTTTTTCAGTAAAGAATGAACAACTAACATAATTATGGCATACCAATTTTGCTTCTTCTCTTCTTGTCCTGCAACACTTTCCTCTTCCCTGATTCCTAAGACCCTGCCGTGGCTTTGAGAACTTTACAGCCATCACCGCACCGAAGTGAAGTTGAAGAGGAAGGAAACTGTCCGTTGTTGTTGTTCAGTGCCATCGTTGTTGTTGTTGCTGCACGCAGTTCAGCAGTTGTTCAGAAAATTTGTCCACTTTAGTGAAAAAGAAAATAAACCTTCAATAAATTTTTGAAAACTCTTATCGAATGACCAATTTAACTATTAACCAATTAAACTACTTATATCTATTAATCTACAAGTAACCTAATTAAACAAATTTCACAATTTTTATTCGACGATTTCATTCTTAAACCATGTACACAAAAACGATAAAAAATCACTAATTTTTAAAGGTTACAATGTACACTCATTTTTTTTATAAGAAACCCATCTATAAGAAACTCAGTACTGAGATCAATATTGGTTAAGAAACTTTCAGTACTCGACCAAAAATGGTAAGAAATTCGCAGGTCTCAAGAATCTTTAGAATTAGAAATAAAGCATCGAGAAAACAAACTTCTGTTGCACCATGAGTGTCTATTTTGAAACGTCCAATTCTAAATGTTTTATCCATTTCGCTTCTTATCAGTGTAGTTCAGAAAGATTCTATTTTGCGAATTAATAATACTATGTCTAACAACATACACCAATGAAAAATACACTTTTTTAAAATAAGCAACTGGACTTTGGTCCAGCCCTCGAACTTATCTGGTCTTTCAGCCCCTAAAAACTCTTTTTGGGCCCTTTTCATGCTGCTCAATGTCACTGACAAGTTTGCAATGATGTATTGTATAAAAAAGGCTATTTAACAAAAACTTGAACAAAATCTCAGCCCAAAGTTGCTTATTGACCAGTTGCTTATTAAAAAAAAGTGTAAGCTAAATAATGAAAGCTATGGTAAATCCTTTTCAATATATGACGTGCAATTGCAACTTCGTACAAAATGAATTTGTTTCTTAAAACTCTGTAATACTTACTATTATCCATCAAGATCCGTTCATATAGAATAACCCCCGAATTTACTGCTAACAAACTCTTTAAATCCTTACATCAGGGCATCAGGGCAAAATCTCTTAAAACTTCATACTGTACATGGTACCTTAATAAAGTAGGAGGAAACTTTGGAACATGTAGGTCAACGTGCAGGAAAAACTGAGTTGTTTTTCAAGGGGGGCTAGAGACCTAGACAAATCACAGGAGGAATGAGATCAATTAGGATCAATATAGGGCCTGTTTATATGACTGGGGCTGGCCAGTTTGAGAGCTGGCTCGCCTTCAACCGAGATCTTAAGTATCCGGTTAAGGTTTATTAACAGTAGTATGCGTTTATATGTATATATTGCCCATATATGGTTGTATATATTACCATTTATTTGGCCATGTATATGCGTACATGTGACCGTCTATATCGATCAATTTCGCCGATTCCACTCATTGACTGACAGGACCCAGCCTCAAACGGGTATATTTTTGCCATAGCAAGAAACGGGCTAACAAGTTAGAACAGTCAATTATGCTCTTGATGCTTAAATGCTCTTAAAATCATAAAAGGCTTCATTTGTTAAGTCCAGGATAGACTTATTACTTTCCTCCCACTCTTTCTAAAACAGCTTCTAACAACTACAACAACATACTGCTGCTTCCTCAGAGTAGTTGGAGCAGGGTGGTGGAGTGTGGAGGAGCGTAGACTACGTCGAATGTAATAAGTCTAAGTCGGGGATTGTTGTGCGATGCTGAAAAGGTTGTGACGGACAATTATTAACCAACAGCCAAGTTACGGTTCTCAACAAATACATTTGGCGTGCTTAGACTTGGGTGTAAACGACCTTCGATTGTACAAAATAACCCCGATATATTATCAATTTTAATCAACCTATGTCCACGTCTGGTATTTTACTTTTATAAAAATTTAAAACCTGATGAAACTTCTGACTATTGAAATTCACTGATGCGATCGACTGAAAGAGTTTCTCAGTTTGAACGTCGTGTGATAGTTTGGTGAGATACTGTGCGAGACGAAAGAAATCCAATGACAATAACAATTCTTGATTCAGGTTTAGAATACCTGAAAAAAAACAACATTCAGTAAGAACAGATGACACATGAACTTTGGGATATACAGAAGATTTCCCGCAGCCTTACAGTCTAAACTGAGCAGTTAGGCCCACTAGGCATTAGGCACAAACCGCTTGAACATAAACGCATTATCGAACTAGACGGAGAAGCCTATTTTTTCCGCGACCACGAGCTCAGACCTTTGTTAATGGTCATTTCTGGTGGTGATTTGTCAATGTTATGGATTACCAGTTGAGTCTTCCATTTCAGGAAATTTGGTGTCATTTGATTTCAGTTTATTCAATAGCAGAACGCTTATTGATTTTTTCAATATTTCCAGGATGAGAATGGGTTTGATTGAGCTTACAAGTGACCCCCGGGGGGGGGGGGTACTTCACCCTGAAATGTACAGGGTTGTGCCCCGAAGTTATTACAAACCAACCCACCTTTAAGGTATTGTTTTACACTTTGAAACACACAGTTTTTTAATTTTTGTACGAATATGTGTACAAAATGTTAAGGAAATTTGATTATATACCCACTTTTAAGGTATTTTAGGCATAAATCGGACCCAGTAGTAAGGAATTTTCGAAGAAAAACCCACCCATAACAGGGGCACATACCTGTCAGCCTACATTAGGGAGTCCCCCTCGGGCAGGTGGGACATATCTTAATGAAGATTATTTTTTAATTAGTTTATTTTAATGAGACGTTCTTCCCTGGTGTTGAGGTGCGCTTTTACAGATGATGCCCTAGTTACAGGGATATGATTATCCCTCCACAGTACAGATGTTATTTCCTCCACAGGATGCTATATCCCCATTGTACCGAACAGTGTATTGAGTGTATTGCACAGACATTGCCCCGGGTGATTAAGCTTTGAGTATCATCCTCTTGGCTGCATTCTCTGAGGTTTATGGATATTATACCTCCTATACAGACTGGTCTTGATATAATGGTCTCGATATGCTATACTTTGTGACATACTACAGCAAAAAATCTATAGTCATGAATAAATAAAAAAGTTCTAATTTCACCTACCTATAGCAGTTCTGAAAAGAAATGCTTCACCGTCTCTGCAAAATAAGTCCCATACACGACAAGCAATGTCAAGAGGTAAAGACTTGCTGTAAATTGTGAAGATCCTGTCGAGTAAAGAGAGTAAAACATGAAAACTCTTTGCATAATGTATCCAGGCTTTCTCAAGCTACTCTTCTGATAAAGCCACTGACTGCGGTCACTCAAAGCTTTCACTCCGCCACAAGTTTTAAGAATGTGTATTGTCTAGATGACAAATCTTAGAACATACTAAGGCTACGTTAACACGAAATAGAATTTAAATGAATCCGACATTTTTATATCGAATTTGGTCTTGAGTTTACTTGCAACCTTGCAAAAGATAAAGAACACACTATAATGAATTCGGTACGCAATGAATACGATGTTGTGTCAACAGCCCGATCCGATATGATATCATAATGGGCCCACAACGAGGCTGCATTTTCCGCCAATCCGTAATGAAATCATATCGGATTGGAGAGTTCACGCGGTATTGTATTGGTAATAGTAGCCTTTTTCGCAGTTTGGGGGTGCGAGGTGGCTGCTCTTGATTCCACCTCCATTGCTTGTTTCAACTAGTTTCTTGCGTTGAAGCGTTGATACTTTCAGCAGTTTCAGGCGTACAAAGCTTATAAAGATGCTTTCGCAAATCATCGTCATTTGAAATTTGGTACAACTCAAAGACTGTTATAACCCTTTTGAATAAATAACAGACTAACAAATCTGTGATGCGTGCTCTTTTCTTTCATATATATAACTGCTAGAGCGTTTCATTTCTTGGGGTTGACTTCACTGGAATTCAAAACAACGAGGGAAATTGCTGGCCTAAATTTGCCTGTTGTTGAGAGAAAACTTATCAGTAACTGCCTTAGAAGAGAATAGCAGGGTATTGATAAAACAACGGCAGTACAACACATGCAATGAATCAAAATCAATATACCTACCAATCAATAAGATAAATATCATGACTAAGCTTTTGTGTTTTTAAATGCTGATGTACTCTTGGGCAGCATTCTTCTAGCATTGTATCAAACGTGTTGAAATAAGCTTTCATCTGAAATAAATCAAACAATCAGTAATCTTATTTTGAGGCGTACTTGGGTGAAGGGAAATACAGCACAATCCCAGAATGATTCTGTGGGTCCAGCTATATCCTTCAATGATACTTTGTATCCAAGAGTATAGGATTACGATGTACTTATTATTATCATCATTACAGTAAAGAACAGCACATATAACCTTCATTCACTAAAAACCTTACAGCCTGAAAATTATATGTTTTTACCCAATAAATAAGGACCATTTTAGCCTGAAATCCCAAGAACTTTTTTTAAGTGGACACGGATAATTCACTGGGGCTTAAATGCAACTTGTTCTTCATGTACGCAAAAACATTGCATACAGAACATTGAGAAGCAGGGGCTTGCTAAACCTTAAACCATGCTCTATTTTTCCTTGCATTACATTTAGACAATCTTTTAAGAACCTCAAGATCTGATTATGATCTTCACCTCATTACGTAAGAACCTGACCAGATTGTGTTACAAAAGTTAGGTTCTTATGTGCAGGTTTTTACTTTATCACTATCAACCAAAATGCAAAATGTAGGAAACAAAAGAATAAGTACAACATAAAAAAATGAGAAAAGAGAGAGAGACAATAATATAAATATTAGCTGTGTGGAGTGGCATTGCGTTTATTCATTCCAGTTTAGACGCCCTAAGAGCTGTGTCAAGACCTTGGATTACGGAGGGCTCTCGACTTCAAAGGAGGATATTTAACTTATCATTTACTGTGTGAGTAGATATGGATTGGATGCCCACAGTTTTAATTAGACTTAAAAAAACATTTTTGTTAGGCAAGGGCAGTACGTTTCTAGAAAACATCAAGGAATTATTGAAGAAAAGTGCAAGTTCGAAATTGAAAATACACCGAGACTCAAGGGGCCTTACATGGATATGTTATCAAAAAGCTGCGTTTTCAGGCTAATGAAAACGTATCAAAAATAACAAGAGCGTTTTCAGAACGTTTTCACTGTCCACACTGATACGATGATGTCAAATTTCTTAACTTTAAATTTTGATATTCAATACTAATTAACCACCAATAGTTATTGCCTTTCCTGCATCGCTGAAATGTCATTGTCTATCCTTGACTTTTTCAAATGAATGGTAATTCAACTGAATTAAGTACCTACCATAGGTTGATTTACCATGAAAAATGCCATTTGGCATGGTTTGTGCATTAAATTGGCAAAACATACAAATGCATCAATCAGGTCCATATTCAGTATCAACATTGCAGCTATAAACGACATTCCTTGTACCTAAAAATACAGATAATAAAAATCAGTAAGAATATCAGTAAAGTAATACAAGTGCAGTTAACAGTTAAAAACATACTAGAAACACTTGAGACATTGTACTTTTACGAGGAGATGGGAAATTAAAATTAACAAAGAAATACACTTTTTTTCAATAAGCAACTTGACTTTGGTCTAGCCCTCAAGAGTTGCTTAACATATCTAGTATTTCAGCCCTCGCAGAATGACTGATACCCCCTAAAACCTCTTATTTTGGCTCTTTTCTGGCTTTTCAATGTAATGGACAAGTTCGCAATGATGTGTACCAAAAATTTTATCAAAATCTCAGCCCTAGTTGCTTATTGACCAGTTGCTTATTAAAAAAAGGTGTAACCTTTAGGACAATAATATTTCTGCGTTTTCGGAGGTGTCCTTTGATTGATTTCCACTGTAAACCTTATTAAGAATTTAACGTCGTTTTCGCAATTCGCCCATCAAGCCTAACAAAGTTTTACCTTTGGATCAAGTTCTGTTATAAGAATACTAAACTAATGTTGCAACGGGCCAGACATAGTGTTTGTTCTTCATGATTCGGAAGCTCAAAAGCCCTAGTCCCTAATATCTTGGAACCGTCCTTTGTTGGCCAGTAACTCGAAATCAACTCTCCTTTGGAGGGAGATTCTATCGATAGTAAATTACAACACCAAAGAATCTTAGAAGCTCTCGCACTAAATAGTGCCCTCGTGTTGTCAAATTTAGGCTTGATTCTACAAGCTTTTTTTTACAGTGTTTGAGTGGTACAAAACTTCAAAATTGGGAAACAGCGGAAATCATCTGGGTTTTGAATTGGACAGATTCCAAAACTCTTCAATGGAACAAATATCTTGCTTTGCCATTACCAGCTTTGATGTTTGTTGCAGTTTAGGAATGGAACAAACATCAAATATTTCGCCGTTTATACTCTGAGGAGCGTTAGTCGAAAAAGCTTCAAAATGTCCAGAGATTTCGCAGGTCCGGTTAATTTCACACCTTTCGATCCGACCTTTGCAGTAAATAGGAAAAAAAACACTTCTCGTTGCTCGATGATGGGAGACGCATCTCTCCCGAAACGTTGCCCTACTAAAAGGAGAGGCTTGTCGTGATAAGTGGTGGCTATCGTGTCTAATTGCCATTTTGAAGCCTTGACATTACGTTTTATTGCATATAAGAAATTCATTTTATTTCAATGTATAAAATTCTAAAATAACTTTTGTTTAAGATGTATTAAGTCCTTCGGTACGATAATTTAATCCTTCAGACTTCAGAGGGGTTAGAGAGAGGACGTAATAGAGAAGGATTTAATAGAAAGGGAAGTTTAATAGATGTTTAAACAGTAAATAGACTGAAAAGCATTGCAACAAAACTTATCACTTACATATCCAACGTCTGGCCTGTAGCAAGTGTACGCTCCGAGTAGATTCTTCAAAGACTCGTGGTAAGGTCCACCCTAAACGGAAAGAAACAACAGGATAATTAACAACTATAACAGATATAACAGAAAGAACAAATAACATCGCTTACAGGTCACTATAAACACCAATAACTGGTTTAACTTTTTATAGCTTACGTGCAATGGGTTGAGAGCAGTGTGCTGCATGATAGCGACCAACGGACAAATCGTCTGATAGATCGTTTTTTTTTTAAACAAACCTCTATACGACAGACACCTCTGTGCAATGGACAAAACATTTGTCCCATAGGTGTCCGAAATATGAAGGCTCCACTGTATGCCTCCAGGGACAATTTGATTGATAGGTTATTTGGCTATATGTGAGAGTAGAGTATGTTATGAGCATGAGCAATATAGGGGTGCATGTAATCATCCAGTGTTATCTTGGTCTCAGTAGCGCAGTGGTTAGCATCCAAGATTCACAACGACGATGCTGTGGGTTTGAGGCACCGTCTTTCTCTTTGTATTGCAGAGATAATAACCTTGGGTAAGTTGTTAACACATATGTGCCTCTCTCTATCCAGGTGAATAAATGTTTACCTAGTCGGTAGTCATGAGCGCCATGTGTGGCTGCACCCTGCTATATGCTATACGCATCCAGCCCAGGGGTAAAGTGTAAAGTCGAATGATTAGCCCTGGGATAGTAGTAGACTTGAAAACGGAAAAGAAATAGGGCAATAAATCTTTGGTAGAAGCACTCTTCAATAAGTCATAAGAGTACTTCTTTGTAGAAGACTATAAGTTATTACAATAGATATCAATACGATACAATTCAATAGGTTATTACAGGATTATATTGTATACATTATGTAATCAAACCTTTTGGAAGATGCACAAAGAAGGAAATGTTCTTGCAACATCAAGTGAGATCAAACCAACAGTATTCTCTTTACTAACAACGAGAGAACTTTCGCTGTCATGTAGAGTTGCAACTGGTTCTTGATATTTTTGAGCTGCAATCTTCTGCTGCATTTGACTTCATTATTTGAAATAGCTCTGAAAACAATAGTAAAAGAATTTTCATGCAGGTTAGTTAAAATTAAACGATGGAGAAATATTCACTTTATGTTATTCTACACTATTCTCAGTTTTCAGAGATCTACATGATATTTTTGACCCAATCAAATGGTTATATACATAGTGGCATTTGTGTCTTATGATGAAAGTTCACTTTTTTGCCATGAGGAAGAAAAACAAGTTCTGAAATATGGCAAAGACCCATTAGAGGAGAAACCTATTTGCAAGAACTAGATATGCACAAAATTCAAAAAAGACATGTTTCCTGCATTTTTTGAGAGCTTCACGGATATTGGCCAGGCACTATTCTCTTGGGAAACCTCCGGAATCTGGGCCAGGGACTATTCTCTTGGGAAACCTCTGGAATTCTCCATGAACTCTTACCCTAGCAACAAGAAAAAGACACCCCAGGCAACAAACAGAAGACATCACCATAGTGGTGTAGTTTACTGAGCTCAATTAATTGTTGAAACGACAATGTCAAAGACAGTGTGTGTTCATACTTTCATTACTGACACATCCACTATGTTTTGACAAAGCTTTAAGATACAACCAAATAGCACAAAATAGTATACCTGGAGTAATTCGCAGATCGTTGCCAATTGCAAGCTTCCAGATTTTCCCCCTAACCGATGATGGTAAACCATTCCACCACAGTTCTTTCACCTTCTTGGTGTTTTTCCTAACAAAAAATAAGACTCAGATTAGAGCAAACATGAAATACTTATTTTGAAATACTTTGACGCAGTGGTGAAGCAAAAAAGGGGCATGGGGGCAACCCCAAATCTTAGCTAAGACAAGCATTCTTTATAGCCAGCAAGCAAGCAAGCAAGCAATGTTTATTTGTCAAAGCAGGTTGGGGGTTTTGGCAGCTATGCAGCTGATGTGGACCGGCAGTTTGTGCCCCCAGCATGATCTGGGTACACATTTACCGACCTCAGAAGGATGGCCAGCTGAGTTGACTGTGGACATGTGGAAAGTGTTCCCTAAGAGATTTGAACCCACAACCTCATCTCTGGACACCACCTGCTTTTTAAAGCTAGTCACTAATTTTCCTTGATCAACTCCTTTTGTTCATCTAGTGTTACAAATCTGGCTACACAACTTTTAAAACCTCCAAAAACTTGTAATTTGTAATAGAAAAAACTCACATAGCATCCCAGTTGACAAGGACTTCTTCTTTCCAGATTCTCAAAGAAGATGCAATCTCATTTTCTTGTTGATACTGTTGCTTTGTTTTCTTAATTTCTTGATGCAAATCTTTAACTTCCCTCTTTTTTGCTCCTTTTAACATAGCCTCATACAACTGACGATGATGTTGCTCCTCTTTTGCTGATTTAGGGGGCAAGTTTGAGGGGCGATTTTCAAAAATAAGACCAGTTGTTGAAGTAGCAAGAGTTGGTTTTTTGATTTTGTGGCCATTTTCTTATCCAAGCTGTTTGCTGCTTTATTGGGAATTTTAACAGGGTGATTTCCAAATAGCTTCCAAGATTTGTTTGTGTCTCTTTTAAACAGGCTACAACAAAAAATAATAACATTGAAACTCAAAGCATGCAAGAAGAAACATTTAATATGTGGGACACAATATCCAACTTGAACCACATGTCCCAATCTATCATGATATAATTATATCCTCCATATTTTAAAGATTAATTTTGCTTTAAATGAAATATAATGAGCCTTTTAAAAACTAAAACATCCCTCAGACTTTCTCCTTTCTACTGAGGTGTAGCTACAGAGTGGCAAGGGGACCGGGGTGGTATTCTCCTCCCCACATTTGTGTGAATCACTTTGTCAGAGAAACCTTTCCAAGATATTTTGCTACAAAAATAAAAGCGTTAAAGACAAAGATTGGAAAGTTATGAACACAATTGTTGATGTTCAAAAACCCTATGCCCATCTTGCTTGGTAAAAAAAACAAAAGAAGGTCATGTGACCCATTGTTAATTTATTGTTTATATGAAAATCTGAATGCATTGTGTCTTGCATGCACAGTGCCGACTTTCCAGTTTGGTGACAGAGATGATAATGTCTTAGAACCATGGGCTGCCATATAGGTCATTAAACATTGCTATACAGATTGGTGCCAGACTGGAATTTGTTCCCACCATCCACCAAAGGCTATTGTTTTACAAACACTTGGTGTATTGTTTTCTGTATTGTATTGTATTGTATTGTACTGTATTGTACAACAAGTTTCCACCCTGGGATTGATTTAATGAAACCTTAATCAGGGACATGCCCACAATGGACAAGTCCCTTTGTCAGAAAATACTGGGCTGTGTCTATCAACTGAAATTCCCAACTTACACCATTTCATTACAGTTAGCAACAAGTCAGCTCAAGTGATACATACTTCAACCCTGACTTTGGCTTGTCATCAGTTATTGATGGTTTCCTCAGATCACCAGAAGCATACACATCTTTACCTTTCTCATCAGAAGATCCATCAGCTCTTGGGGCATAGGTATTCATATGAGGTTTGTTAGCAGGTGAATTCAAAGGTATGTCAGTAAAATCAGTGTCATCAAACTTCTGACTCAGCACATTTTCATTCAAAGTACCCTTGACAGACAAAATACTTGTTGTTCTTGACTTTGATAAAACATTTTCAGATCCTTCTTGAATCTTGGACAACACTTCAGAAACATTTTTATCAATGTCAGGTAATTTTGAATAGCCTCCAATCGATGGGATTGCATTGATGGTTTTTCCTGTGTCTTTTGGGATCTCGGTTTCAAGGACATGGTTTTCTTCAGTATTCAGTTCAGTGTCAGGTGAACATTCATCATCATTTAAATCAAGCTTTTTGAAGTCATTGCAGTTGATACTTGTATCCGTTATGCTAGATCCTTGACCACTGTCATTTCTTTTATGATTTGCAAAATGTCTCAGTTGAAAATCTTCCTCATCTGTATCAATATCTGATTGCTCTCGTGATGCTGAGACAAGAACATTAGGATACAAGTTCCTTTCTTTAACTGTAGTCAAAATATGCTCGGAACTATTCATTACTATTTTCCCCACTATAATATTTCATTGTTGAGTTGATAATGTTAGACTTGATATATTCAGAATCTTGTTGTAACAAGGAGTTATTTTCTTCCTCTGGTGTCAGTGTTGAGACTCCATTTACCACTTCAGACCCAGAGCAAGTGCTTTCATTACGCTTCAAACTAATTTTCTCATGCATCAAATCTTCTTGCGACATCACTCATCAAAGCCCTTCACTTCCTGTTTTGGTTGTGGAATAAGTTGCTCATTCACAAATCAACCCAGCATTCTGCTTTAGTACGGCGCAAACAAACAACAAACTTGAAAGCAATAAAATAAAATGCCAATTGATAAGAATTAAAGATATCCTGGGAAGAAATCTGGTCTCGCAATTCGGATGCTTCAAGGAACTTAACCTCGAGCCAAGACCATCGAGATTCTTGGACAGGCAGCAAATCCAGATTGCGATTAATCCTCCTTAGATTCACCCCGAAAAAAATTTCCATCAAAAACCTGAAAGCATATTTATTATTATCTGTTACCGCTTTGAATACATGTTTGCTTGTTGTATATTAATATATTCTTTAACTGCAAGAGTTCCTCCAGAGATGAGAAGACAATTTCCAAAAAAATTTGGCCTAGGCAAGTCAGTTGACCAAGCTTTCAGACGTCGCAAGGAGACAAAGTTGACAGCATGAATGTCGAATTCCAAAATCATAAATTCCGCGATTCAGTAATTTTGAGGCTTCCGTTTGTTATCTCATTCCTCGGTAATAATATCAAAATATTATCGATTATAGAGTGACCAAATACCATTCCTTCCAGTGCTGCTTTATTTACACATCGGAATTCTCCACAGCTCTTCCCTCATCTGTCATTTCTCTCCCTCTCCTTGGTAAACTAATTCTCCCCAGGCCTCTATTTTGCTTCCTTGCGGTTTCTTGCGGTTTCTTCACAAAGTCCTCTTCAGTAAAATGGTAGAGTTACTGAGCACAGTCTTATGACGTGCAAGACTTGAATCGACGATTTTTTTTTTTTTTTTTTTTATATATATATATATCATTATTTCTGCCTACACCTTGTTGTATTCTTCCACCCAAGTTATGTGCTTCGCTGCTTGGCTTAGTCTGCTCATGTTTTTGCTTTTTATGTCACTCTTGTCTAGTTCGAATCCTGTTATTTTTCTATATTCTTTGCATTCTAGATAATGCTCTGTGGTCTCATCTACTTGGCAGTGACCGCATGTTATGTCATTATGAGAGTTTTTATAGTTACTCTTAGCTTTAACCATATTCAATTTAAGCCTTAGAATTTGCCTGCTCTCCTTTCTTTCTTGTTCGTCCATATATCGTGCTCGTTTTAGTTCATTTACCTCCACAAATCTCAATTTTTCATTACTTTCTGTTTCTCCGCTATTTCTGTAATTATCCATTTTGTAATATTACTTTTGACTTTCTGTTTCCATTCGACTTTTTGTTGTTTTTATCTTTTCTCTTTCTAAGTCTATATTGTAATTTTTTGCTTCATCTTTAAGTTCACTGTACCAGCAATTAGAGTATTTTTTATCAATTTGATTTTCAAGGACTTTAAGGGCCAGTCTTTCTGGCTCTGAGTTCATTATATTGTGAAATAACATTAGTTCCTGAAGTGAACGCAGAAACGCAGTGTGAAGCGCAGGTTACCCGCGGATCAAAATTAAAATTTTCCCCACTTCGTCCCAAAAATTTCGATTCCTTATTTTTTTGATTCGGCAAATTTAAAACAAGATTTTGCGTTGGGCTGGTTCATTTTCAATCGAAAGGCGTTTCCTTTTCAAAAACAAGAAAACCCACAATAATGGAGTAAATCACGAAAATCTATTTGAAATCGTTAAAATATTTTACCTAGGGCAAAAAGATATTTTAAAACATTTCCTAAGGCATCAGTTTCCATGCGACGCGAAACCATGGATGCCTTATTCTCCTTAGTAAGTGGATTAAATAACCCAATGTTCCTGGAAAATTTGAAGTGCTTTGCTGAAGGAATTTTTAAAGGTTCGTTTCATTTCATATAGCTAAAAAGACTTTAAAACTGCAGAATGTAGCCATATCGTTTCGCTACACGCTTTTTTTTATAAGGAACCACTTTATAAGGAACCTACATGTAGAACCAAAAATTTAAAGAACTTATACTACTAAAGAGAAAATCATTAAGGAACTTTTCAATGTTGAATGCTTTTATCACTGCAAATAATCAAGAATTAGAAAGCCGGTTCCATTCATTTGCAGTCGAAAACCACATAAATTGTACGTTAAGCATGTATCAAATGTTTCCTTGAGTATTCTCGAGCTCTGCTTACATGCAAGTGTCTCTCTTTTATTGTTGAGACCACTGTATGTGCAGTTAAAATTAAGGTACTATTAAGGAACTTTTGGAACTACAATTGCCTCAAAAGAGGTCCAAAAATAAGGAACTTGAAGAACTAGGCCTTGAGGTAGGTTCCTTATAAAAAAAGCGTGTAGTTCTAGCGTGTGTGCATTAAAAACTTATTTAAGCAGTAAGACTCAAAAAAATGCAAAATGAAATATACAATTTCCACATTTTATAACCAATAAATACTGTTCCATGCTGATACTTTCTAAAATTCATTTTAAATAATTATATTTTAAAATACCACATTTTCACATCAGTAATGCGAAAAATTTATTATTTTTTGTGAAATTCGTACAACCAAACAATTTTATAAGGAAATGACTGATACATGGGTTCAGAAATGAGATATATAAAAAAATACACAGTCCAGATATGATACATGTTTAAATTTAGTTTCAATTTGCACCTTTAACATACAACGTAGGGATTTAACTATTGTTAGGCCCTCGCCAAACAACCAAACATTGTTTGTCAAACATTTGATACTTGCACGTCAATCAAACATTACTGTATGTTTTGCACTTTGATCACGTCACAAAATAGTTGTCGTTAAACATTTTGGCTTGTCTGAAGCAAACATGTGTTTGAAACTTTAGTTTCTAAAGATAATTGCAAAGCAAATGCCTTGTGACGTGGGAAAACGCTGAAACATCGCTTGATAAGCTAATGTCAGCAAATATTGAACATGTAATGTTTCATCGTTTTGTAAGGAGAGGTGTAAGGCCCTGCCCAAACGATCAAACATTTTTGGTCAAACATTCAGTTTTGCTAGTCAAGCAAAATGTTTGTCCGTTTGGCCACGTCCAAAAACATTGCTCGTCCAACAGTTTTTGTGTGAGTACAGAAAAAATGTTTTTGAACTTTTTCAAAAATATCACGCTGCAAATTTTGCTTATTTGTCCTTGTCAAGCAATGTTTGATCGTTTGGCCACCTTTCCAACATTGCTTGTCAAACATTTCTTTTCTTTTTAACGAACTGCAACAACTTGCAACGTTTCAGCACCTTGCAAGCAACAACGCGTTCGTGCTTGCGCATGTGCAATAACTTAGTTGTTCAAAAGTGTTGGACAGCAATGTTTTTGGGCGTGGAGAAACGGTCTAACATTTGTTGTAAAGCAAATTTGAAATGTTGGACCAACAATGTTTGATCGTTTGGCCAGGGCCTAACACTATTGTGCGCCAAAATTTGCTGCTTTTCGAATTCTTTCCTCCCTATTCTAAAAAGTCATGATTTTGGTCAGATTTTTATCCCTCACCCCATTTACTTCACAACGCACCTATTAGTTTACACAAATTATTTATAAGAAACTCCTTGTAAGAAACTCAGACTCTCGACTGGCGAAACATTTATGACACTCCATGTTATAGTTCTTGTTGCATTCGTAAGAAAATACAGTCTGCCTCAGGCATACTTTCTTTTCTATGAAAAAGGAAACCAAAAAGCCTTACTTTTGAAAGCCGTTGCAGAGACTTACTGGATCGAACAGGGTCAAGTTCTTTTCCGGCCGATTCTTTCGGATCTTTTTGATGATACAATCTACTTTGAACTGTGATACAATCTTCTTGAACTGGAGTAAACACTTCCAAAAACTATCCTGATAAGTAAGTGTCTATAGATAATCAAAACCTAAGGGCGTCAGATAGTAAATTTCGGCAAATTTTACGTAATTGTCATATAATTACCAGTCAACGATATCAGGTAAAGCGGAGGCAAGGACAAATAAGCTGTTCATTTTGGGTAAGATGGGGTGTATAGCAATGGGTAGCGCCCTTTAGCTGTACTGCTTTTTTATCATCGCCGTTCATCTACCCACCGAATTCTTAAGAAATCGTGTTTATATTTTCAGAGAAGAAAGGCTGATGAAGATTGTGGTCTATTTCGTTTCGATTTAGTTTCGATCTCAAAACGAGACCAAATTGAAAGGTTTGCTTGAAAAATAATTACTGTTTGGAAACAAAGTTCTGTCCTGTAGAAAAAACACATTCTGTGCTCCAAAACGGACCGATAAAATCTTCAGGGTAATGATGTCCCTCCTTCCCCAGCTTATTTGTTCCGTAGTGAAATGAACTCTCAATCGTTCTTTTTGGGAATGTGGAAGATCTAAAGAGGCTAAATAATATTAGGCCATTTATCCAATGACTAAAGGTGCTAGGCTAAGCATCATTCTTGTTTCGAAAAACTCTAAAACCCCAATTTCTAATTGTCTCGTACAATAGCATTGAAGACGAATACTTAAATATTGACGTTTTTTATAATTTAAGAGATCATTCTTTACGAAGCAAATGCACTAGATATAGCTTTCATGCTTACTTTCGCTCTTCTCTATCTTAGAGAGTGCGTCCTAGTGGGACATTTATCTTTTCTGAATGCTGAAAAAAGTAGACTTCGGAGGCTACCGATTTCAGACGCCAAAAAACACACTTTCTTAAAAAACGAAAGATTTTGGAGAAGTTGTTTGGGAACAACTTCTTTGCGAATTCTGCAAAGTCTTCCAGTTCTGGAATCAGGAGAGTTTGGAGCCTCCAAAATCTCCGATTTCCCTGACAGTTGTCCAAAAGGGGAGCTTTCGATCCCAAATGAACGAACCCCTAGTTAGCTAAAAGTTTCTTTCTTTTCGGATGTTTTTCTACTAAATGAATAAGAGAAAAACTCTGGAAAGACAATCTGAGTGCAATTGCTCTTTTAACCTGAGAAAATTATCTAAACCTTAATATTCAGTCTGAATAATATGTCATTGTGCATATGTGAATTTTAAATAACATACCAAACGAAGGCAAAGCCATGTTTCCTGCCGCTAATGGGTTCGCAATTATCTTGAGCATATTTTTTGCCACAAAATAAGAAGATTATGAACCAACGTTTTTCTTTTTCTTCGACCTCTGTCATATCAGAGTCTTGTGATTATACTTTACTTGATAACCATTGAATTGCATTGTTAAACAGCAAGACAGATGTTTTGCAGCCCCCGTTCGAAGGTTAAAGAACATATTCGTTATACAAATGAACTCTTTCTTTGACGGGTGTCTGGTTTATATATCCATCCTGGTCAAAAACGAAATAGTATCGCTTTCTGTCGTCAATAAATGGACTACTGTATATCAACAGGGCTTACACTCACATCTCCTGAAATGTAAAATCGACACCACACTACCACAAGGGAATGTTATTTTTCTCTCTCTTACTGCCGCAGGAGTACAGCAATGACAGTATTTCTGGAAATATGCTCCATGGCCCGTGTATACTGGTTTGCTGAATGACAAACAATATCCTTCACATTTAACAACTTTGATTCTTTTTCTGCATTTTGGATCATCAATTCCTGGTGGGCTTATCTCTGTTACATATCTCTTCTTGTGGCATTTCTTCGCTTTCAAGCATTCAATCTGGTTGCTTAGCAACAGTAGAATCCATAACGTTGCTAAGGCAACTATAATGAAACTTGGTTTTGATGTGTTATTCATTTTAAATTCTTGAAGACCGTAGTTCCTGTTGAAAGAAAAGGAAGAATATGGTAACTCGTCGGTAAACTGTGGTAAACTGCATACCTAGGTTAGGTAGCCCATGCCTTGGCAAGGTCAGAAGATCAAAAATTGCTTTTCAAACATTTGAAATGCTCAAAAAACAATGTTTCAGCCTCGACCGTATAGCAAACAATTACTTCCCAAACATTCGAAGTAAAGCAACTTGCAGAAGCATGCAAAACATGACGTAACCTTAAGGCTCAAACGCTTAAAATCTTGTTCGGGAAGCAATTTATAATGTTTGGCAAACAACGTTTGCTCGATCTGACAGCTTGAGCTACTCCTGCTTAATTCAAAACATTCTGCTTCGAAATGCAGAGTTATCTAAAAGTTCAACCAGCGAAAAAAGCTGAATATTGTGATGGAAAATCCGAACGTGAAGGCAGATTTTTCAGAACTACAAAATAGTTGATATGGTTTTTTTAAGGAACATCAATTTATCTAGCTACAAAGAAGGAAGAAAATTTTGCGGATAATGTTCACAAAGTTTAATGTTCTTTGTCGGTCGGTCTTAAAAGCCACAAACCTTCTAAGCTTTGATTGGTGTAATCAACGCAAAATAACAAAAGTTTGTTCAGCGTTTTGCTTTTTTAACTATCTTATGACAAAATAGTGTAATGAAGTGAATAGAAATTAAGCTTGAAATCCGTTAGTTTCTGACGTAAACACGCTGTCACAATGGTTTTAGAAAAATCAACTACGATCTTGCTTGATTGTGGATTTTGAGAGCGATAATCTTCGCAAAGGTTGAAAGATAATAAAGAAACGAAAAATGTCTTCTCGTGTCTCAAGGTCTTTGGAAGGAATCTCAGATTGGGGGGGGGGGGGCTGAACAACTGAAAAATTCTCGATAACGATATGATTTTATTACATAATTCTATTGTTTTCAAAATTATTGGGGGTCTCAAGCCTCCGCAGCTCCCCCGTTTTCGACGGCCCTGTGTCTTTATATGCATATATACACATATATATATGTAGTGAGTCTACAATATACCCCAACAGTGAGTCTACCCCAACAACCCGCTCCAAACACATACTGAGGAAACAGCAATTATGTTGTTGCAGTTTTTGATACCTGTTTATAATAAGTCGATATAATAATAAGATAATAAGTTTATAATAATAAGATAATAAGTCGTCTAACTTCTCCCCTTTGGAGGAGGCTGTTTGAAGATCTTCGAATACTTTGTCTATAGATTAGTATATAAATTTGATAGACCGAGCAGTTGTTGTTGTATATGTACAGTTGACAAAAATATGCACAAGTGATAAAAATATCATTACAAACTGCAATGTACTGTGCATTTACTTTAAAGTATAGCTACCAAGTAAACCTTTGGAGCTTTCACGATATACTTTCAATGTATTTCTTTTACAAATACGCTGCAACCAGTACCATCATTCGGTACAACCCGTACCATCATACAGTACCACCAAATTATACGAACCATCATTCTGCGCATGACACACTAAAAGATATATGTTTAACATCATACCATTAGCAGAGCAAGACTTTGAGCGATTGTGTGTAATGGTTTTTGAGGGTAAGTGGGTGTCTACATATATAAACCTATTATGGCAAGACCAGTTCAAATCATTTTTGAAAGTGTTACATTAGACACTTTTTCCTTTTAACATAAAACACTGTTCTTTTCCATCCAATGCTTTTCTTATCTATTAATCATTAGTGGTTAGTGAATCCTGATTTCTTCTCAAACGAACAAAGCCTGATTATCAGTAGAATCACAAACGCAGTTGAAAACATTTAAGGTTCCTCAATTTCTCGTTGGTTACTTCGCAAAGTGGTTTTTATAGTAAGACATAATTTCTGTGTCGTATCTTAACACTGAGATGTTCAGTTTAGATATTGTTCGCGCAAATTTGTTAAACCACAAGCAGAAAATTCCCACAGCTTTTTAAGGACTTTTTATTTAGGAGTTTGTTTTCGTCCGACCCATTCAAACCAAACATGTGAAATTTTAAGGTGGACAGAAGGAGGTACTGTGATTGATACCTCCATATAGCGGTCACCCATAACCAAAGTAGCTGTCCGTTGTAGAGAGGTGTCCGCTGTATGGAGGTTTGTTTAACAAAGAAATCATCTTTGGAAAGAACATATCTGTCCGTTATTCGGAGGTGTCCGTTGTATGGAGGTTTTGTTTTACAAAGAAATCATCCTTGGAAAACACATATTTGTCCGTTGTAGGGAGGTGTCCGTTGTATGGAGGTTTTGTTTTACAAAGAAATCATCATTGGAAAACACATATTTGTCCGTTATTCGGAGGTGCCTGTTCTATAGAGGTGTCCATTAACGGAGGCACCACTGTACAAAGATCTCACTTGGTCGCTATTCCCCTTACCACCATTAAATGTCACTGCACAATTCATTCGTCATTCGTTTAGCTCTAATAGGGGAACCCTGACCCTTTCTCCTATCTTCATGCTTTGCCTCTATTTGCTCCTTCTTCCCTGGAAATCTTGTTTGTGTTTTCTTTTTTATTTGTCTTGCATGTGCTTTCGCGAGCCCTATTTAAGCTTTGCTTCCTCTTCCAAGGAAGCAGCCTTCTTCTCTGTGTCTCTGTCAACGTACTATCGTCTTCCCTTCTCTTCCCGACAGCTTTTCTTTTTCTTCCTTGAAAGCGCTATTTTGCCTTCCATTTTCTCCATAAAAACTTTAGTTTGTTTCTCTCTTTTTTTCCGGGAGGACAGGCCATCTTCATTTTGTTTAACATCCTTTTGCTGTTTTCAAGAAACATTCCATTGCCTAAATAATCTTCCTCAAAGAATTACGTTTAAGCTTCTTCCTTCTCCTTACATACTATATCAGTTTTCACGGTTACAGAATGTGTTTCTTTGCTAGATTCATGGTTAGCAAGCTCCCTAAGCAAGTCCAGAGCCCGCCCAGAAGACATGGCTCAAAGAGGAATAGAAAAATTTGCACCGCATATTAGCAGAAATATTTGACCATGCCATTGAAAAGGCTAAAAAGTCGTCCCCCCTAAAACCAAGGTAACACTTGCCTTGCCTTTAAGGACAATCTCTTTCAAAATGAGAACATTTCTTCATTTCAGATTAAGCAGAAGTAGTAAGGGCACGTCCCAGCGGTTTCCCCAGTTTCGATATCTTTTCTTGGAGAGTTGTTAGGTTCTTATAAGCAAATCTAAGGGCATAGGAAAGTTTGCTTACAAATATTCTTCCACGCAATACCCTGGTTGAAGAAACAAAACAATGCTTTTCTGTTCGATAGGGAGATCACATCCCTCAATTCTCGTCCACGTTTGAATGAAATCATAGTTTTTACAAGGATCTTTGAAAAGATCTGCTTTGTTTAGATCAGATGTAGCTACAAGGTCACAGCATTCTCTACTTTACCACACCCAAACATTAGAACTTCACATTTAAAGAGTTCTTTGACTCTTTCATCAGACCGTTAGACGTAGATTCAATTAGATATAAATTCTATTAAGATATCGAAGTACTGTACAGTCAGTCTTGTAGTTTCAAGATCTGATTGTTTGGTATCAGCGGAACAGTAGAGCTTGAAATTATCTTCAAATCATTTAATCTCCTATTTGGTGATCTTATGCACAAGCGAACCATGTTATCATCAGTATTTCTGCTCACTGGTGAATTACACCCACTTTCTTTGCAACATATCCTTTGAGTTTTATACACAATAAAAAGTGCTATAGTGCAATGATAGGGCTGATAGTAAACGTTCTTATTGCCAGGACATTTCGTTATCATTTTGATATTTGTTTCCTTTGAATTCGACCGAGATTTTTGGCAGATCTTTGCAGAATCTGCTGGAAAGGAGCTCTGTTGAGCTAGACACCTAAAAATCCAAACCTTGTTCATTAAGTTCTTTTGGTTCGATGACGAGCTAGACTCGTTACATAAGTCCCACAATCAATATCAACACAGTTCAAGGGTTCTGGCAGCTACGCATCTGATTTAGACCTGAAGCTTGAGCCTCCAGACTATTATTCTAGATAGAACACACTAGTACTTCATTACTGACCTCGTAATGACGGGGAGAACATCCGACTGCCTGCTTGCGGTTCATGATTCCGACGATAGCGACTACTCAAATCCACGGAGGCAACATCCATTACATTAGAAACTCAGTCCTAAACTCCAAGCTACACCATATGTGTTGCACCAAGTATAGGTTGTGTGTCTCGCTTTTAAGACCGTTGGAAGGAATCTCAGATTGGGGGGCGGGGGGTGGGGGGGGGGGGGCTGAACAACTGAAAAGTACTTGATGACGTTATGATTTTATGACGTCATTCTATTGTTTTCAAAAATATTGGAGGGGTTCAAGCCCCCCCCTTCCGACAGCCCTAAACCAATGGACAAACCCTTAGCATACAGGACACCGATCGAAGGGTATTTCACTCTTCAAAAAGGTGTATCATGTGGGGTGGAAGCATAATCTTAGCAATTGGCATGCGAGACCAAATCTGATAGGATACTAAAGGTCTTGCAAAGACAGCATAAGCAGTGGTGGACAACAGATGGGTCAATGCAATGAAAACTGACCAAGTTCTTATAATAGCTTGCACGTTTATTTGGCGGTATGTTTCAGTTGAAGATTAGAGAACAACGTATTGTACTTAGAGAACCTTACGAATTCCAATAAGACTCTTCATTTTCTAAAACTATCAAAGAACCATTGATGGAAACCAGGATTGACTTGACCATAGCCACAGCAAAGGGCCTTGCGCCAATAGCAGATCTCTTCTTTCATTACTAATTTCATTGATACATTAATTATAACCTTAACTCAACTAAACAAATTCAATTACCTCACACGAATTATGCAGCAACAACAAACAGATTCTTGTAACGTTACATTTTTAGGATAAAACCGATTTCCCGAAAGCGAATCGTTGAGAATTTCTTTAAGAATTTGGTTTCTACATCAACTTTGCTACATTTTTTCATTCTTTCCACAACATAATGAAGCGATTGATTAACCCGGGGCCTGATATGGCCACAAAGTATATGATTGTCAATTAAAATGTCATAACGTTACATAATTCTCTTTCTCATTCATTTAAAATGTAATTGGTTACTTTGTTAACAGGACGCCGGTGTATAATCACAAAGAAATTTATGATCAGTACGGTGGAGGATTTTTAGGATTGACTTTAATGTACTGATGATATCCCTCCACTGTTCTGAATAACCTCCACTGTGCTGATGATCACCCTCCGCCGTACTAATGATACCCCTTCACGGTCCTGAGCATCCTCCACCGTACTGATGATATCCCTCCTTCGTACTAATGATATCCCTCCACCGTACTGAACATCCTCCACCCACCGTAGTGATAATATTTCTCCACCGTACTGATGATATTCCTCCACTGACCACTGTACTGAACATCCTCCACTGTACAAATGATATCCCTCTACTGATGATATGCCTCCACTGTACTGAATATCCTCCACCGTACTGCATAGGCATTACCCGGGATGATTAGCACTCAGTTTCACCTTTATTTCACGAATACAAACCGCCCAAGATGAAGCCGCCTTCAAATGGTAGCCGTACAAAGCCCTACTAATCTCAAGCTCCAGTCGCTTGGGACCTTTGGATCTCAGAAATATATAAACGAGGGGCAATTCACTCCTTGGAATCTTGTACAACCTCAGCTGGAATCTCTATTGTTTTTGGAGGAATGAAATCTCGTACACTTTTTCGAGGAGTAAAATGCCCCTCGTATTTAACCTAACGAAACCTCGACCCTTCATACTTGACAAAAAAAATAAAAACTGCGGTTTTCCCTTCGAGAAAGCACGGTATCTGCACCAGTATCTACATTCTGTCACACCCATTATCCACACACACAAACACTAATCTTAGGTGCCTAATTGCTGGGGGGTTGGAATAGGCGGGGGGTTGAAACTACCGTCCGAATCTAATTGGCGGGCTGGTCGGAATATACGGGGGGATCGGACTCTCTTAAACAAAATTTTTCTGGCAACTGCTGAAATGCAAAGCAAGGGGCCCTATAGTGGTTATAGGCTAAGGAAATCCATAGCTCTAACCAACAAATTGACTGTACAAGTGAAATTTCATACCAAAAACATCAAAGCAAAGTTTATTAAAAAATATCAACATCAACATTAATGCAAATTTAATTAGCGGGGGGTGTCTTTATAAGAGAGGGGGCCGGGAATTTTTCAAAAAATTTATTAGCGGGGGGACGGCAATTAGGCACCGAAGAGTGTAACTTTATCTATGGCAATGTTGAAGAGAATGGCAGAGCTCACGTGGCTACCAACGTTTTCCGGGACTTAGGCGAAATATTTTGCAACTTAAAGAGCTGTTTTCAAATTTCAGATTGTTCTTATTCCGTGCGAAACAAACAGTAGATCAAACTCGGCAAACAATACAAAGAAAAAGCAACCCCAAGAGCTGTGACGTTTCGATTGTAAAGAAAATCTTATTACTTCTAATACGATCGGATGCTCTAAATATCGTGCTGCATGAGACCATGTTAACCAGGAAACGTTATTCTTAATTATATCAAATTATAGGAGAACATACGTTATCAGGCCTTAGAATATTAGTATATCGTGTGGTGATACGCTTTTATATATCAGTCTACGTGCAAACCAGGGCGTGTTCTTCTGAACCTCAAAAACCTTCCAAATTTCGAAAACAAAAAGCTTCCAAAAACAGAATTCTGGAAATCCGAAAAATTTCGCGCCAAAATTCTTGCTTGCCTCTTCCCCAGACCCATTCGCGGAATGTACCGTGGCAACTGGCAAAATTGACGTCTCTTTCGAACTTTCGAACTTCAAACCGTGAATCTCACGAGAGTCTCGGAAATCTTCTGTTTTTGATAGCAGAAGGTTTTGAAGAGCTCCAAAATATGCTGTTTTCCGAAGAATAGCTTTGAAAAACACACATTCCGAAAAAAAAGGCTGCCGAAAAAAGAATTGGTTTAGAAGAACAGGCCCTTAGGTCCTCAAAAGTAGGAGGGACGGACGGAATTAGTTTGGTGTTGTGATTGGACATTAGGGAGATTTTATAATAGGGGGTTTGAAAAGAAGGGGGTTAGGAGTTGGACATTAGTCCAAGTTTTAATAGTTAGGGATTGGGGCTAATGTACATCGAAATAAAAACTTTATCTTCCATTGATAATCTTTTGTCGAAGAAAACATCATAAATTTACGTTTCATTGCTAAACATTTGTATAAAATCTCCGGGTTAAATGGAGAAACAGAGGGTCCCGGGGAATCAATTAATAGTTTGAGCTGACTATTCAGCACACTGAAGTAGGTCGCTTGTACGATATAAGGCATTTGTGTTTTGTTGCTCAGTAAGAAACTAGTTATAACTTTAGCGTAACAACAGTTAATTCGTTACTGGGATGCCAACTCCATGAAACTACTGGCCTGACTTAACTTCTAAGCAAAATCTCTAGAACAGTCTCTTTTTATGTGTTGTTATATCAACAAAGCAATACAGTTAAAATCGATTATGTTGTGATGGAGTTTTCTAACCAAACGAATTCACTGGTTAAGCTAGAAACAGATTTGGTGTTTCATTTAATTATTCTTGGAAGAATTTAATGATGAATAATTTTTCAATTTAACGGTTCAGATGAGAGTGTCACTGAGAAATGAGCTTTTATTTCAGACTATCGATGAATGAAATCCACTCAAAGACTTTCTGTTTGGTTGAGTTTTATAAACGTACTGTACTTAGTAGCTATAATTAGCTATTCCTATTAAATTCACTCTTGAAGTAGATCACGGCAGCCCTCGCTTTGGCTGTTGTTGCAGTTCTACACCAGCCCATTACACCAGCCCTGAGGTCAACGGATGAGAGTTCAGAGTTGTGCAGTGGCATATGGTTGTGTTCGAGGGGGAAAGCGACAAAGTGAGATCCTTGTACAGTGGTGCCACCTTTAATGGACACGGAGACCTCTATACAACGGACATCTCCGAACAACGGACAAACCTGTTCTTTCCAAAGATTATTTCTTTGTAAAACAAACCTCGATACAGCGGACACCTCTCTACAACGGACAACTAATTTGGCTATAGGTGACCGTTATATAGAGGTATCAATCACAGTATAATTTTAACCGTTCTTAGTATTCTAAGGTTGTTCTGAGGGGCAATATGGAAACTTGGTTATGTAGAGAGAGATATAATTTGTAGCGATTCAAAGCCTACCTTCGCACACAGAATTTAAAGAACCGACAAGAACTATTGAAGACAAGTAGTGAGGTCTAGGACATAGGCTTAAGGCTTTGTTTCTCGATCCCTTTCTCTAACGCTGACTATATTATGACAAGATATGTAATTCTAGAATTACTTTGAATATCCAGCTGCTCAGAGAGAACTACCAGAAGCTCTTTAGAAAGAACTAACAGTCCAAGGAAACAGCACGACTTCAAATATGATTTATAATGTCCTGTACTATTGGATGTTCATTTGAAACACTTTCCTGGATATTAAACGCAATTTTATTATATCTGACGTCAACGTTACGCCTTTATTATTGGTAATGTTAACCCCCTGCTTTGAATGCAATTCCAAATCAACGTTCCAACTACTATGGGGGGTACTGTAACCAGTTAATGGGACAAGATCAATACCATACTACATTCTAGGCGAACCACATCACAACGCAACACTTCTCTTCAGAAATACCATCAATGCAAAACACTGAATGCAATATCTTAATGCCATTCTTTATAAGAGGCATTAAGATAATATATGACGCATAAACAGGAGCCACAAAATTTCCCAATTATGCATGCATTAAAACATACACTCACTGCACTCAATATCGTTTGCGAGGAGGGCAAAACGACTGAAATTAAAGTAACGGTTCTTCTTAATATTGGTCTGACATGTGCATTTAATTTGATTCATTTAAGAATTGCCAAAATCGGGCTCAACATCTGAAATAGGACTTTCAAAGTTTCAAAGAAACTATCAGATGCGCAGAATACATGTTCAAAGGAATATGGATTATTTCATAAATGTAGATCAACTACTAATAGTTAAAGATTAATAGCCTTAAAAAACCATGAAACTGTAAAACATGTGATTAAATAAGTTATAACACTCCGTACCGAAAAGGGGCAAAGAATTTATCCGAATTTCTTGCATAGTGCTGTGCGAGAGGCAATTCACTCCTTGTGGAAACCTGCTTTGCTGGAAATCCTATTGTCTTCGTGGAAATCCTTTGGAAATCCCTTTGTCTTTATAGAAATCTCGTACGCCTTTCCTCACTTAAATTTACTCCCATTAGATACTTTACGCAAATTGTGGACCTAGCAATTTATCAGTTACATAGAATGTCAGATATGTGGATGAGGAAATGATTGGTTGTCCTAATATGACTAATGATTACAAATCGCTTCTTAAGACGCAATTTTCAGAAGATTGCATGTTCTGATGCAACTTAGCATAAGCGAATTCAGCCCATTATGGCAACTTATGATAGATGATAACACATAAAATGGTAATAATAAGATAAATGGATAGATTTCGTATTGTTACAAAAATGTAAAGTTGTTCCACCAATTAAATGAACTGCTCAAGCAGAAAGGCATATCTAAAGTTTAATTATTTCGACTGTAACAACGAAACCAAACGAAAGTAAACAGAAGAAAACTGAAGGAGATGACTCCAAGATTGTGAACTGCCCCTGAACTTATTCCATCGAAAATCAACTCATTCGTTAATCTCTTACACTGATTACCTACATGCATAAGAACAAGCCATACATACATACATGCAGCCCATTCCTAAATCCTCGTCTAAATCCATCCCGTGCCCTGAAGTTTAAATCATTGTCCGAGATTCGTCTACTTTCACAAAGACAATCGATCGACCTCCCAACAGAAATTCATTATTACATTCGCTACCTAATTGAATTGCTGTAGGAATCTGGCCCGTAATGTAATAACTCATTATTGCAGATTATTGCTTTACGGCAAATAGACCGTCTGGTGGAAAAATATGTCCGTCCCATTCCCATAGGTGTTTACGCTTAGTCGTCCGTTCAAAATGCTTGGTCCTTCTTACTTCATTTAGAAGCAGACTTTCTGCTGTTTATTAAGATAAGAATAAGGGGCTGGTGAGGGATATAAACATGGTTTTCAAGCTATTACAGATACTTATATATCGTCCGCACATTCCTCTGCAAACTAAAACACGAAGAATGTAAGAAACGGCCTAATTACACCGCGAACGGCAGTTATCGCTTGTGCTCAAAATACAGTCAATGTACAAATTCCTCGTTTGAAAGACCTCTGCTGTTCAAAGACACTGATTCAGGCCTACCTAGATTCGAAATGTAATCTATTTCAGAAATCATGGTCGCCTTTTATAAAGACTTCTTGAGAGCGCGTTTCAAAGTCGGAAAAACGAAGCATAGCTGAAAATCTTTGAGTAAATAACACCTTGATAAAGACAAATACTCGCTTGTACGAGAAATGCGTCAACTTACCGATATTCAAACGGCGAAATCGTTGATTTTAGAAACGTTTCAATGATCCGCTGTAGAAAAAATTGTAATATCTTGGGGCTGTTGAGCATCAACGCTTCGTCAAGCACCTTTGAAGCAACTAATATGTGTTTTGCATCCGATTGTCTGTGAAGCTGGGTTTTGTTCTTGATCAGCTTGCGTGCGCGGTCGAACAGGAGTAGATTTGGCTGCGAAATAACAATAAGCCATTGTTTATATAGAATCGAATGTGGCTTTTCATCCCAATGAAAAATTATTTTCTCAATGGAATCGAGTTAGCCAGACAATGAGAATTTTCTGTAGAAAACAACACCTAAGTGATGGTAGTTATTTTTGCAATTGTAAATAATTTCAGGTCAATTCTCCGCTCTGAATTTTAGCATATTTAGCAGTTTTTCGTCGATAATTATGGGAGAGGGGGAGATTCCTCTAATAGGGGGAAAGATCTAACAAATCTGGATGTTCAGGCACTACGCAACGATGCCAAAATTGCAGAGGAATGTATCAATTTTGTCTTTGCTTCCTACATGCTTGTCCTTATTCAAAATATCTTTTACACTTACACGAACTTTCGCTTTTGCGTCTTTAATTTCTGCGCTTCCAGCTTAAGCGCTCGTGGAAACGCGATTGTTGCGTCCTTTTTCGCACACTCTTAAGAATAGGTATAGAGCATATAGCCTAAGTATAAGGCCCATGCCAAAAAATCAATCATCTGCCAAACATTTGAAATTTGCTTTTCGAGCCAAATGTTAAACGGTTTGGCCAACATCGGAACACATTGTTGGTCAAACATTCTTTTGCAAGCATCAAGAAAAAACTATTTTGAGCTTTTTCAGAAACAATGCTCAGCAAATTCTTTTTGTCAATAAAATTTTGTGACGTGACCAAACACTTAAACATTGTTTGATGATTAACAAACAATGTTATATCATATGGTGAGGGCCTAACATTCAAATTTCACCATCTTTGCAAAATCATGGCGAAAGAGAGGCCAACTCAATATGCCTGTCAGTCACTCGTTAGCCTGTTATTTTGACTTTGCTGACAACTTCCTTCGGCCGTTTCATGTCCTTGTTCTTCGATAAACTAAACGACACAACTCATTCCAATGGAAAATTGGAGCGATTGGCGGAAGAAGTGAGTTAGAAGAAATGGCGAAATAGTCAGCCATTTTATAACATGGTCGTCTTAAACTATATTAAAATGCAAAACATATCCAGTATTGTTGGGGTCTAACTTTGTGACATCGAATCGGACATAGCAACCGTAATAGCTTAATAGTCCCAAAAAACCCGTTATAGTCCCAGAATACATGGAAGGATGAGCAAACGGAAAAATGACATTGTAGAAAGCCGTAATTCTGTTAGGTTCTGTCCATAAGCTCAAAAGCAAGGTTTTTGTATGGGACAACGCTTAATTATTGAGAACAGTGAGTGTCGAACAGTCGGTGGTACGGTACGAAGTAACAAGATGGTATCCAAGTGTCTAATAAACGACATAAACGCTGACTGCAATACAAAATTCTCTTTCGATGCCATTTTGTGTCTCCGTTTGTTTGCATTACACTTAGTTACAAGTCCATGACACCATAGTCAAATTCAGTTCTAAATGCTATTGACTATGATGACACAAGCTGGTCTTGATTGAATGGTAGCTACCAGTACCGCTATTATATATAACTACTGGATGTTCAAAAGTAAGGTTTGATCAGCCTCAATTCGAAGACAGCCTCGCTTCTATGGCACTGAAGTGGGCTGTGGGTAGACTCGATACATAAGTCGTTTGTAATATGACTATTGAACTGAATTGCTATTTTTAGCCCAATGGCAAACGACTTGTGTATCGAGTCTAGACTGTGAACACGTGACTATGGACGATGACAAGAAAGGAACGCAAGTCTCCAAGATCCTAGACGGCTCTAACCAGAACCCAGCCTCCTTTTCAGAGCATCCTTTCTCAGGGGGACCCTCGATGGGTAACAAATTTTTTGATCACATGTTCGGGAACCAGCAAAAATTTTGAGCGCTTGAACGCATAAAAGCTACTACAGAGAAATAGTCAACGTTTTTAGTTCCCAACAATTTTAGCGTTTAAGTAACTTTATGTACAAGACTTCAAAACCGCTAAGAGTAGTTTAAACACAATTAAACATATAAATGCAAGGCTTTTCCTTTGACCTTTTAACTGTCTTACTTTGTCTTTTTGGAAAATGAGGAAAGAAGTTAACATAGTTTAGACTGCTTTTTTCTGGAAAGGAGACCCTCCCTTTCAAACGATCACTTCTCAAGCTCTGTAAAATCAATCAAGAAGCATATAGGCGAAGAAAAACAACTAAAAACGTTTGAGACAAAGCGATAGCACATAGGGGTTGAGTCTATTGTGAAGCTTACGCTTTGGATCCCCGTTAAGAACGATGTAACACGATTTAAATAACCTCTAATTCACAAAACGATTCTTGAAGCACATGCTGGTGAGAGCGATAACATGCTTGCAAGTGACAATGCATCATTTTAAGCTCTTCACATGTGGGAGAAAATATTCTTACTGTAATGTCGAATCAGAAACAACGTTTTCAAAGAAAACACATAGGAGCTTGCACATGCGAAGAGCAAGACAAACCTACGACCGTTATGTCCTATACCCTGTTGATTCTCGTCAAAGCAACTAAGGATAGACAGACAAAATAACTGCAGACCTGAAACGTCAGTGATTGAATCCGATATATCGTATTCTAGCACCACGCTATCGAATCTTTTCGCATGAAAGTCAGTAACCACGCATGCGTCAGTTGCTAGACCCAAAAGTGGATCGGATCCGTGTCTCGTGTAAAGGCCTATTCGCACCAAAGCAAGAACTACTGGATCGATCCACTTTGGATCCGATCCACTTTCTTTCGTGTAAACGTAGCCTTACTTTCCATTTAGGTCCTTTACTCGTTGTCAAACTACTGGGTTCTTCCCTCTTTTACAAATGTCCAGAAACCTTCATAAATGACCTGAGGTCTCAGGGTCGCGTGGAAATCCGCACAGGTTGCTTTTCATCTATAGGATATTATCTCACTTTTCTTAGAAAATAATTTTTGGTTATTCAGAACGAAGAGGGTATTCCTCTTGAAGGGGGCCTATTATAGGGGGTCCAGAAGCCGCGAAACCGCAAAAAATTTAGCTCAAAGCCGCAATCCGCGATGAAATTAATTGCCAAGCCGCGGTCGCTATTGTTTAGACTTCCACTCCTCCTCATTAACATTAGCTTGTCAATCAACATTAATCCGGTTACTTGGTTACTTCCTGGTTACTGTACTCACCCATTACATTTTCTAGCGGCACAGAGCCCTTTTCAGCACATCTGTTATGAAATTCAGAACATAGCCGCTGGCCGTTTATTCGATAAAAAGCCGCAGCCGCATTCACAAAGCCGTAAACCGAGGCCAAAACACAGCGAAAGACGCAAGCCGCAACTTTTTCTGAGGCCGCAAACCGTAGCAAAATCTTTGCCAAATCCGTAAACCGCACGCAAAATAGGGGTCGAAGCCGCGAAGCCGCAAACCTATAATAGGCCCCCCTTGAACAAGCCTGAACAAATTTCGAAAGCCTCGTGACTATCATGCGTTGTGAACAATGTACGATAATCGATGAAGAATGGGACAAGATGGGACAGATTCTCGTTAGCTGTTTCCTTGTGGTTAAAAGTTGAAGAATCATCTCTGAGACTTCGACATCCTTGTCTTCCTCTGGGTATAGCGATTTGCCTCGGTTTGAGGAAAATTCTGAGAATGAGACAGCTCAAATTCTATTAGTATTCATTAATTCTATTTTATTTTTTTAAATCTTACCAAAAACATTTTTTGCCACAGAAAACATTTATAATTTTATAATTTCTCGGGTTTTTCTAAGCGAAAGGGGTACTTGCGATAATAAGTATTTCGAACTACTCAAGCCAAAATTTAAGTTTCATGCTGAAGAGCATCAAAAAGCAGTATTCTTGCATTATCAACTCCACTTCTAGATCAAAAGCATACAGTCCGCCATTTCAGAAGTTGATATAGCTAGCAAACAGTTAAGCTCATTTAGTCAAAAAGTATTCTTTTCGCTGCACTTGATCTTTCGGGTGGAGTTTCTTCGTGTTCAACTGGAATTTTCTCCAAATCAATGGACACTTCAAAGTTATTCTTCACACACCAGGAATGAAAATTGGCCAAAATAACATCTCTTTTGCTTTCTTCTCGTGAATAGACGCGGATATACTGATTCTTCAATGGGCGAGGGATCTGGGATCTAGTAGTCGGAGAAACTTGAGCCACACCGTTTTGAACAATGTCATCAGAATCTCTTTTTTCTTTATCTTTGCTATTCGGACTTTCATACTGGTTTTTCAATGGATGTGATTGTTCCTCGGGGATAATTTGATTTTTCGCAGCTACAAGTTTGCCGTATTTGTTGACGAAATCAGTTTTGTCCATAGGATCTCCATAACCTATCCCATAATTGATATCAACAATATCAATGAATATATCTTTCTCACTAACAACAGTCTCTTTTTCGTCAGTCCCATGCTTTTCTGCAATAGCTTGTTTAATTTCCCCGCAAACTTTCACTTTCTCTTCGTCTTTTATGAAACTTTTAGGCGTGGTCTGGCCGCAAAATCGATAAAGTTCTCTCTCTTGAATTCGTCTGATGATTTGTTTAGCCTTTGTTAGTCTCTTGTCGTCAGTATGGATGATTCTATCAAGGATGTAGTCAGAAAGAGTCAAAAGCTTCCGAGGATCTAGACGTGCGTTGAAAATGTCGAATACATCTTCAGCTTGGGCGAGTGCCTCAGCCAGCATCATTTCAATAACAACAGTCGTCTTGTGCTGATACACTCGATGTTGCAGTGCCCAAAGGGTATGAAAAAGCTCTCGAAGCTCAAACTTCTCTTTGTACCGTGTGCATATTCTGTATTCGTTTTCGACCTGCCGAGAAATGGCAATTGTAGTTAGATTTCAACGAGAGGCATTTCACTCCTCCAAAAAGCGTTCACTATTCCTAATGAAACAAAAGGATTCTCACAAGATTTATACGAAAACAATAGAAATTCCAGCCGAGGGTGTACGAGATTCCATGGAACAAATTGCCCCATGCAAAACATTCACTGACCGTGAACAACACAGCTTGAAGTCGAGAAAATAATGTCTTGTATCCCTGTATCGTGGCCCATGAGCCTTTGCAAATTAAACATAAAAAGGAAACAAATACACTCACGACAGGAGTCTCTAGTTTACACTCCCCTTGTTTTGATTTCTCACTCCACACTGAGCGATTGTAGAAACAACAACAACAACATCGAGCGAACTAGTGGGACTTATGTAGTGAGTCTAGGAAACAAAAACGATTGGTTGAAAGAAAATTTACCTTTCTGACAGTGATATTGAGAAAATATCTTGCGTAGTCAAAATTGCTTTTGATTCCAACAAAGAAACAATCACGTAGAATTGTATCAAACATGTTGCAATCCACACCATTTCTTTTATTCTTCACAATTTCATAAAGAAATCGATCTTTCTTTGGGCTTTTTGGGATCTTCCCTGACATTGCATACTTTATAAATTCAATATCTTCATTTCCAATTTCAAATTTCTCAAAAACCTTTTTCACTTTCTGTTTCTCAATTATAATCTCAAATATCTGAGCGGCACATTCACTTTGTTTCCATTGAACTTTTTTAAGCTTACGAAGATATTCATGTTTGTATACTCGTGAAAATGGTCCTTGGCCTAAATCATGGCACAATCCAGCAATTTGGACCAGTAGAATATCTTTGTCTGTAATTTTACCATCCTTGTCTCGTTCTTTCAGCGATTTCATCATAATACCACATAAATAGGCCGTACCGATGGCGTGGTCAAAACGAGTATGCATAGCTCCTGTAAAGACAAGATAAGTCCCTCCGAGTTGCTTGACGGATCGCAATCGTTGAAACTCGACTGTGTCGATAATTTTACTAGCGGTTCAGCAAGAAACATTGATCCGTGAATCGGATCATGAAATATTTTTCCTCCCACATCACCATAAATTGCATCGTTTTTCTTCGGCGTAGTCGAAGGAGCAATGGCCATTCTGGTAGCTTTTATTGTTTGTGAATTTGATTTCGCAAATCACTGTCGTTGTCCTAAATTTCGCTGCAATAGATAACAAACATCTGAAAGCAACTTGATATATTTCTTCTGCATTTGTGCAGAGGGAAAACCCATAAAGCATTACGAAACTAAGTCAAATGTAGCATTTAGAGGAAGGTAAAGTCCCAAACTGTATCGGACATTGGACGATACATTTTATTGTTTTTATTGGTATTATCTTTTTCTCGATATAGCTACAAGACGCATTTTATCTCCATTTTAGGTGTCTTATTTCTCCTTTTGAAGACAAATTGTGGATTGTAAACGTCTTTAGTGTGAAAGAAAAACAAACAAATTCCAAGAAACAGGTTTTGATGAGGATTCCCGCCGAAGACAACTAATTCAATTCTGTAAAATTGTAAATAATGCATCGATGAGTAATGAGTAGTCGAAAGTGAGGAGCAATTTTTGATGGCAGGTACAGTATATATATGAAGGGTGGATGGGAAAACGGCAAAGTGATCCAAAGCTTCAGGTCATGGTAAGAGACACAAGAGGCATGCTGCACTCACTTTCTCTTTTTGTTTGGACCAGACAAACAAGTTTGAACCTGTTTTAAGTCTCGAAAAAAGACCTGTTCTTGGTTTCTTGTGAAAACTATTTTAAATTGTATACATAACGACGCTCCTGTATTGTGTAGCAAGTTATATTTTGATTGATTGATTGTGAAACGTGAACAATTTTATAAGTGACAGATTTTTATTCCTTCTTGGAAGTTCGTCGTCGATTCTAAAGTAATAGAATCTGTGATTTCCTACTCTAAAACATAAAATGCGTTCACGGAACGGAACGGGTATTAAAATGTTAACAAAGGAGTTCTTGGAATAGTCTATTGTTCTGCAGAAACCTGCTGCGTCAGCGAAAATCAGACGAGGTATGGTATAAAATCACAAAACTGAGCTTGACCCAAGGTAGTGTCGTCACTCTTCGTCGACCAGTGTCGAAGATGGCAACAGCCGCATCAGTAACACCAAAGAAAGGCAACATGGACAATCTCGATGAAGGACGAGGAAAAAGGATTCGCGATCCAGTTCATGGCTTGATGTTTTTTCGAGAGCCTGTTGTAGTAATCATAGACACAGTTGAAGTGCAGCGACTCAGGGAAATCAGACAACTCGGTGCAACGTATCTGGTTTACCCTGGTGCAAGCCATAATCGCTTTGACCATGCTCTTGGCACTGCTTATCTTTGTGGAGAAATGCTACAGTCCTTAAAAGATCGAGATCCAGATAACAGAATTACAGACCACAACATCCTTCTCGTTCAAATCGCAGGACTCTGCCATGACTTAGGCCAAGGTCCATTTTCAAGAGTCTACAAACACACGTATCTTGGAAAAATAAAGCAACAAAATGGAATCAAAAAGAAATAGTACTTGAAATCTTTCAAAGTATTATCGAGAAAGAAAAAGTAAAGAAAGTGTTCGAGAAATATAATATCGATGGTGATGATATTAATTTTATCAAACATGCTATGACAGGGGAGATTCCTCCTAATCCAAAAAAAGACAGATTTCTATATGAAATTGTCAGAAACAAGAAGACTGGACTTGATTGTAACATGTTCGATACCCTTATCAGAGATGCTTATTTTCTTGGCATCAGTATCTGTTTTGATTACAAATTATACATCCTCGCTAGCAGCATTAACAAGGTATGCACTCATTTACATACTCGCTTTTTTATGAGAAAATTCCGCTTCGATTTCAGCCTGCCTGTTTCTAACTTATCATCCCACCCCCTACCCTTTTCAAAACATGTTTAAAATGCGTTTCTGGGCAAGGTGAACTTAGCTTGTTACTTAAATCAGCATTTCTCATTGCCTGGAATTATATATTGAGGCTCTTATTTGTCACTTTGGTCGTTGATATTGGGACAAAATAAATCGAAACTACATCGAAATAAGAAGCTGCTTAATGTACATTCAACCATTGTTACCAGCACTTAAAGTGGCCTGAAATTTGACGTAACTTTGGTTTTCAACTCCTTTTCACAAATTACACCCAGTCTGTATGAGGAACTGCTTGAAATCGTTAATCTTAAATATTCAGTTTCTCCGCAAAAAGCTTGAGCACTTTTATTTCTTGAAAGTGAAACTTCAGTGTTATTAATTGTTTTCATCTGAACAATTTCATATACAAATAACAAGCTTCCAGGACTAAGGACAAGAACCAGCAAAACATTTGAAGAATGAGGCGAAGAATCGAAAACTGAAAGGCAAATAGTGGTACTAACTTCACATCAGCAAGGCATTAGGGGGCAAGGAAGGGCAATCGCTTAACAAGCATTGTATGTAGATGGAATAGAAGGATATTTAAACAGCTCTTTTAACTCGTTTGACTATTTGGTTCTCTGTAGAAGAAAATTGACACCTCAAACATTTTTACCTGACAAAAAAGGGCAAACACTAGGCATATAAAGCAAACGCAGTAGGCACAATATAGGTCAAAATAATGGTAAAGTGGAGAGCGAATCAGACTCGCAATCTAAGTCAAACTTGCCACGAAGAAAGAGCGAGGAGAGTCGCCAGCTCTCTGTAATTCCACGCATAAGGCAAAAACGAATCACGAGGTGTGGTTAAATCGAAAGGAAAGACCTGGGCAGCACTGCTTAGATTAGCTCTCGGCTATTCAATGGACTCCCTGTGCTTAGCACAGAAACCCATACCTTGCGAAGACAGTAAGTGTATGTCACAAACTATGGGCATTTATATCGAAAAAGATGACAACAAGAATTGCGCCAAACTGATGCTGCAGACGCTGTTTGTCAAACCACAGAGAGCTGATTGCCCCCAAATTGGGGCTAAATGAGATTGAGGTGGGATAAAATAACAAATAACCCCAATGCCCTTAAACATGTATCGGATAACAACCAAATTAAAAGAAATCATCAAAATGCAGGCTGGAGGAGTTGTTTTTCTCATGAGTATCACTTTTAGTTTGTAATTAATAATTTATATTTTGTTTTGCCAGGTAAATAACGAATACAGACTTTGTTTGAGACACAAGGAAGAATTTGAATGGAACTTGTTCTTTCATTCGCTTTGGATTCTCCAACATAAAGCCTACGTTCACAAGACAACAACAGCAATCGAGATGATGTTGGCTGAGGTTTTACATGAAGCAGAAGACGTTTTTCATATCTTTGAAGCACGAAACAACACAAAGTTACTGCTAACGCTCACTGATAATATCATTACCCGTATTGAGTATGATGAAGATGAAAGATTGAGCAAGGCAAAGGAAATCATACAGAGAATCAAAGAGAGACAGTTGTACAAGTTCTGTGGCCAAACTTCACCTCCAGAATTGATCAAAGAGGATGAAAAGCACGATTACTGTAAGGACGTCGTGAAGGAAATCATATCGAAGGCAGAAGGCAAAGATGAAATTGAAGAAGAAGACATTCTTATTGATATCGTCGCTATTGATTACGGAATCATAGGAAGCGAAGTCAAGATAGAACAGCCTAACTTTGTCAACAAATACGGCAAGCCAGTAACATCAAAGCGTAAGTCATTTTCTTCGCCAATCCCGCCAGTTTCCTCTTTCTCCACATCAAATAATCAAGATGGTAGTTCAAAGTCAAAAGAACACACAAGAGGAAGCTTTAGTGGAAAAGAAAATGCAGAGGAAAGCCCTTATGAGATGATGAAAGACTTGCAAATAGCAGGTCATATGCAACATCCAACAAAAGCACAGTTTATTCGTGCTTATGCTCGCAATGAGAGAAAAAAAGATGCGATAATCAATCGATTTTATGCATGGTGCGTTGAGAAGGAGTTTCCCATTCCTGTCGATAACGAAAAAATTGCGCAAGAACACGAAGACGATAGTGATATAGAGATGAGCTCTGTCAAGAGAAAGCTAGAGTTTTGATGTAACCAAGATAAGTCAAGATGCTCCAAGGTGCACATGCAGGCATTTAGTTTTATGCGAAACTAAGCCCGGGATAAGTACTATAATAGTAATATGTTTCTTTACTTCTTTGCTGGCTCTGTTACTGAAAATTTCTTAAATTTTTCTCAACACCCAAGTTCCAAAGTAGAAGATCTCCTTTGCAGATAGAAATTTACTGAGAAAACTCTTTCTACACATGACCGACCACAGGAGGCCCAATCGCATAAATAACATTAGTGATATAACCTTACTTTTGTTGTTTTCGTCCTAAAATGTCCTATTTTCGATACAGATATTTGGTTGTTGCTGTTGTTCAGAAAACGCCACATTGTGATAGCTTTATACGTATATAATAAATAATAAATTGTTATTATCTGTATCGAAAATAGGACGTTTCAGGGAGAAAACAACACAAGTTAGGTTTTTTCACTCATGATATTTATGCGATTGGGCCTCCTGTGGACCGACAACAACAAAAGCTTCTAAACTAGAAATTCATCGATCATCGTAGGAAAGAACCACTAACAAATTGCTTGACCAGAGTTTAAAAGCTAAAAGACTAACGATTCTTATTAACGGTTTCTTATAAAGCAAAATGTGATGGATTTCGAAGATTCTAGTTAGTTCTGTACATGTACCTAGTTATTTTGAACTTAGTTGCTTTTTTACAGCTCGAAGACTATTCTTACAAATGCTTTCGTATAAAACAAAATGCGTGTATTAATCGATTTCGAAGAATCTAGTTAGAGCAGCATAACTAGGACAGGGATACACCCACAGAACAGGGATACACCCCAATGAAATGTCATTAACAAATGCCGAGCATAGGGGCTAGAGGTGTAGGCAGGCTTTCAGAATAGGTGGGCATTGAATGGACGGTCTTAAAATATATGAACTAAATAAATGTTGAACTACTTGAAAGGACTTAAATCGGACCATAATCGGACACTATAGGTATCTTTTAGCCTGCGTGCAGGCTAATCTTTAGCTACTCTTATAATTGTGCAATAGCGTAAGGGTATGAATTTTGTAGGCATTTAGGGTTAAATACCTATCGGCTGTATTCCTTTACAGGACTCCAATTTAATTGTTAGTATAAGAACACCATGAGAACAAGAACTGCTTCTCCAACTTAAGCATACTATACTATCACGTTTACTAGCTTACTGTAAGATACATTGAACGATACAGAAGCTAAATATCGGCAGTGGGGAGTAGCAAAGTGTCGGCAACAAATAGAGAACAGAGAATCGAACCCCAGAGAATCAGAAGCAACAGCTTTTTAGACCACTGTAACATAGCCTTCGTAATATTTTGATTGTAAAAAGCCTCAATGATTTTCAATTGCAAAAGTATAAACATTTTTGAAACACTGTTGACATGGTATAATATATGGTACCCTGGGTGCCAGAGTCTCTAAGAAAAAAGAAAGGAAAGGGAAAGGGAGAGACAGAGAGACATTCTCGTATCATTTTTTCTTTTTTTTCTTTTTTTTATTCTTGAAGGCTCTGGCACCCAGGGTAAATATATGGATACAGTAATGGTTAGATATAAAATTGATGGAACATTATCAGTACCTATTCTTTTGTCTCTTTCATGTTATGTATAGGTGTATAATTGTCTTGACAACTGGCAGTCTTTACGTTGTTGTGCAAAACAAGATCAGTAATGAACCCAAGGAAAGCGACGGGGAACAGTAATAAGACACTTCTAAAGATAACTTTAAGGATTGGAGAAGAGTTAAGGTTTCGTGAAGGGCTCCAATGGTCCTCCGAGCGAATTTTCCCCCATACCTTATCGGCCCTTTTTACGCCGGCCCTAAATGGCGTTAATTTTAGCCTAGAGGCGTTATAAGGGCCGGTGTTAAAAGGGCCGGCGTTAAAAGGGCCAAAAATTTGGAATTTTCCTCAAAAAGCGGCGTTAATTTCCACGCACCTATTTTTGCTACCACGCACTATATTTTAGGAATTTTCATAAACAGCATGAAAACAAAGCCATCTTAGCAAAAATGGAAACTTTCATCAATAAGCAAGTTCGAAAGATGGCGGAGAAATGTGATTTTGAACAGCAGCGATTGATAGGAGGGGAATGTAGGGAAGAATACACGCTTTTTTTATAAGGAACCACTTTATAAGGAACCAACATGTAGAAGGCCCGAAAATTTAAAGAACTTATACTACTAAAGAGAAAATCATTAAGGAACTTTTGAATGTTGAATACTTTTATCACTGCAAATAATCAAGAATTAGAAAGCCGGTTTCATTCATTGATTTGCAGTCGAAAATCACATAAATTGTACGTTAAGCATGTATCCAATGTTTCTTAGAGTAGTCTCGAGCTTTGCTCACATGCAAATGTCTCTCTTTTATTGTTAAGACCACTGTTTGTGCAGTTAAAATTAAGAAACTATTAAGGAGCCTTTGGAACTACAATTGCCTCAAAAGAGGCCCAAAAATAAGGAACTTTAAGAACTAGGCCTTGAGGTAGGTTCCTTATAAAAAAAAATGCGTGTATGAAGATGAAATAGTCGAAGATTCAATAGGAGTGAAGTTCGATGATGAAGAAAACGTAGATAGCAGTGAGACAACTGTAATTGACTAACATGAATTATATTCAAGGCAATAAAAAGTAATGAAAGACGCAACAGTGCGTAAAAATATATTGTTGTTTTTTCCTTGCCTTCGAGTGGCGTAAAACACGGCCCTAAATGGCGTTAAAGCAAATTTTAAGAGCGGCGGAATTAGGGCCGGCGTTAAAACGGCCGGCGTTAAATTAGGGCCAGCGTAAAAAGGGCCGATAAGGTAAGGGGGTCATCAAATTAACGACTGCACTCAAGTGAGACTGAATGAAAACGAGTCCACATTCGCGATTACAAAAGTATTTTAGGCCCTTCAACATGTGATTAAGTAAAGTGCTGTTGCATTGACGTGTTCTGATCATGCCGGGATACATGAATATGTTTCGGTCTTCATCCAAGATACCTTGTAAAAAGCTTCTTTTCCAAAATACTCGCGTAAGTCAGGTTTTTGTCAAAATTATGTTGGTTCTCACAACGATTCTGCTACACCACACAAAACAGCAAAGCTGAAATTTTTTAGGCCAACTCGAAGGAGCTACAACAAATACACAAATTCTCCGTTTCTGTTAACAACCAGGAACTTATTTACAGGAATTAATCGATTTTCAAATGATGATAGTGTGGGAAATATAAGAAATGAGAGTGGACAAACAAAAACTGATAACGCAGAGGAGAATGAAGTTTTGCTGTCACACCATGAAGACAAAAACTCATCCATAATAGCAGCTGAAGCTGAGGAAGACCAAGAAAAATCTGCAGATCTATACAGACTACCTATTCATGATCCAACACCAGAAGTTCGAGCAGATGAATTTCATCGTCTGCCCATGAAATGCACTAGCTGTGGAGCATTTATGCAAACAGAAAAACAAGACTACCCAGGGTATATTTTGCCAAAAAAGCTACCATCATTACTCAATAACTCATTTGAAGAATTCCTCTGTTCTAACTGTTTCTCTTTACGTTACAAAAACAAAAAGGTTGTAGAGGGTGTAAACAAAGACAATGTAATGAGGCAGTTGAAACACTTACCTTATACCAGGGCCCTTGCTCTGTATGTTGTGGATGTGACAGATATAGCTGGCTCAGTATTTCCAGACCTTCCTGAGGTTATTGGTTACAAGAAGAGAATTATCATTGTTGGAAACAAAGTTGACATGCTCGCAACAGATGACAAACCTAGAAAACAAGAATCACATATAATGGACATATTACGAAACCAATGCCTTTCTGAAGGCCTTGAAGATGCTAATATAAAAGATATATGTCTGGTTAGTGGAAAAACAGGGTATGGATTTGAAAAACTAATAGCCCTGATCAATAAACACAGAGATATGAACATGGACCTGTATGTTGTTGGTACTTCAAATGTTGGGAAGTCAGCTGTTTATAACATGCTTCAAAATTTGTGTTGCATCAGCAAAGATGCATCCATTCCAACGCAGGCTATAACTCATTACCTTCCTGGTACTTCTTTTGGATTAATCCGACATCCCATTGCATTTTGGAGGATGAGTAAAGTGCGAAGAATGCTGCTAGAAAAACCAGCAGAGGTCAGTTAGTATTAAGGTTTAAAATTTCTGCAGAGGTCAGTTAGTATTAATGCTTATAATTTCTGCATGCATGGTCCTGCAGCGTAGGCAGCATCATGGATCTCAACCAGACAAGTGTGCCTCAAATCGGTTGCCTTTGCCTTATTTTGCTCTGCTTCTTCTGCCTATGTGAAGTTCTTGATGCAGCAATCTTATGGTGATATATTTGTAGTACGATTTTCTGTCAGGAGATATTAAGGCTAGAGTGGGCAGTCAACTAATTACAGGGTCTGTACCCTGTATCTGGTGCTACTCTCAACAGTGCTGTTCAATCTTGAGGTAGTTAGAAGTTCTTGGTGTAAAAGCCTAACCAACCCTGTGTATAAGTTGATTTCCCCTAATAAAAGAAAAAAATGGTAGTTTTGTACCCCTTGTATTAGTTGAGTGCTGCTTTTTGGAACCCAAGTTAGATGTATCTGCCAAGGAAAGGAAATGTTCACAGCATCGATAGCTTGCTAAGGAACAGTCTAAATAAGGCAGATTGTGCACTTGCGTTTTTTACAGACAAAGGTAGAGCCAGAAATGTTAGAATTTGCTGACAACATTGTGGATGAAATATCATCAAAAAAGACAAAATCCAAGATTGGAAAAGGTTCAGACAAGCCTGACAAAGAAATTGTTCAGAGCAATGCAAGGAACAATCTGCAATATGAATTTGTTGATCCAAACAGTAAAGAAAAAGAAAAATGTTGGATGTATGATACACCTGGTTTGATCAATGAAAATCAGGTGGGTTATTATGGTTCATGAAGTTAAATTGACTTGAAACTACTTTTATGTTTGATTTGTTCCATCTTCTTCAATAGTAATATTATTGGGATCAGTTAACACTGACTCACCATGCGTCCTTTGGCTTATTTGGCAGCTCATCCTTACTCTGACTCTTCTTTCTTTTACGAATTTGCTGACGTTTTTCCTTCTCCTCTAGAAAGTCTCCCTGTAACCAAAGAATCCAAATCTAGTTTCCCTAATTCCCTTGTGAACTTCTTTGATGAAATATATTAATGCTAAAAGCTGAAACAGAAAGAGAAATGATTGAATGATTCAGCTGTAATAAAACATGGATTTCCAACATGGCTAGCTCAGACCAGGGGGGATGCTCTAAATAAACTCATCTTATGAATTCTTTTCTTCTTAGATCACGCAATTCCTTACACCAGAAGAGCTAAAATTTCTGCAGCAACATCGCTGGATAGTTCCTAAAACATTTATTCTTAAACCTGGCGATTCTTTACTGATTGGTGGATTGGCAAGAATAGATTATAGTGGGGTATGTTGCTCTTCTATTGACTGTATTTAATTCTATGTCTTATGAGCTCTGAAACTGCTAGACTCACAAGAAATCAAAGGATGCTTCCAACATAAATTCAAACTCTTCAAACGGCAGGCTTTGGTAGGAATATTGCTCTATAGGTGAAGGTGAAATTGTGTATTTAGCGCCCGTTGCTAGGAGCTCCGTATTAGGTTCTCTGATTGAGACCTCGACCATTGCTGTGACACTACCGTGGCTGTGGTTGGAACCCCGACCTCACTGAGCTTCTGACACCACGAGCCAGCTGGATTAGACCACGACGCCACAGCATTTTCTCCGAGCTCTGAATCCGAGGATACCTGCGAAGTCTGTGAACCTTTCTGCTTGCTCCTAGGGACAGAAAGTCTAGAAGGTCACTCAACTGCCAAGTCTGCCAAAAACAGAATCAATCAAATAGGCCCATAATAACGTTTCCTATATTTTGTCCTATTTTGGCTATATTACTAACATTTGACGGCATTTTTTTCTATATTGCTTACATTTGACGCTGTTTTTTGCTACATCACGGCTCCGCTTGAAGTTGAAGCTCTAAAAAGCCTGATAGCAAACGATGACGAAAACAGACAGCCCTCACCTCAACTGAAACCAAACACAGATCGATAAGAACAGATTCTTCCATTCCGCTTGCTGCTGATCTCTTCATTTCGTTTTAGATAACGAGAACGTCGAAAACTAACCCAGAAGAAAATGATGAGATACCGAAGGTTTGAGTGTTAGATACTTTTGTTGTTTGGAATTTTGCATTGCATAATTCTAGAACATATGCTATAATCCTAGGGCCTTAGATGACCATATAAAACAGGTTTTCATTTCCATGTCAGCAGGTAGTCATGTCAGCTCACTCCGAATCGAGCAAGCTACCCTTATTTGCTAACGTAAAGCTCACGGGTTCAAAAAGAGAAGATCGTACGATGAGATGGGTATTCTAGGACTATTTGTCCGATTACTCATATTCACCGATGGCTTAATAATGGACAACTGAGTTGATTTTGACTATCGGGCTTCTTCTGTTTCCCACGACAGTGGGATTAACAGCAACACGTGCAACGGTACAACCAGGGGTGAGAAACCCACTGCTTAACCGTCAAGCTGCATTTGTGTTTGAAATAGGGAAGGCTAACTGACGCAGTAGGTTTTATCAAGACCAAAGAAATTCGCAGCTTTCAGTTAAAGTTTCGGAAGGCAATATACGCTCTAGCTACAACTGTTCTAACTGGATGTGATATGTTTTATTTGCGCCGGTCACCAGGAAATCAGCCGCAGATATATGAAATAACAAAACCTATACTTGGTCGTAACGATGCCCGACTTACCGATATCCTGGCTAGAGCACATCCTAACTGAGCTCTCTGCCGCAGCATCTTCATGAACATCCCGCTTCTTCATTGTGACACAACGGGGAACGGTACCCTCGGCTAGAGCTTGACCTAACTGAGCTTACTGACACTTCGAGCTGGATAAGGCTACGACTCCACGGCATCTTCATGCACGTCCCACTTTTGTTTAGAGTTTGCAAACAACGGTACCGACACCCTGACAGCTTTCTAAATGTAAAAATCTATGCGTAAAAAAATTATATATACCTGGTTTAATTTGTAGGCATCCCAATCCATCTACTGCACTTTTTTCTGCTGCAATAACATACCAATACATCCAACAAATACTGAAAAGGCAGATGGTATCTTGCAAAGGCATTTTGGTGATCACGTTCTCAAGGTAATTGCTTGTCTTATTTCCTGTAAAGAAAAGTTAGTTTGTTCACGCTGCTGCATTTTAACACAAAACCAGAGACTGTTGCATTTCAATTACCTTCTCAACACGAACAACTGAATGTTGGCTTCAGAGCTGTTAGAGCGTCCAGTGTTAGTTTTCTAAAAACTACCACGGAATATATAACAAGCCCACATGGAGCAGGAGTGAGGGCTTTTGCAAATGCTGTCCAGAATGCGAAATCTTGTAGAAAAAGATATGTTTCTTTGTGAAAGCGTTCCCAATTCTCTCCTACTAATCTCATGGTTTTTAAACTGCCATAGAAATTGCCATACTGTGAAGATCCAGCGTTAAACTGCTAAGCTGCTATACTGCAAAGACTTGGTGTTAAACTGCCATAGAAGCAGCTCTTCAGTTGCATTGACTATGTATATACAGATATAGCGTTTTTTTAAAGGGGCCTTACCAATTGCTGTGTTTTAAGCAAAGAATGTCGTTTCTGAAAGCTAGCGAGCACTGTCTATGTCGCTAAGGCTGGAAATACTGAAACTGATGTCCAATGTAGCAGAAAATCAGCATATCCACCTTCTTACTAAAATAATTGTGCTGCTCCAAAAAATTGTGGAAATGTCTATCTGTAGGCACGAATTACGACGGCTCTTGTTGTGCCAAATATACTTAAATAGATATGTATACAAATTTGATTAAAAATCTGTTTTACATCAGATACCTTTTGGTGACGAAGAACGAAGAGCCTTGTTTCCACCACTGCAGCCAAAGTCTTATGAGATCACGGGAACAGGTTGGGAGAAGAGTTGCGCCGATCTTTCATTGGCTGGGGTTGGCTGGATCGCACTGACTGCTGGGAAATGTTCTGTTATAACAGTTGAGCTTCACACACCAAATGGCATCGGTCAGCAACTGAGGACAGAATGTGTCATGCCATACAGCGTAACAAAAAGAGGTAAGCGTATAGTAAATTACCGCAATATTTTGGGTATCAGAGGAATTTTAGCGGGCACCTTCGAAAACGCAACAAAAACAATAGACCTTTTCAAAGAGGCCTGGGTTTGGCGCGAAATTTTTCTGGAAAATGGAAGACCTTTTCAGTAAGGGAATCCTCTCTGTGTGCAACGACTGGAATTTCGATCGTTTTAGGGGATCAGCAAACTTTGCTCCACTCACGAATAATGGAAGAAGAAGAGAGTGAAGCAATCTGCAACAATAAATGCTGATAATATGTGCAGAAATTCAGGAAAAAAGATATAAACACTTCAAAAACAGGAAAATATTTCATTAAATGTCTTCTTGAGCAAATATGGTGGGATTTGGAGCCTTTCTTTCAGTTTCATTCCAAGTAAACAAACGTGAATTTGAAAGTAAAATTTGATGCACAACATCTCCTCAAACGACGTTGAACCCGGAGAGGATTCCCTTACTGGAAAGGTCTACCATTTTCCAGAAAAATGTCGCACCCGACCCAGGCCTCTTTGAAAAGGTCTATAGCAATATACGCTATTGATTCAAGCAAGATAAAATAATTTTTATCTTGATTCAAGTGGATGGCGTATATTTCCAAAACCCTAAAACTAGCCCTAATTAGGTATTGCTTTTTGACGTTTCAAACTGAAATTTAAATGAAAATTTTCAACTTCCTCTCAAGGCAAGCGTGGCGTTCGACATCTTGGAAATTACACAAAAAGAATTTACGAATGCACGAGAAAAGAAAACCCGCAACTGGTCAGCGCTTTTGAACGACAAAATGAAATCATCAGAGCCTGGATAAAGAAGATCGAAGAAAAGCAGAAAATTCAAAGATTGCAAAAGAGGGAGGAACGCAGGAAACTACTTCTTGAACAAGGTGTTTTCGGCAAAATGCGTCAGCTCGCAGCTGAGGTTGATTTCATAGAAGCAGAAGCTGCTAAAGCTAAAGCAAGAGTATTGGAGTCTGGAGACCAGCAATGACGTCAGACTCGGAAACCCATAAACCACAAGTTATACTTTTACGATTTTACAGCACCAAGCCTGTGTCGCTGGAATTGTGAGGAGACTCTTTCGTGTCCACCTCTGCGGAGGGCAATCAGTGACTCGATTCGAATCTCCATTCAGACAAACTACCACTTCTTCTTTCATTAGCAGCTTATGTGTACGAAACGAACGCATTTAGTTGTTAAACTGTTCTAAAAACAATGCGCAAGATTGAAATAAGATTAAAACCATGAGTGTTATTTCAGATTCATATAAACAACAGAAACGCATTTTTGTGATACGAAATCACCTATCCTGGGTGCCAGAGTCTCCAAGACTGTTGGAAGGAGAGTAAGAGGGGTAGAGGGGGTTTCAGTTTAATTTTATTTTTATTTTTTGGAGGCTCTGGCATCCAGGGTAGAAATCACCGTTTTTATCTTGATAAGCAATTTTCCTTCGATTTAGCGTCCCCTCCGAATACCCCCCGATAAAGCGCATTAATTATGGAGCGCTCGGTGGACAGAAATTAGGATGAATTATCCTGTGTGTAATCTGTAATGCATATGGGTTGAGAAAAGATGGTATGGAAACATATTTTTATCAACAGTTATACTTCTATACTGTTGTAAACACTTTTGTGGAACAAGGTTAAAGCGAAACATGCATTTTTCAATTACAAAATTCGGCTTTTGAGGTTTGAAAATGTTCTGCTGTTATCGAGCGATTGTTCCGTTTTTTTACCTAATCTCAATCTCTATGTATCTTTTGTATCTATGCACGTTTTTTTTTATAAGGAACACCTTTATAAGGAACTTGAGGCTGACAATTCCTAAAAAATTAAGGAACTTTAAGGAACTGTCGAGGCTCAGATGAAAAACTAGGAATAAATCTTTTCAAGAACAAGACTATTCGTACAGAAAAATAACAGAATAACAATATATTTCCCATCGTTCTGCCAAAAGACTCCATTTATATTAAAAGTTAGAAAATGAAGCAAATTTATATGAATTTGCTGTAAAAATTAGTATTCAAACATATTTCATGACAAGGAACAATATAAGGAACTTCAGCCTCATTTTGTCGAAAAATTAAGGAACTCAAGCCTCAACTCAGACCAAAGGTTCCTTATGAAAAAAAAACGTGTATACAGACAATACTTTAATGTAAAGCAGGTCCTTTTGATCAAAAATTAATTGAAAGTGTACATAAAGCTGAGGCTACATAACAAATACAGCTAATGAGCTGAATGTCAAGAACGATGAAAACTATTACAAGGCACGCAAACAAAAAATCTCTGTGTTTAGGAAACGTTATCATTGGAAATCTGTTCGATAGAAAGTAATCAGGATGGGAACAGCTTCATCCAGAATTGGAGCCAATCTTGAACACACACCATTGCCTGTTGATCAAGTACCTTATATACAGTACATAAGCGGCTTGTTGTTCCTTTCGGATTGAAAAACAGAACAATCCTGATTCGAAATCAAGATTGTTTTGATTGCGAAAGGAACACGTAGTATTACGGACTATATCTGGGACTGGCGGGAACGAAAAGTTGGCCCACGTTGAAACGAGGCTGGTCCGTTGCATAATCACAACAAGATAGCCATGACATTGCTCTTCTTTAAGTTTTCACTTAAGTTCCATTTCGAAAAATAGGAATCGATTTTGTCGATACATTTTTTGTAATCCTGAAGGTGTGGTTGAGGGCAGTACACATAAGATCATCAGCATATAGTAAATGGGAAAAACCTATACCACCCACATTGACCTGATAAAACTCCCCATCAAATTTGCGATATCTTCTATAAAAGGTTCCAACCATATTTGAGACTCTAGAACCAAGGGTAGAAAAGGCATAAGAGTAGCAGGCACAACACAATACCCACAGTAGATTTTAGGAAACTTGATGACTTGCTCATTCATGTCTTGAAAAGATCCGGCTGAATAAACGACACAGACTATGTAGCTTTTGGCAACGATGTGGGAGTGTTGCTCCGATGTAAGATTCAGAGTAATGCAAACAGTAGCTATTCTGCTGGATTAGCTAAGGCTTCAGGTTCAAGACTTGCAGTAGTGAATAATACCACACTTTTAAAGAACGATTTCATAAGAACACAGGCAGTATGTTGACAAAAATTTCAAGAAGAATAAGGACAAACGAGACTTGCCAAAACTGGGGTCAGTGACCATTACAAAGAATGAAAAATCTGATGAAAAAAGAGACACATGCCATGCCATAGGACAGCACATACTAGACAACCATGACTGTGCAGAAAATTACAGCGAGGATTGTTTTAAAGTCATTTGCAAAGCAAGATCTTTATTTCATTTAGAAGTTTTGGAATCTGTCCACATCAAAACCAAAAGGCCGGTTCTATGTAGACAGAAAGAGTTAGTTTTCTCACGTGGACTCGTGTGCAATTTAAAAATGAATTCATCGTTCCGTTCCATTCCAACAGGTTCTACCATTCCGAACTCCTATTCCTTAACTATTCCAGCATTCCATATTTTAGCAATGCACTGTTGTCAACAACAACGGTGACGTGTGTGACGAGCGAGAGACTTGTCTTTTCTCGCGACAAAAACTGGGCAATCTGCACCCAGAAACTAGTTTGATTTTACCTATAAAGTAATAAAAATGGGAGCATCTTCATCGAAACAAGGAACAGTGATAAAAGCAAACCATACACCACTGCCTGTGGACCAAGCACCATATTCAGGCCCGATTTGTCAATATTCATTTTTGAACATCAATGTCGAGATGCAAGGCCATATGAGTTTCAACTTCTCCCCTGGGCAACAAGTCATTACCAGCAATGTTGATGCTTACTATCCTTCCCTTGCACAGAGCTACAACGATGGTTTTAAAGTCGCAGCTTTCTTCAAAATTCCAGGCAGCCAACAAAGGACTGGTGGGTTGTTTTCCATGGCAGTGCAAATCCCATACCAGGTCGTTTACTGCAGGAAGATTGCACAAGATCAGGCCCCTCCCCCAGCCACTTGGCAGCTAAAAATCGAGAAATCCATGATTTACTTAAGCGTGCTGAGACCTGGTATACTGTTTTCTTCATTTTCTCCTAATCGAGAAATCACTGCTGATCTGTCCCATCTGTACCAGATAATATGTCAAAATGCAGATCAAGGGGGCAGATTTGTCTGTATGGAGTTAACTGGACAAACACAGTCTCAAGGAATGGGAGCTGCAATGCAGGGAGTAACCCCAGGTGTGTATATTACTTGATGACCTAGTGTGTACATATACTTTCTAAACAACAAGATCATTTCCAGGACAGATATACAAAATCATAATGGGGTTCAGATCATGTGTTTACCAAGCAAAGTCCAAGGTGAATTTGGCCAACTTTCTGTGCTAAAGATTGCACCTTAATACAGTGGCTCAGTACAGCAGAAATTTTCAGGAAACATGCACACAGTGTTGCCAGCGAAAATCCATAGTGACCATTTTGCAGAGTATGGGAGTTTTCAACGAGATCTCGATGTGCAAGAGCCCCTTTCTATCGCTCCATCCTATTGTTAGCCTATTGTTCCATAGAAAATCTCAGGTGTGCAAGTGCCATCCTCTGCAGTCTAGCAGAGTGATATTTGGCCAATTTTTTGTGCTGAAAAATGCACAAAAAAATTAAGGGCTTAGTATGATTACCAAATAAATATGCTTGCCTGTTTGCTTGCTCCTTCCAGCATTATCCAGAACTGACTCTTCATAAAAATGCGATGTATTGAAATATTCCATTACAAAATCATTCAAATTTTCTCAGAACTTCACTATCTTCTTTCTTACAGGTTATGGAATAGATCTTTTCTTCAATATGCCACTGCATCCCAATCCTGTCATTTACTCATACATGGCAGTGTCAGTTCCAATCCAATTTTCATATTCCTTCACATCAGTTGATCTGGTTTGTGACTGGATGGGAAATTTGGCTCAGTATGTTAACCAAGGATGGAGGCTGGCTGATATATTTCTGGTTAATGATGGCATGGGCTTGTATGGGACCAGCAGTGGTCATCAAAGGCATCATGGTGGAGCACATAATCATCATCATCATCATGGTCAGTTGGGTTTTCGACAGACACATTTAAATTCAGTTTGGATCTTTGAGAAAGAGAAAGCCAAGATGGAAGACCCAACTCCTGTCTATGAATGTACATTTGTAGAATATCATGTGAAAGTAAAAGTCTCTGGATTCACTGGTGTCTCTTCAGATTTTAATATTACACAGCTTTGCCAAGAAATGGGTAGCAGAGGCTGGAAACTTGTATGCTTTGTAGATACACCAAAAATTGTATCAAGAGGTTTTGCATCTGTGACTATGGCCGTAATGCTGTTCTTTCAAAGGAGGATTATGAGACCTCAAAATGTTGGATTTGCTCCTGTGGGGATGCCACAAGCTGGAATAGAGCCAACTGCACCACAAGCTGGCATAGATCCCCCACCTCCTTATCCAGCAGACAGCAAATGAAATGATTTTATGAAAAGTTTCAGATATCTGCATCCTGATTACATCTGCTTGTTTGAAAGAGATTTTTCTTCTATTACTTGAATTCTTTAAATAATACAATAACTACTCATATTATTGCTGGCTATAATTACTCATTATGCATGTTGTATTTTAATAAAGCATATCAGACATAGCTGCCAATTTTGTAAAATGTAGCAATGGCAATGAATATACCTTTGTTGTCCTTGATTATTGTTAGTGTATATTCAAAAACACATAATCACATATTAATTCTGTATTAATATACTTACAAATTTCCAGATAATTATTGAATTTTATTAGTTGTTATGTTACAAATTCTTTACCAATAGCTACTTGCATCCAATGTAGTTAATTTTATATCCTACATGTATATCAAAAGCTTTTGGCTGCAACACCCTATCTAAAATAAGTGCTTAGTACCAAATACAAATCGACTTAAGTAATTTTAATAATAATGTTAATTTTAACATAAAGTAATGTTATCAGAATTTGTATTTATTCAAAAACTCAAAAATGATTGTTATATATTTATGCTGTTATTTTATATAATGTGCTGAGCTATGAAACTTATGATACTTAGAACTTAAGATATGATACTTAGAACTTAAGAAGGAAATGTGATGAATTTGACTGTGTGTATTTTGATGGAAACTTTTTTAGACATTCTTATATCTTTTACAGAATAAATTCACAGATTGATGGAAAGATGCCCAAATTCATTCAGATTTGCATTTAAAATTCTCCTAATTCATGATATTTTGAGATCAAAATTTGTCACAGATATAAGGAACTGCAAGGTTCTTTAGCTAGGATAAGGTTCAAGCATATGTATACCTGTGTTTTAATGTAGCAAGAAAAATACCTGTAGCAGTGATTGACCTACATAGTATAAGTACACTTCTGAGTCTTGCCAAACTTGATGAGTTTTATCAGGAATTCACCAGAGTTGCTTCTAGTTCCCCGGACTCACTAAGTTCCTTTAGAAAACAAGATAACAAAGAATTTATCACTGTTGTTCAAAGGCAAGATTCCACCAGATGCAGAATGTTGTGTATGATAGATGTTTTACAAGCATCTTTTATTGTTCAAAAATTTGCTTGATCAAGTGCTCTTAGGTGCAAAATAACCCCCCGTTTATTAATTTGAGCTTTTCTCCCCACCCATGGACCTTATTAGGACCCCTCTTTATTACTTTTGGAAGGAAGATTTAACTTGTGAAAGGGGTAAACTACTTTATTAAATTTCCCCCACCCCCAGACCTTATTAGGACCCCCCATTTATTTAGACCCCCCATTCATTTGGCACCTGAGAGTATAGATGCAATTGTTTCGGCATATTTAGGTTAAAAGCTTCAATGATTCCTTATAAAGTTGTCACTTTCCATATATTGTATTGAACCAGGGCTCCTGCTTGAGAGAGTCCCCTTCTTTTAGTTCATTAATCGAAATAACTAAGTCCCTCTTAAACCTGTCCCTTGTTCCTTTTTCGATAAGATCATTCTGCAAACGTAAGATCTGTACAGAGAAGTTGTGACTACGAGAATAAAGGAAATAACCTACTTTTATAATATCAAGTCCACCAATCAAATCACCATTTACATACAGCTGAGGATATGTGGGCCAATTTGAATACTTTTTAAGCCCTTCTCTGACCTGAAAATTCCAAGACAAAAAATCATTAAACATTGCCTGTTGTAAGTAGCTTGAAACAAGAAGCAGAAAGATTAAAGGTACCCATTAGCCATGTTTGAAGAATGAGATCACGCCTAGGAGATTGCAATGAACAGAATAGAGTTGCAACAAATTTCAGCCCTGTTCTCGCATTGTTAACCTGATTCTAACTGAATCCAAATCCAGCTGTACCCCATCGGCACACATATCTGATTTCTATCAGATCCGACTTTGTTCCCTAGCCGCCTAACCGTCCTTGTTTTCTCCTGTTAGCAATAATTGCCACTGATTCCCGCTTTATCTACATGTTTCTTTGTGCGTGTTCGCACTTATTCCCCTCCGTTCCCGCACGTTCCGCCGAAAACCACTGTTTCCCGCTCATTCCAGATCGTTCCTGACTTCATTCTTTGTTCCAGCTTTTAGAGATACATAGACAAATTGCTTTTACGCAAGTGGCTTGTAATTGAGTGGTAAACAACTTTGGTAGAACAAAGGAACGCAATTAGTTGAGTTCAACTAACAATATATGTCCGCAATGAAACCAAACACTTAAAAATCAAGAGCAAATCAAAATTTTGACCACATTGCAGGACCAAAAACATTTAGAATAATACGGCTTGCACTTTTTGGGCAGAAAAGGCTTCGTTCAAAAAAAGAAACGCGTTTCTAGGTACAGCAGGGCGGCAGTCATTCATTAAATTCGTTTATGAATGAGGCCGAGTACAGAGGCAGAACAATAGGGAACTAAGTGGTTCAATGAAACGATTGTTTTCATTGTGCACATAGAGAATAGAAATTCCTACATAGAGAATAGAAATTCCGATCTTATTGTTACAACATTCCTGATTCCTAGGTATCTAGGTATCTATCTATCTATCTAGGTCTATTTCTTCCGGTTTGCCGAAAACCCCTGCATAACGTTTGAATTCTTCAAACATAAAAATGTTAGAAATACTTACTTCGTTATCTGACAGGATATCAAAATGATCAAATTTTGCACTGAAAATTAACGAGAAAATTTCATCAAACCCAACAGAAAAGCAAAAATACAATGAACTTAGCAAGAATATCATGTAAGAATAAAACTTTACATTGGTCATCTCGTTGTATTCTGTGCGCTGATTGATTTCAAAACACAATACCAATGCCGATCCGCATCTGGCAATAAATTCCACCTTGACTTACTACTGTTTTAGTCTGCTTCTGATGTGTATACTCTGATTAGTGTTTTGTTAGATAAAAAAACCTTGTATGTCCAAACATCTTTCCACTATTTCTCGAAATTTTGTTAAGTTTTGGGCAACACAGAGACTATAGTAACATTAGCATAAAAATGTAAACACGAGGAAGACATGCAAACACAAAAAAAATAATACCTACATAAAGGCTGTGTTTGGTTGGGACTGATTCTTAACAGGAGAGACTTAGTACGTTTGAAATTTGTCATCGATCGATGGGTGCTGAACTCCAAAAACGGCAAGTTTAGTCGGCTTGGAAGAACTTTTAAACTATTCAAAAAGGTTTGGTACATTTTGCAGGGATTATCCTTTTGAAGATTTCTCCATGGTGAATTATGAAACAAACTTGAAAAGAATGTGAAATAAATTCGAGAAAATTCCAAACACATTTTAATTTGCTGATGCTATCGCTTAAAGTTTACAGCACCTTAATTTAATGCATTAATTTTAAGAAAAAGGGCTAAACTCCCAAAGCTCTTGATTAACGTCACTGTTGTTATTTCTCGTAAATTAAAAATTGTCCGTTTGGCGACTTAACTGGAACATTTCGACTTTGATAAGTCGAGAAAATCTGCAAGAAACTTCTACTATTATAAAATTGTGCTTAAACGTAAGGAACTTGCCAAATATAATCAAACATTATTAGCTAAACATTGGAGATCTGCTTTGAAAGCAATGTTTAAACGTTTGGTCATATCACATCGCAAACCATTGCCTGACAAGCAGAATTGTTTAGCAAAGGTTTTGAAAATAATATATGATATATACGTATACGTATTAAAACATTTTGCTTCAAAAGCAAATTTCAGGGGCAAAGAATTACAAATTTTGTTTCGTGTGAAAGAATAAGAGATAAGATCTCTTTCCTAGAGAGTCCACTTACTTGACTGAACTGAGAATTTGTATCGTAGCTCTGCTGAACTTGCACTGAGGATTCTAAAAAACAAACAGAAGCCTCGATGAGTTCTTATGACATAAGTTTCCCAGACGTATATTTACAACAAGTGAACATTTCACGTAAAACGAGCAGTAAAATGATTTCATTCGCGACGATTCAGACTTTCGAATCTTTGTTGTGCGAAAGGTTGTGACAATCCTTCTTTGAACTTTGATATTATTTCAAAACAAAGACAGCTTAAATTGTTTATACTCATATAAGGTCACGTGAGCATACCCTTGAGCAAGCTTTTCTTTCATGCAAATGTTAAATCTCGTGCAACGAAGAGCACGATGTCAATTCAGTTTCTGACAAAAAAGTAATCATTCATACGACATGAAATAAGAAAAAATTCTATTGCTGGTTTTGTCTGCTAGGATGATTGGAATCCAATCCTAACTTTGGTTCTAGAGATTTTTATTCCCATGATGGACAAATTTTTCAATTGAATTTTTTCAAATTGATATTCCTACTATAGGTATAATTAAGCCACGGGCAGGGAATTCCGATTAAGCCTACAGCGAATCACAGTTCCGGTAAGATCGATTGTCATACAAAGGATGATGCATCTCCTAAGCAAATTGCAAAGAAATGGCATCGGTTACATGACAGATAAAGCACAGATTTGATCTGTAGTTAATACACCTAAGAGGGCTGGGTCTAATTGCCATGTACTGCAGTCATAGCATGCAATACCTGATTATGGGCATAAAGTTCCAAACGATGAATAGGACAGGAGGTCTGGGTCTAATTGCTATGCATTGCAGTCGTGGCATGCAAGGCCCCAATTTGGGTGTAACCTCCCGAATGTGTGTTGCATGCTCAGCTTTACACAGATTTGATTTCATCTATTCGAACTATTATTTTAAACGCCCTTCCTACCCTCCTCTGCTCTCCCTCTTTCTCTTTCTAATTTCTTCTATTACTCAACTTTCTCATCGCCTCCTTCAGCGGTGGGACAGGTGCGTTAGTCACCGACCTTAAAACCACTGTCTTAGTCAGGCAGTTGATGGGTTTGCAAAGGCTAGAGAGCGAGGGGGTTCTATTCGAGCACATGGGCCGAAATCCTTTCCATGTTCCAGGCATTGACTATAGGAGTAGTTTATCCCCATATGAGGCTATGGGGCTGAAGGCAGTAGTTTAATCATGTGATCCTTGGGCCCCTCGGAGGCTACTCATTTGTGGCTGGTGCACTAACGCCCAACTTCCTGACATTCTATCCCGAGTTGGGGGATTAATCTTCTCTAATAGATAAAATGCTTCTGCAAAATTTTTCCATCCGTAAAATTAACCCTATCTCATCTGGGCGTTTCAGAACATTCTCAACCTTGTCGTTTGCTAGTCATAATGTTTTTCCTCATTCCATAAAGACCTTAGGAACAGTGCCAGTCTTAACGTTTTTCGATGAACAAAAAGCTGCGGTAAATTTTCCAAGCAAAAAGGCGTAAAATACGAGCCAGAACAGAAGAATAATATAGAAATATTGAATAGATCATTAAAACTACCTGAGGATTTCCTTTCATGAAGAGCATCACTGGTGCTTGATGAATCAGCTTATCCAGCCTAAATACATTAAGATAGAAGTCCTTTCTATTTATACACCTTTAGACGAACAGTTGCCATTATAGATTTTTACAGATATATAGTGTTTGATACTAAATTCGTATAAAGCATCTAAGATTTAGTCTAGGTGTAATGTTTTACTATCTTGACCAAGGCTAAGGGTGAAATGTTTCACCCCAAAGGGTGATACAACGAGCACAAATCTGTGTTCAGCTTCATTTCAATGAATTCTTTAGCTATCTCAAATGCCAGATGCGTTATGCTTTGGTTGAATGTCCACTCACCTCTTTCCAGTAACACTTATGAAATCGAAAACTTTCAAGCAGGGTCTCATGTGTAGGAAGCATACACTTTTGCTGCACGACAACCAGACCTCGCCTGAGTCGTAACTGTTTTCCAGGTATAAGAAGAAAAAATAGCGTCTTGTAAAGTCGATTGAAAAACGTCAGTGAAGACGTACTTCAATAAAAAGTAATAAACAGTGCACGAATACATTTTCAAAAACCGTCGTCCGGTTCTGATTAACTTGCTCAAAATGAAACAATTTGAATAAGTAATGATATGGTGATGATGCCAAGATTTGACCAATGTTAGACAAACAGTGCTCTGGTAATCGACAGCTACAGCTTGCTTACGCTAAGAGAGAGACTGATAAGCTTATGTTAATGCTTAATGGCATTGAGATTACCTTGTGTTAAGATCCTCTGACTTAGGCAGCATTTGCTTAAGTTCTCCGTTTTCTTCTAATTCCTAAGACAACAGCAAACGTAAAAACAGAGATCGAAAAGTAGCAATTAGTGAAGATGAAATGTGATGGTGAAATTCTGCATTCAGCGCCAGTAGTAGGATCTCAGTAGTAGGTTAACAAATCGAGTCCCGGATCCAGGTCGTTACGCTACCGTAGCTGGGGTTCAAACCCGACCTCGCTGAGTTTTTGAGACCAAGAGCAGGTCAGGCCACGGAACCAAAACACCAAAGCATCTTCAATTTGTCCAAGCGCGCAATAGTTCAATGACATCACAGTTTATTCAAAATTTAAGTTTAGATAAACTTGAAGAATCCATATATGATACAAGTAAGGGCGAAATATATCAGTATTCGTTTGTGTATCTAACTATCATTTTCTTTTGTGTCCTTTCCGTCATTTTTGTATTGTTTCTCAAAATGATTTTTATTTTTATTTAGTTCAACAAAAGCATCTTTGGATCTTGCGGACAGCCTGCTACCTGTCGTTTTCCCTAAAAAATATTCGAAATATTGCTGCATATATTTTTTCGAATGAATCCAGCCTATGATTCAGCACACATTCATGCGTTAATACAGTCGTAATCATGCCGTCGAAGCAGAGAACTCCGTCGAAAAAAATGCTACAATCTTGGATAAAATATATTGTAATAGCGAAAATAGCCCCGGGGGGTAACTCCCATATGTATGGTTACGGTATGTGCCATTTTTGAGGTACCTTAATAAGGATGGAAAATAAATTTTGGGGTATCAAATTTGCCAAAATTACAAACTTGGAGGTATAATTTTTGCTAAGATGATCAATTTAAATAAAGTCGCAATAACTGCAAAATAAATCTCAGCTGTATAATTCTAAAAAAAGACTTTTAAGTATTTCTATGTATAATATTCATATTTTTTGTGAACTTTGGGGTATACTTTTAAGAATTTTCATAAATTTTGGGGTCACATTCTTATTAGGAAAATGGCACACCCCCGTCACTGATCTATTGACGTTACCCCCCCCGGGAAAACAGCCCCTCCTCTTCTGTTACAATGTTGTTACATTGTTTTGCTGGAAAAGGGGGAGCGATTGAGTTATTTAGTAACGAACACGCTAGAATAGGCTGTATTCTTTGCAAAAAAGAGGCCTTGTTTCAAATATTTTGTCCAAAATTGTAGATGTGAATAAGAATGACTGACTAGTAGCCTACTAGAACAGCCAATGAATCCAAGATAAGAACAGCAAATGAATACAGCTTATTCGTAACTGAGAAAAAAAGAACTACTCACTCGCACGATGTCAAGACCACCTATTAATTCACCATTAGCGTATAGTTGAGGGAATGTTGGCCAGTTTGAGAATTTCTTCAGTCCTGTACGATATTGAGTAAAACAAGATGAATACACGCAGTTTTTTTTATAAGCAACCAAGGTGTAGAAGGCCGAAAAGTTTAAGCAACGTTTTGTACTACAGCAAAAAAACCTAAGCAACTTTTTAAATTTTTGATAATTTATATCACTGCAAACAATCGAGGATCGATCAACATAAAAGCTACTTCAATTCTTTTGTCGTAAAAACTCGCATATCAACGGAGTGTTTCTCGTTAAGTGAGGCATTTTATTGAGGGGTTTCCGTTTAACTTTCAATACAAAGTCTCTAATGGTAACAATATCAACAGGGACCAGGGAGAAATGATTCCAGTCATTCCCTTTTATGTGCAACGTTAGATTTTGCTGTATTTCTAGCCTCTATAATATTCTTAGGGCAAAAAGGTGAAGTTTAAATTAACCAACTACTAAGCAACTTTTGCTACTAAAAGGTGGCCATAAAAGGTCCAAAAATAAGCAACTTTTTTAACTACAGCCAAGCGAAGTTGCTTATAAAAAAAACTGCGTGCGACCAAAATATTAGTGAAAAAATTTGAATACTGTTGATGCTACGATTGGTTCCCATATAACCCTAAGGGTCTGGCCAAACGACCAAACATTGTTGGTCAAACATTTAAGATATGCTTGTCAAAAAAATGTTTGACCGTTTGGCCATGTCAAAATCATTGATCGACAAGCAGATTTTGCCTGGCAATGTTATTGAAAAACTCGAAAAACATTTTCTGCTTTTTGCATCAAACACTGTTGGTCAAACATTTGAAATTTGTACAATTTTTTTGCCGTTTGGCTATGTTGCAAAACATTGCTCGTCAAACATTTGGTCCTTGTGTGTCCTTGTGTTAAGCAAAAAACGTTTCTGAGCTTTTTCAAAAACACTGCCCAACAAATTTGCCTCTTTTCGCTTTTTAAGCAATGTTTTGTGAAGTGGCCAAATGTTTAAACATTGTTTGATAAGCAAATTTCAAATGTTTTACAAACAATGCTTGATCGTGTCACCAGGGCCGCATTATAATCATATCAATCTGAACAGCTGGGGTACAGGAAGACTTCTTTTAAACAATAAAAAACACTCACCCTGCCTGACCTCTTCGTCACTTAATATATCGAAATGGTCATATTTTATATTGCCATTTGACAAAATATCCACAATTTGTCTACTGAATCCTAAAATAAAAATCATAATTATTAACTTAGTTTTTATATGAAAAATCGTAGATAATGCATGGGTGGTTAGACACTGCAGGAGTACATAAACTTTATGATATGAAAGAGACTTTTTCTGCATTATATCGTCTTTTTCCCTTTCCTATATCCTTCAACAACCACACATTCAGCTTAAACAGGAGCTCAAGTTTGACTTAGCCTCCATTTTGAAAGTTCTACAGCGAAGGGAGAACAGAGAAGAACCGTTTTCTTTCTCTTAGGTCTTCAATCTCTCCTCCGCAGAACCAAAGAAATGTTTCCTCCGCATTCACATGCGGTGTCTAAACACCCATGGTTAATGATTTTTCTATACTTTCTATCAATCAACGAAAATCGTTGTACGTCATAATAACTAGAGTTTTCTGTTAGACTAATGTTGCATGTATAATTTCTAAATGCGCAATTAATAATGTGACTTTATAAAAACTATATCTTTCTTGGTTGGAACCCTGCAAAGAAGTAGTCAGTACGTTAGCCCACAGTCAGTCTAAAGTCAGTGTGAAGTCAGCCTAAAGTCAGCTTGAATGACAAGATAGTGAATCGCATCGTCTTTCAAATTTCGTCCGGCTCCATGTGTTCTCTACGTGTATATAAAACTCATGCAGTAAGTTTCCTTATGCTATGAACGATATCGTTTACATTACGCACAAAAAATTATAAAACGAAACTGGTATTTGAAAAAAGACACTGTTGATTATAGATATTTGCTAGTAGCACTCAATACTGCTTACAAATGGTTTATAAAAAGCAGTATAATTCACGTACCACATCTTGGTTCTGAAGGTGATCCTTTCATGAAAAGTATACAAGGTGCACTACTGATAAGTTTCTTTAATCGAGTATTTAAATCCTAAAAAAGCAATAATGCATATAATCAACCTCTATGTAGTCTAGCCTTACTGAAATAACCTTAGTGAAGAATGCAATAGCAAAATTGAATGCCGTTATCTGCCAATAGGCAACATGATAGCCAAAGACCAATAGGATCACTAGCAAACTCCCTTCAAAAACCAAGGTACATAAAGCCTCGTTTACACAATGCAATTCACTTTGCATTCTTGTTAGTAGCCCCTGCACAGAAAGAACAGTGGGTACATGTACATAGTCAAATTGAACTACAGTTGGATGCCCTTAGTGCCTCTAACAAGAGGTTCTAAGGCAGAAGACTAAATACTAATCCCTTATTAAGGCTTTAAAGCTTAATACCTTATATACAGCTGACATCCACTACTTCGAATGCCTGTTACCTCGAACATTCGCTGTCTGGAAACCATTTTTGATTTCCCGCGGATAAAAAACTGCTCTTCATCTCAAACTTTACCAAATTTTCTGCTGAACGGTAAAAAGAGACAGGCCGAAAATACCCTTAAAAGTTTGTCTAGTGGGAATGACTGCAGCCAAGGAATATGCTGCCCATGTTTACAGAAGAAGCTTTGATGCCAGGATGGATTGTCTTTATTAGAGTCTTACCATGCTGCTATCATAAGAAACAGTTTGATCAATGATAATTTCTTCACAGAGAAATTGGTACAAGAGCCTCATTGGCCATCATTTATTTCAAAAATTCACTATGCCGAAGACATTCCAGTTTCCCATGAAAGTTCAAGATAGCAGATGTAAACTTAAGTAAATCTGATCATTCAATTAAAGAACAGGCAACATAGCTAAAAGCTGTTTTACACACCTCTTCAGAATTTTTTGCTGAACGACTTTCTGTTATGATGGGTGCAATAGAAGCAGCAGCATGATGTTGGATTGTTTTTGTGAGAACTGGTGCATTTGCTCCATCAACACGCCCAACCTCTTGCTCAGACTGAAATTATAAAATGAAATCTATTGGTCATGAAAATTGTGAACACCATGCTTTAAAAAGTACTGTGAAACTGCAATGTAAAGAAGAAAGCAATGTGTTTTACACTCCTATGAGCTGTGATAAACAGTTAAAACATCATTGACATAGTTCAAAGCTTCTTTTGTCTGACACTCCCCAGAGTATAATAAACATTAGAAACAGACCAAAACAATTTGGCAATTTTGATGTCTGTACAGCATTTAGGGGGAGGGGGGTCATAGGAAGGGTCAAAAACCCTAAAACTGCAACTTTTTTAGCCAAAAGCCGCACTAGCGTAGTATGTTTTTCCTTGAAACCCCAAAAACCGCACCGAAACCTAAAAATGAAAAACCGAAAACAATTTGCACAGAAATCCACCATGCAGCAATAAGACTTTGAAGTTTGGGTTTTCTAAAACTCAAGGAGTATTTCATTATCACCTTAAACAGAACAAATGATGGCACAAATGCAACACCATACTTTTGTGATAATTCTGGAATATCTTCAGCTTCAATCTATAAGAAAATATGATTATAATGAGAGAAGGAATTACTCTGGGAAACCTGTCTCTTGAAAAATATGCAGATTTGTATAAAATACTCCAAGCTTTCATTACCTGTAAGAATTTTGTATGAATGAATTCCTTGGAAAGTTCCCCTATTACATCTTTCATTTGTTCGCATTCACTTGACCAGGCAGCAGAGAAAAATGCAACAAGCAACTGCCTAAAGACAAGGGTCAGATAGTGTCAGATTTGAAGGTGCTTTGTGGTCAAATCAAGCTAGATTGTGTTGTTGTGATGACTGGAAAATTTGCAATACACAGCTGGTATCTCAGGCGCTTAAGTAAATTTTGAGCTGCAGTTAAAGCCACACCTTTTTTAAGAACTTGTCTCAGCTTCACTTACATTCGCACTTTTTAAATGACAATGCAATGCACAGGAATACATTTTCCCTTAAACCAGTTCATAGCTGAAGCAGCCACAAAATTTCCAGCTCAAAATCGCTGCATTGCTACATCAAAGCAACCTTTGTCTCCAGCTGTTGAGTTTGCAAACTTTCCATTATTATGAGAAAATAAGTGAATAGTTTTTGAGTTGTATAAAGCTTCAAAATTGCGATAAACAGCAGAAACATTTTCGGGCATACTATTATATAAGCTTTTAGTATGCTCTAATATTTCCGTTGTTAATCGTAGAATTAAAACTCAGTGACGTATTGGTTCAAGATGCAACCAAACTTGATTGCGCAATTTGGGCTAAAAAATAGAAAACAATAGCCCCTATTGTTTTGAAAACAAAAGCCTTCCGTGCGCATTGCGCAAGGATTCCAGCCCAGATAGGTAGTATCACACTCACAAACAACAACTTATCACCTTAAAATTAATATCGTTCTCGTTGCGTTGCGTTAACTTCATCTAATTCCGAGTTCCTGATGACTGGTACTAAATATGCTATCTATTTCACCTTCATCAGAAATGAAAGAAAATGGAAACTTTGGCCCCGTGCCGGGCGGGCCTAATTATCCTTGGCCTAAAAAGCGTCAAGCGAATCGAATTCAATTTTCTTACCTTTAATTTTTTTAATTTTTTCAGGGAGCAAGGTCGACTATATTTTCAGATTTGAGAGTAATTATGATTATCATAGAAATGTATATACATTTGATCATATTACCTTCCGCTGCTTGCTAAAATCTTTGAAAATTCTTCTGAGGACTGGACAGAAACAAACCTTTCAGCAGACGCCATTTCTTCAGTTTTTTGAAATTCACCTCGTACCCCTGTGACCAATGCACGCTTGCGCCCCCGCAACGCAAATTCAATCTGACGTTAGGGAGCTGCGCAACGCGTTCACCTTTCTCTCGTTCAACCTCACAAGATGGCGGCTGCTGTGGCAAGAAGAGTTGGTAAGTATGTTGCAAAAACTGTATACAGAATCTAGGTATCACGCTAAAATTTGTATTTAATGTTGGGTATTTTTAAAAGAATGCCTTTGTAGTTGTTTTAATGCTATTTTGATTTGTGGATGGCTTCTGTTGTCTCGACAAAACAGTTGTGAATAAAAGCAAAATTTGTAGGCCCTCCCTCGCCCTCTCCTAAAACATGATCTGGAACTGGCCTTTATAGTGAATTGAGATACTTTCAGTGCAGTGCTTGAACGTTGAAATTTTGAAAAGGGGTATTCAAGAATTTCTGAAATACTTGTAGTTTGCAAGATATATCCTGCATTTGCAGCACAGCCTCCTTATGAGACGTGAGAGCCTGAGAGCAATATTCTATTGTATTGTTCTTGCTATTGTTCAGTTGTTTAATCTTTGCATGGTATATTGGGGTAACAGGTCAACTTGCCACAATGCCAACTTGCCACAGTTAAGTCATCAAAAGACAACTCTCCACACGTAACTGAGCAAGTCAACTCTATCAGGGTGATGAACAGGGTTTTCAAATCTCCGAAAAGCCTTCTAGAAAGCTTTTACGAGATTTTGATGAAGAAAGACTTATCAAATTTTATGAAATTTGGATTTCAAACTGAAGCGAGTTGACCAACAAGGTGTGGCGAGTTGGTCAGAACACAGTGGCGACTTGACTTGAAATGTGTGGCGAGTTGGTCGTGTGGCGAGTTGGCAGTGTGGCAAGTTTGCAGTGTGGCAAGTTCACCAGAAACCATATTGGGCATAGCTTATACATGGGATGCACCATGCTCCCCAGCAAAAATTTAAGTCAACAATGTAGTTGAGCTGAGATTTTGAGACTAAAGAATGAGAGATTCACAGCATAAAGCTGGAGACAGATTAGGAATGTTACCTATTGCGTTTTGAAAACCAGTCTGTTACCTGCCGTTGTTAAGAATCCAGTTTAGAAAACATCCAAAACCTCCAACCTCCAGACCTTAGTTGAAAATTATTGTATCATAAAACACTCTAAGATCAGATTAGGGCTATGCCAAACCATATACTATATGACTATTAGTCAATAATAAAAGTCCATGGTCCCTTTCCTATTGACTATGGCTAAATGTTTCCAATCATAATTAGGGTCTCAGCTTCTCTGGTGCTTCTAAATGTTATGATTTTCGTTTTGTAGGTCAGATTCTAAGGCCTTTGGGTACAAGAGCATTGAGTTATGATGCAACAAGACCAAACTTAATGATAAACAAAAACACAAAAGTTATCTGTCAAGGATTCACTGGCAAACAGGTAATGAATGCATGGTACTTGCTACTTTTGTTTTGTCTTATAGTATATTCATCCTTTTTGTAAACTCTAGTTTGCTTTTACAAACAAAGTTTGAATGGCTTATCAAAGCAAGGTTGCCAGGAACTGTATATTCATGTACATGATGATGGGAGTTAGGAGGTCACTTGGAGACTTAACATGCATGTTACACCAAGATTATACTGTAACTGAATAACTTTGTCAATCAGTTAGTTATCAAAGTGTTGAATGTTGATCTGTACATAAGCAAATATTTTGATCTTTAGTTTTTGTATGCAGCTTTCTGTAACCTGACATATATATTTTTAGGGAACGTTTCACAGTGAGCAAGCTTTGGCTTATGGAACAAACCTTGTTGGTGGTGTGTCACCTAAAAAGGCGGGATCCAAGCATCTTGGCAGACCAGTTTTTGCTTCAGTCAGAGAGGCAAGTTTTGAAAATTTTGTATTTTGTACCTAATACTTTTAATAACGAATGCAGTTTTCTGAAAGTAGAATGCCTTTAAATTTTTGCATCTAATTTGGTATGTATTATTCAATGCAGGCAATGGAAGCAACAGACTGTGATGCAACAGTCATATACGTTCCAGCACAAGCTGCTGCAGATGCAATATTTGAAGCAGTAGATGCAGAAGTTCCGTTAATTGTTTGCATTACAGAGGGTATTCCACAACAAGATATGGTCAAAGTATGAAACCCTCAAAAAATTATAAAAATTCTTGTTTAAGTCACTTAAAAGTTTCTCTGGTTAATGATGTAACAGATGGTCTACCTGTCCCCATCTCTTACAATCTGAATGTTTAAATGCAAGAATCTCTCTTGGCAAGACATAGATCTATATACAAGGGCCATTTGTATTTGCACTGATTAATAGTTTGTCATAATAATATTATTTTCAAGCTAACATTGCTTTCAATTTGACAAGCATAGGTCATGATAACCTATTCTATGCCAAAAGAGTGTGGTATTGATGTTTTATAAGCTGATGATGAACTTTTGCTTATATTTTTTCAATGGCATTATAAATGTGCATATTTACAGTATTTGCAATATTTCAGTCTGCTCATTTGCTTATCGTTTTTGTAGGTAAAACGTAAACTGTTGCAACAAAGTGCAAGTCGATTAATTGGACCAAATTGCCCTGGAATTATAAAGGTATTTCTTTTTGAAAATTTATGAGTATCTCTCTTTGCCATTAGATGCTTTTGATGACATAAAAGTTGTAAATTGCAGTAGTTTAATTACTCCTCTGCAACCTTTCTCTGTGTCTTTGGATGTCAAATGAATGTTTTTTCAGCCTGGAGAATGTAAAATTGGTATCATGCCAGGACATATTCACAGACCTGGAAGCATAGGTAACATCATTTTACTGCTTCACGAATTTTCTTTTTAATATTATTTTAGAATATTGCTGAAATATACATTAATGTATCATAATCTAGTTACTGACAAAGTTTAGACAGACATCCAACAAAATCCAGTGGGTAATAGTTGCTGTTCAATTAGGGTTGAACTGCAAATTGCTTTCTGAAAAGAAATAATAGAGAATAGTAAGAGTTCTAATGGGGAAACATTTTAATTTTGGAAAAATTCTTGCACAGGTATAGTCTCACGATCTGGTACTCTTACATACGAAGCTGTGCATCAAACTACACAAGTCGGACTTGGACAAACTCTGTGTGTAGGTAAGCAGATAGTAATATCAGTTATAACGCATCATAGAAGCCTCTATTAGGGTGTATTTGACTGGGTTATATAAGCCTGACAATAGCTGAAAACGGTAAGCTTATTTCATGAAGTCCCAGTTATCACTGCCGCCTCCTTAAGTGTTTGCTGTTCTGAAGTTCGAACTGCTGCTGTTGTAGTAGGTCTATATTCAGTGAGCAGAAACTAAGAATCTTGAAATGCATCTGGTAGGCTTCTCAAGGCAGAAAAATATTCCCAAAAAATATGCAAAACGTATGCAGAAAATTTTAAATGGTGGATTTTGCAGGTTCCAAGTCGTTACGAGTTCAATTCAGACTCATAATCACATAAGTAACGAGAGCGAATTTTCCCAAATCATTTGCCTGTTTGGGTAGGTTTAGAATTCGAAATAAGCTAAATCTACCGTTTTCAAAACTTTAGCTGAAACGATTACGATCTCAAAGTCACCAATAATAGAATCAACCACAATCAAATCCACTCTTAGGCCCTGGCAAAACAATCAAACATTGTTGTTCAAACATTTGAACTTTGCTTATCAAGTAATGTCTGAACGTTTCGCCACGTGTGAACGTGTCACAAGACATTGCTTGACTAGTAGAATTTGCTGGGCAATGTTTAAAAGTTAAAAAGAGTTGTTGCTTTTCGCAAGCAAACGTGTTTGACAAGAAATGTTTTGCGACTTGGCCAAATGGTAAAATATTGTGCTTGACTTGCAAAGTTTGAATGTTTGACAAACAATGTTTGATCGTTTGGCAAGGGTTTCAGTTCTACACGACGTAGACGTATCTATACGCTCTCTGCTTCTTGAGCTTAACGCCATGCTTACTACTTATTTATCCTTATTTACTGTGTTGCAATAATGACTGTATTTATCCAGGTATTGGTGGTGACCCTTTCAACGGAACCAATTTCATTGATTGTTTAGATGTATTTTTGAAAGATGACCAAACCAAAGGTAAGAAACATCGAGTGATGTCTAAGCCAAATTTTCGTGATTATTTTGAAAATAAATTTCTTTTACCTCACCATTTTCTCTTCAGCCCCTCCCGCATCATAAATAATGACTGGTCACTTAGAAAGTTTTATTCCTTGGAAGTGAAAAACTCTTTAGAAAGCCTTCAGCGTGCCAAGAGTGCCAAATCCTAAGAAAAACTACTTTAAATAAGGGACCATTGTTTCTTAAAAAAAACCTCCATCCTAGAGTGTAATCTCTATCGATCTGGCTATGATTACTTAACTTTACTTAACCTGCAGGTTGTTCTAAAATACACGAGGGGGTTGGAAAATACTCGAGGGAGAAAAAAACAAATAAATTAATGGAAACGTTGTGTTCACCAGTATCATTACGTTAGAATAAGGAAATCTATAGATGAAAAGATGAGGTCGAGGTGCTGAGGAATGTCTTTCACATGTTTGGAGGAATGTATCAATATTACTTGTTCAATGACAAATCTGAATGTCTGTTATCTTTTTCAGGAATTATTATGATTGGTGAGATTGGTGGTGGTGCTGAAGAGCGGGCTGCTGAATTTTTAATGGAGAATAATGTTGGAGAAAATGCAAAACCTGTTGTCAGTTTTATCGCTGGTTTAACTGCACCGCCAGGCCGAAGAATGGGTAAGAAGCAACGCTTTTTGTTCATACATGTTTTTTTAAGGTAACAATTTTGTCCAAGGGAAAGGAGCCATTTTGTTCTAGGCATAAACTAGACTTATTACATCCCTCCCACTCTTTCGGAAACAGCTACAGCAACTACAATAACATAATTGCTGTTTCCTAAGAGTGGAGGAGGGTGGTAGAGTGTGGAGGAGCGTAGACTACGATGCATGTAATGATTCTAGGCTAAAACCAGGAAAAGGTAAGGAATCATTATGGAACCGGCCATTATTTAAGATGTGGGTGGGGCTGAAGTGAAAATGATTGGGTAAATGAAAAATATCGGTTGCTTTACGTGGGTTAAACGACGAATTGTTGGACACAAGGGTGGCTGTCTCTGCATGAAATAATAAATTGGTGCTCCTAAAACAAATCACTGTATGTGTGAACTTCAGGTAAATATTTCCTGCCTTTCAATGGTGGGGTTAAGAAAATTTATGAAAGTACTGGGGTTAACATTTTTGAGGGATAATTTCTTTCAGCCCCCAGCCGGCCACAAATGCGTAATGACTAGTCCCTAAGGATACTTGGGGCTTAATTTGTTCGAGGATCCTGTATTGGAGGTTCTTTGGTAGGTTCCTAAAATTCTGATTTATAAACTTTTTGAGCTTGAAGCTTTAAATTGGCGAGATAAACCTTGAAAAGTGATTATTATCATTTATTGAACATAAGTATAAGTCATTTATCTCTGTAGTTGAACTACACTGCGGTGGTTTACGTCTTAATCGTTAGGCCATTGATACGCAAACTTAAGGAACCCCTTAAGGATCCTTTTAGGCTTAAATAGCTTGAATTGTTAAGGATCCTTTAAAGCTGAGCCACAAGCATAGACAGGTTGTTCCTTATTCAATTCAATTCATTTTTATTCGTAGAATTACAATTTACAATAATAAAATGTAATCTGCACAGTCCAAGAGAAGCGGAGCTTATCTTGCCTGGACTGCTACAAAACTAACAGAACTAACAAAATATTAAATTTTTGAAAATTTGGTTATAAAGATAAAAAAGTAGGTTGCAAATAATTTACTTCAAGTATAGCCGACTCTCTTCAAGATCAAAATCAATACACGTTTTTTTCTTAAAAGAACAACCTTTATAAGAAACACCAGGCTGAAATTTGGGTCAGAATTTTTTGCTTTCTCCAAAACTATTTGAGCTAAACACAAAAAAAGTTCACCAGCGTGAAGCCGTTGCATGAAAACGCATATTAAACATGTTTTTGAGTATGAAACAGGCAGGCTGAAATCGAAGCCAAGTGTTCTTATAAGAAAAAAGCGTGTGAAGGGATAATTTATGATAATAATAATGCTAACTGAAACATATTAACTGAACTTCTAGTGCAAGTAAGATTTCACAAAAGTGGGTGTTTTTTTGACAAAAAGCTTAAGACTTTTCAGTGAAGGGAAGGCGGTACTGGAATTTTCTTCTTTTATGTTGGTTAAGAGTCTTAGGCTTAATTCTTCTATCAGACGTATTGATTATTATTGATTCCTTGAATCTTGTGATATATCTGATAACACTCTCATTATAGGTCACGCGGGTGCAATTATCGCCGGAGGAAAAGGAGGAGCGACAGAAAAGGTACATGTTTCATGTTGATAAAATGCTTAAATCTAACATTTACACCGTTTCATGTTTTCTGGTTAATTTAGATTTAAGGAACTAACTGAGACGCTATGGGAGGCCTTCGATGGATCAGTATCATCTATAAGCAGTCATCTATAACCTATACACAATCAACTTTCTCTTAGTACACAGGTCCGGTACTAACTGTGCCTGCTTTAAGGCCCTGGCCAAACTATCAAAAAATTGTTTGTCAAACATTTGAAATTTGCTTGTGAAGAAAAATGTGTGTAACTGTTTGTCAACGTCACAAAACATTCCCTATCAAACATCTTTTGCCTGTATCAAACAAAATGTTTTTGAACTGTTTCAAAAACATTGCACAACAAATTATGCTCATTTGTCGACTAGCGTTACAAGAGTGATTTACTTCATCACTCGAATCTTCACTATTTGTGAATTCTTTACTCTGATTACAACTGCCAGAATCTAAACTCGATACTGTTTCCGTTGTTGCTTCAAAATCTTCACTCAAAGGCAGTGTCTGTGCATTTCTAGTTTTCAGTCTCCGTCTGTTCCCTCAACAGAAAAAGATACCCTCCTGGTCTGACGTATAGGCCTCACACTCATTCATCTCATTCATTTCTATGATTTCTCGATAAACATCGAAATTCATGAAACGATAACCATCTGATTCAATGACGAAAACATGATCTTGAAATTAGCTTATCAAGCAATGTTTGAACGTTTGTCAACGTCACAAAAAATTTCTTATCAAACATCTTTTGCCTGTATCAAATAAAATGTTTTTGAACTGGTTCAAAAACATAGCACAGGAAATTATGCTCATTTTTGCTTGTCAAGCAATGTTTTGTGACGTGTCACACAAAATGTTTTTGAACTATCTCAAACACGTGCAACAAATTATGCTATTTTTGTTTGTCAAGCAATGTTTTGATACGTGGCTAAATGTTCAAACATTGCTTGATAAGCAATTTGAAGATCATGTTTTCGTCATTCAATCAGATCGTTATCGTTTCATGAATTTCAATGTTTATCGAAATGAGTGAAGCCTGACCAAGGGTTTGATCTTTGGACGTTCTGTAACGAGTTTTGCTATAAAGAAGTGCTTTATAAGGAATCATAAAAAGGTTAGTTCCAACCGTATTACTGCTATAACAGTTTACCCTGGATTTTAAGTACTTAAATTTGGCTGTGGGGAATTTTCAGTACTGAGCCTGAAGTGCTTCATGAAGGTTTAACACTGCTGGTTTACTCGCGTAAAGGAAAGCTTTCGCGCGTGTACAGAACCGCATGTTCTGTTAGTCCACTCTTCGCGTAAGGATTTCGCCTGGTGAGATCCGTTTTTAATGCTTCGTTTATTTTTTCTGCTAGATTGAAGCGCTGAAAGAAGCTGGTGTACATGTTACTAATTCCCCAGCACAGATGGGATCTACAATGCGTGAGGTGAGATCTTATATTAACGTTGATTGATTGCTTTTAACTGCAACGGAAATCTACAGATTATTTCACTGTGTTATTTAAAATCAGGAATTAATAGTTACTAATACCTGTCAAATTTTATCATTTATTATATCTTGAAAATTTATATGCGTTAAGGCTTACTTAGACCCTGGCCAAATGATCAAACATTGCTGGGCAAACATTTGAAATTTTGCTTTACAACAAATGTGTGAAAGTTTGGCTACGTCGCAAAACATTGCTTGACAAGCAGAACTTCCTTGGCAATGTTTTCGAAAAACTTAATAATTCGAAAAGCCGTAAGCCAGAAATATTGGACGAGCAATCTTTTGAACGTGACCACGCGGTCAAACATTTTACTTGACAGGCAAACTTCAAATATTTGCCCAAAATGTTTGATCGTTTGACGGGGTTTGACAAGGACCCCGTCTATAAATTCTCAGACCTTTTTTCCAAGCTGCACTTTTTAAATAAGTAGTCGGTTAGTAAGCAACAATGTTTTACATTAATAAAGATCTAAGATATTACCACCACCAAAGCACCAAAATACGACTTTTTATAATGAAATGTACTAATTGCACTAAGTGGATGTTAAAAGTGAAATGGTGTATTAAGCGCCAGTCGCTAGGATCTCAGTAGTAAGTTAACTAATTGACACATCGACACGCGACTCCTTTCTAAAATATTGAAAACATTCGCTGTGGCGCTGACCAACAAGTTAGCTGCAGGGTCACGCAGACTCACTTTTAAGATATAAAATGTTGTTAAAACTCTAAAAAATTAATTATTCACTAATAGTTATGTCATCGCTGAGCTTCTGACACCTCCCAATATTTCAAGTACACGCACCGTAGCTGGGGCTCGAGCTGGAGCTTCTGACACCACGAGCCAGCTGGAGTAGGCCATGACACCACAGAAGGTACCCATAAGCAAACTCAGGGGGCTGATATCTCGTATTTTAAGCAACTTCGAGGACTGGCTCTCTGACTACTAGTCAAGTTGCTTATTAGAAAATATGTGGTTCTTGATTTGCTTTTATCTTTATTTTCAGGTGTTTGACAGGCATTATTTCTAAACTGAATAAAACTGAAGATGTTGGAACTCCGGTTTTTGGCTTTTAAAGCCTGCAATGTCTTGAACTGTTTCGTAATTTTAACTTTTAAATGAATGCAATTTCTATATTTTGCAAATTGAAATTATCGATCATTGCTCCTCTATACACAGCTGTAAATCTTATAATTTTCTGATTGTTTGAAAGAGTGTTTGCTTCTTTCTCTCTCGTTTTTTCCTGGTTGAAATAACACGACTGATGCAAGATACAGTATACGGTAGAAAACTGACGTTGGATTTGAACTGACGAAGCACGCGCATAATGGCCAAACTATCAAAGTCTGGTTGTAAAGTAAAGTAAAAGTAAAGTTGCCGTTTTTGAGTCTACTACTAGCCTAGGGCTACTCAGTCGACTTTACACTTTACCCCTGGTCTGGATGCATTAGCATGGGTGCAGCCACACACGGCGCCCATAACTACCGACCAGGTACCCATTAATACACCTGGGTGTTATTATCTCTGCAACACAAGTGGAAAGACCGTGGCTCGAACCCACAACATTTTCGTTGTGAGTTCAGCACGCTAACCACTGCGCCACCGAGACCACATTGTCAAACATAGTCAAACATTTGAAATTTGCTTATCAAGCAAAATGTTTTTCCATTTTGCCACATTGCAACAACAGTTCTCTTCAACAACACTGAAAATTTTCAAAAGCAACGCGCAACGAATTCTGCTTGTTCTTGTTTGTCAAGCAGTATTTTGTGACTTGACCAAACCTTCAAACATTGTTTGACGAGCAAATTAAAAATGTTTAACCAACAATGTTTTATTGTTTGGCCAGGGCCTAAGACGGCAAATCCGCTTGTTTGGGGAGTGCCTTAAGCGATTAAACATTCAACATTAGTTTGTTGTCAAACATTCGAAATTCGTTTGAGGAAGACAACGTTTGACTGTTTCATTTTACCGTTAAACCACTTCTAAAAACGTTGTTTGCGAAGTGTTATTGCTTGTGACAAGCAGTAAATGTTCCTAAAATTTTCCTAAAACATTGCGCTGCCTATTCTCCTTGTTCAACAATGTTGGTGAAACGCTGAAGCACTGCTTTGAAACAAAATCTCCGATGTTTGACCATAATAATATTTGATCATTTGGCCAGTTCCTTTATCTGCCTCTTTTCGTTCAGACGAAAACCAGCACAACAGACTTTCGTCGTAGATAGCGACAGGGTTCTTTCAGCTACAGGATAAGCGAAGTTGGAAGAAATGAATTACCACCGTGGAAACAAATTTCAAGCGTTTTAAGGTGATTAATAAGCAGTTAAGATAAGTAATACATATGCAATGGATATACACCAAAAGATTTAAAATCATTCTTAACTTTGCAACCGTTTCTCGTCAATAATAATCTCATTATATTCTTACTGAAAGTAGGTTATTTTGTTTTTGTTCTCAATGACCTAATACGACAGAAGCAGCAACGTAGAATATAAGAAGCCAAGACAGAATCGTGTACACGCAGTTTTTTTATAAGCAACTTCGCTCGGGTCTAGTTCAAAAAGTTGCTTATTTTTGGACCTCTTATGGCCACCTTTTAGTAGCAAAAGTTGCTTAGTAGTTGCTTAATTTTAGGTGTTTATTTTGCCCTAAGAATAGCAAAGAGGCTAGAGAACAGCAAAATTTGGAGTTATCCTATAGCTTTTTATGCAACATAACGCTAGAATACCTATAGTATACAGCAAAGTTTTACATAAATAACATCAGTCAAGAAGTACCATGTAACTGTTACCATATAGAGACTGCGTATTGAAAGTTAAGATCAGAGTCAGGAAAAAGTTACGGTCACACGGTCACTGACCGGAGGAAGGTCAGTTACAACAAAGGCCACACCCGAAACACGCCTATTTTTCATTGTTAAAGTGTGGAAGGTTTCAGCTAGGCGTTTTTTGTCTGGAGGAAGGTTGAACACTTTTCTGGACTCTGGTTAAGATGTTGCTTAGGTTTTTTTCCTGTGGTACTATAGGTTGCTTAAAGTTTAAGGCCTTCTACATCTTGGTCGCTTATAAGCGGTTGCTTATAAAAAAAACTGCGTGTATATGTTTTGATATTTCGAACGCCTCAACATATAAGAATTTACACAGTGCTATATAGGAAGTACGCACTTTTATTAACCTAGCTCAAGGTCTAGTTGCAAAAGTTCCTTATTTTTGGACCTCTTTTGATCACGTTGTAGCATCAATATTGTCGAATAGCTCCAATACTTATGAACATAGATATACGTTACAAAACATAACTTAATACTATATTGATTTCGGACTTGAAACAGAAATGGAAGGGTGCACTTAATCATCGAATACCCGGAGATGTGCCTGTCAATAGGGTTGCATTTTCATGACTATCTATACTTTCTTTATCTTTATTCCCGGCCTCTGGGGGAAATGTGTCAATATAAGCTTTTTTCCAGGACAGCTCATTTTTGTCGTGAACTAACATGCACCAAAAAGAGTCTGCACACATACAGGGTTCTCAGCAAGTAATATGCACAAAGGCAATCAATTTTCCATTATTAATGTTATAAGCTTTATAAAGGTTCCCATTGCTTTATGATATAATTATAAACCTAAGTATTACAAAACAAACAAGATAACAGCTAATAGAATATACAAATTTTTACACTCTATACACTGTACACTTTATGATCTACCAATATATAAAGACCTGTGGGGGTACTTGATCCTGAAATGCGTGCTCCACCCGGAGAATTGGCAGGGATGTGCATGGGCCACCAGGTTTTTTACATATTCACCCACCCATAATTTGCGTTGCATCTGTAGATTTCGCCTAGAAATCATCCATTTCTATGATATAGATATACATTGTGTATGCGTAGATCTGACTGACTGACTGGATCGAACAGAAAGATTGAATCTGAATTGAATCTGAATTAAGACTAAGTTATAAGGTTTTCACTCTGTTGTAGAGTAGATTTGAAGAAAAGCCCACCAACACGAAGACCAATATGCTTGCAAGCTTATACTTGGGAGTAACCCCTCCGACCGGTCTGTAGATCAAATGCCACAAGTAATCTCTCTACTTCTTTAAACGTTCCCCATACATAAATACGACAGTAAAAACAAGAAAGGTAAAGTAAACAGGTCCCTAATTACACAACAGACTCTTTCGAATCAAGAAGTTTTTCCCCTTCAATGCATTTGCTTATGTGACCAGAATCCTTTCTCCCCTGGCTATCACTGATCATGTAAAGTTTAGATGAAAAACAGTATGAAATGGCAATGGCATTACAAGACTGAGGCACGTCTTCGCTCAAATCTTCATTATTTGTGGATTCTTCCCTCTGATTACAACTGCCAAGATCTAAACTTGATATTGTTTCCGTTGCTGCTTCAAAATCTTCACTCGAAGGCAGTGTCTGTGCATTTCCAGTTTTTCTTCTGGGTCTTTTCCCTGAGCAAACAACGATGCTCTCCTGATCAGACGCATAGGCCTCGCATTCATTTATTTCATTCGTTTCTATGGTTTCTAATTTGTGTTCTGGTTCTTCGAAAACGAGGTCGCTGTCATCGCTGCATTCGTCGCTTGCTTGCGTCGGCGAGTTGCAGATGAGAACTGGAAAGCGATTGGAAACACAAGGTTCAAAGGTTTCTGTGATTGTTTTTCCAGGAGATTCACACAAAGTACTTTGCTCGTCTGATAATAATCCCTGTTCGTCTGAATCCTTTGAGGATGGCCTCGATGTAGAACTGCCCAGTAATAAGCTGTCGCCTTCTTGGTACTGTGCTTCATTAGCAGAGGTTTTGAGATGTAATGCAAGCATAGCCACGCTGATAGAATTATCGTTCATTTCTCCATTGCTCACTATACTTTCTTCCACATCTCTTTTCCAGCTCAGTTTCCTGCGCAGTGACTTAAGATGTCGAAGAAAGGTGCCATTTTGACTGCTGGAATTTTCACGTGAAAACCCAACAAGATCAATATCGGAGTACCGACGACCGAGACATCTATGAAACATCGCCCAGAACGCTGTCTTGAAATTTATATTGAAAAATCCGTAAACAATAGGATTGCAACATGAGTTCAGATAGTGCATCCACTTCATAAAGCTTGGAAAGTGCCGCATCGTATTAGGATGGAATTCACATGACAAACAGTAGGTATATAAAAGCGAATACAAGTGAAATGGGATCCAGCAAAGTACGAATAAACCAATGACAATTAACAATGTCTTTACTAGATTCCAGTCACCTTCAAGAAATCCTTGATGTGAAGATCGCATGCGGAATTTTATGTATATCGAGGTATAACAGAACACAATAATACCCAATGGCAAAAAGAAACCAAAAACAGAAGCTAATAATGTGTAGTTATGCCATTTGGTTAACTGGAAAAGGGCAACGACCAATGAATACAACCAACAACATGAAATCATAATCATCCCCATGATAGGAGTCATTCTAGTTCTGTGACGCAGTGGTGCTATAATACTGAAAAATCTATCCAAGCTTACAGCAGTAAGATTAGTAACAGAAGCGACTCCAGCCAGAATATCAAATATTTCCCATACATCCTTCAATCTATAAAAGTCAATCCATTTTGGCAACTTCTCCCATCCAGTGACTTCCCATGACAGCCATAGCGGCATTGAAATGCCAGCAACCAATAGATCACTGATTGCAAGAGATACTATAAAGTAGTTAGTTACGGTGCGAAGACGACGGTAATAGCAGAATGCTGCACAAACAAGGACATTTCCTAGCAATGCAATGACAATTAAAACTGCTATGCCAAAAGCTGATAGCGCCTTTGCTGGTGTTAGCTGGAATGGTTCTCGTCGGTAGATACTGTCACATTCAGGATTATAAGGATCGTAATGAATGCAAGGCTCCGAGTGATTCAAGGTCAAGTTCCCATTTATTGTTGTATTGAACATGTTGAGGTAATCCTGCTTTCAGGATTCCGGCTTTTAGGAATTCTGCCTTTATGAAAGGAATTTCGATTCAGGAAATTTCTAAAAATGATGTCAAGATATAAATCGCTATAGCTTGCGTAAAAACAGAGAAACCTAAATATAAAGCATGTTCCTTTTGATAGATTGTATTCTGCACGCTAGATGCCTATTCACTGCATGCAGCGATAAGTAAACAAAACAACAAAAACAACAAAAACAACAAAAACTCAGTGCAGCACACTTGAAACACAGACAGGTATCAATGAGGCATTCACCGAGCGACATGATGTAGTGCAATGAATGAAATTGGTACCCCATGGTGCTTTTGCTATTCATTGCATCAAAAAGGTAGCTAGATGAATGGAAGGTCTTTTATACTTCATCTGTTTTGTGTTTTGAGAAAAATTTTCCACGTGGCGAACGCCAAGTCTCCGACGCGGGTTAGTAGATGACCTCATTTTGTTGGTTTGAAGTCCTTCGGCCATTTTAATACGGTTTAATCTCATTTAGCGTGCTTGGAAGAAGGGGCCCCAGTAAAAAGTACGCTACAAGCAAGGAAAACAGGATATTTTCTTTTGGCTACAGTGACAATTTATATGGTACGAGTACGTTCGGATTACGCTGTAGCTATATTTGAACAATATACGATCCCCAGCACAGATTACTCTTGGATGTAGCCAGAAAAAATGAAGGCGAGAGGTCTCTTTAATCAGGGGTTTTGGAACAATGGGCCAGGGTGTAACGAACACTCTTGCCTTTATAAACTCTCCAGTTTCGGCGGTGATTGGCCCTTAAGTACCATAGGACCCTCCTGTTCACCTTGTCTTTCAACAAACATCTACCTGATGCGTGAACGTTCTACGTGAACCAAAAGAGTATCCACCCACCCATCCACCCACCCATCCACACTCAGCGAGATACTCTCAGTTAGTCCCCTTTTGAACCCACTGAGCTAGGCAAATCATATAACAGTCATAGAATCTAAGCATATTTAAACTCACCGGTGCAAAAATCCAGAATTATACTTGTTCAAAATTTCACCGACTGTTATGCAAACACAATGATATCTTCATTCTGCAACAAATAACAGAATAAGCTAATAACTAAGACCGCAAGTTAAAGCGCTAAAATGCGATTTTGAAATGAATATGAAAGTGATTTTTATTCTATGTTAATCTTCAAGTCCGATTTATTGAGATAAGGCCGATTTTAGCTATACTTTATGATGACCTCACAATGGCACATGGAAGGTCATTCTTTCTGCAATCATTAGGGGAAAATTCTGTAGATGCCGAAGGAGTTTCGCAGATTCTGAATGAGAGCTTCGAGTGGTGTTGGGATTCTCCTATAGAATACAAAGAGCAACGTAAATGAAATATTGAGCTCTCGACCTTAAAAACCAAATAGTAATATGGATATCCCCAGGCCAGGATTAGTCCAAGGGTTTAGCTACTTACGAGCCGTCCTTTGCCGGGTCCTTTGCTAATTTTTTACAGCGAATTTTCATTTTCCGTGGACCTTGCTTATTTCTTTTCAAGCTTAACTTCAGCGCTGAAGCAATAATCTTGGATATCTGAAGTAGCAGCTATACTTTAAATCTTCCCTCCTCTTGAATCTTCCTCCCCAAAGAATTCGAAACAAACAGATAACCCGGAAAAGCGTAATGCCAACACAAAACACAAGATATCAGACACACGCAGGGGAGCAGAGCAAAGACCAGGCTAAAGGCTGGTGAAATTAGAAAAGGAACCTTGTAATTCGTAATATTTTGAGCGTGTTTTCAATTACATACAACGCTTATACTTAACGCTTATCAATGTGTTAAAGTAGTAGTCCAACCAAGCAATGCTTATAGAGTAGACTGAGGTTTAGACTGGGACTAGAAATGCTGATAGGTCTTCCAGACTTACCGAAGTGAATCTTGTAGAAAACTTCTTTCTGTGTGTAACTGATAACAACACTTGAAGATGATCATCAAACTTAGCCAACGGTCATTTACGAGATAATCACGTCTGATCATGGATGTACTAGAAAAGACAAGTAGATTTTCAAACTAAATAAAAGAGCAAGAACATTCCACGTAAAGCCCCATCAAAAACACAGCATGTACCTTTATGTTTATGAGTAAACAAACAGATAGCAGTGCCTCAGTCAAATTAGATTTGTCGCCCTGTCATTCAATAGATTTTAAAAGCTGGCATTTGCAATGTTGTTTCTTGCAATTAAAATAAAATGCCTCTTTTCAATTCGACTGCATCAAACACAAAACGCCATTGAATTCGACCAAGTAACTCGATTACCTTCCCACGTGATAAGCATTAAAATGAAATGCCCAACTTTGTCATGCCACCAGAAAGGAAACGCGTCACGAATTTACAAAAATTAATTTATCAATTTGCTACAAAATTTGAATTTTGATAATTTTTCATCCCTCCCTTCTGTTCAGATTCAAGATGCATAAACTTGGTTTTTGGAACATTGGCATCAGGTGGGCAAGAATTCCGCGTTTTCCTTTCGGGTGGTCTTAATCATCTCCGTAACCGTGCCAAACTAATACTGCATTTTAAGCTTGCATTCTGATTGGTCAACCGAACTATCGCATTGATTTGATCAGTGGAAAATCAACCTGGTTGAAATGAAAGTGTGAAAGTGAGAAAGAAGTAAGAAGTGAAAAGTAGTAAAGTAGAAGTAAAAAGTGAAAAACGTGAAGATAGAGAGGGATTTGTAGAGGGTGGAGGGGATGTTGGGGAGGAGGAGGAGGTTCTAATCTTTCATCATTTACTCTTTATTATCTTTCCGTCAAAGATCTCGTTTGACTCTGACTCACGACCGATGCTTTTTGTGCAAGTCGAAACTAGCAATACTGTAACTTCGGTTAAATAGTGAGGTGGTGGCTCCTAAACATGTAAGGCAGAATAATCCTATCATCATTAAGAATCGCTGTAAAGAGTGCAGGCACTGCCACTGCTGTATTAGTAGTTGCGTGTTTAACGTGGCAAATGAATGGAACAAGGCGTGGTCAGTTATTTTAAGAGTGCCCCCCATCTCCAGCCAGTGTACAATTGCATGGCAAGAGGCATACTTAGAACAAGCTATGCCACCTTGGTATGACCGTAACTTGAAAGAAAACAGTTGGTGCAAAGAATATAGCCTTCAAGATATTCCTCCTACGTTACTTCAAGAAGACCCTCCACATTACATCGCCTCCACTACATTATCGCAAGAAAGCCCTCCACATTATTGTGCACCCTCCACATTAATTTAAGATAGCCCTCCACATTACTGAAAGATAGCCCCCCCCCGCATTACTTCGGACCCCTCACATATCAAGACCGTCGGAAGGAATCTCGGATTGGGGGGCTGAACAACTTAAAAAGTATTAGATGGCGTAATGATTTTATGACGTCATACCATTGTGTTCAAAATTATTGGGGCAGCCCCCCGCTTCCGACGGCCCTGCATTACTGAAAATTAGGCCTCATCATTACCGAACATCCTCAAAATTACTGAAAAATAGCCCTCCGCATAACTACAAGATAGTCTTCTACATTACTGCTCACTCTCCACATTTCTGAAAGACATCCCTCCGCAATCTCGGACACCCTTCACATTTCTCGTGATATCCCTCCACGCTACTGAAAATAGCCTTCCACGTTACTTCAAGATAGCCCTCCACATCACTGTGTACCCTTCACATTACCTGAAGATAGTCCTCCACATTACTTCGCACCCTTCACATTACTTGAAGATAGTCCTCTACATTACTTCACACCTTCATATTACTGAAGGATAGTCCTCCACATTACTGAAAACCCTCCTCATTACCGAACGAAGAAGTAATACCAAGGGCTTTTGACTAAGCAGGGGTCCATAGGAGACCCTGATGCCTCGGGTGTTTAAGAAAATGCCAATAATTGAAAATGAAAGAAACAGCTGCAATCATCATTATCTATCTTGCTTGGTGGTGGCAAGTATTCAATACGATAAGCATCAATGCAAGAGATTTATCAAAATATGATTGTGTCACAAAGAAGAAATATCCGTTCATGATGACATAAATTATTCTCATAAACAGAATTAAACACCACGACAGAAGTAACTTAATGGGATCAGAACTTGTTTTGAAAGGAGTACCAGAAACTGGAAAGGGATTACTTGTGAATAGAAAATGAAGGCATGCAAGGAAGCCTGTGACTGGGATTCAAGGTCAAGGTTCACATACACGATACACGAACATCCGCTTATGATTATTATGATGAAAGTCACAGCACTCCTACACTCCTGATGAAGACGACGAGAACGACAGCGAGGACGAAGTACATGATTATGATAATGACGATTGTGGTAATATAGCAATGATTTTGATGATGATGATGATGATGATGGTAATAATAGTGATGACAATGATGGTGTGATGAATCATTATGAATGAAGAAGATGATGGTGGTGATGATGGCGATGATTATAATGATGATGGTACTAGTGCTGATAATGACGATGTTGGTGGTGGTGGTGGTGGTGATGATGATGATGATGATGATGATGATGATGATGATGATGATGATGATGATGGTGATAATGATGATAATGATGGTGGTAATAATGAAGATGAAGATGATAACAATGATGATAATGATATGATGAAGATGAAAATGATGATGATAAATCTATTGAGGAAGATAGTGTTGAAAAACTTTTCTTTCAACTAAGATGATATTTGATTCATTCAAAGAGTTCACAGCTTGTCTGTTTTTGTAACAAGTTTTAGCATTTGCCATACTTGGGCTGCCCATTGGTTAGGATGAAAAAAAGATGAAATTATTATCACTATGGCAAACTGACCACCAAAAATGCCTCTAACACTGCGGAAAAGCGCTGCATCGAGAAAAGGAAATGCGTTGGCTGTGAATTAATATGCTACTGGTATTAAAGAGTCAAAAAATACAATAAATCAAAAAATAGAAAAACAAGAAAGGATACAAGATGAATGAACGTTACTATGTAGTCGATATGAAAAGAAATGCAAAATAATGTGCTTTGGCACATGGACGCCTCAGCTTTCAAAGCATTTTGTTTGAAGTTTCGCAGAGGAGTAACGCAATTTGGGCTCCCTTTGCAAAAGAGCTAAGGGGCCCCGACTAACAGGAACCCCCGATAATTTTTCGTATTACGCGTGTTTTCGGCTACACTATGCTAAAAGGCTTCCTAAGGCCATTCCATAAACAATCATTAACCAGGGAACACGTAACGTGAATTTTTCAGGTAAAGGGCAGTTTTCAAAATTTCCCACTAACTACTCCGTTACACCCCCCGATTCTTAGAGCTGACTTTGCTTCGCCGTCCTTGAAGGTCCTCGTCTCACAAAATTCTTAAGGGCCCCGAGCATCTCCCTTTACCCACTACCTAAACTTAGGGGTAGGCCTATGATTCTCCATTTACACGCATTTTTTTTCTATAAGGAAGTTCGGCTTAGGGTCAGTACTGACAATTCCTTAACTGATGGTGAAAATTGAGTACTTAATATTCCTTAGCAATTCCTTAACTTCTTACTTTGTGATTCTTAAAAACAACCAATGGTCAAGGAAATATAGGCCATAAAGGTTTCAGAAGACGAGTAGAAATGAATACTGATTGAAAGCCATTGGCGATAAGTATTGCTTGCTCTGTTAATTCAAAACTTCATTTTTTTAATCGAAATGCTAATTTAAAGAAAAAGTCAGATTCCTTAGTAGTCTCCGGTCCCGTACTAGAAATTCCTTAAGTTTTTGCCAGCCCGAGTACTACCTTCCTTATAAAGCACTTATGACGACAATGACAAGTAAGGCTACTCTTTTGCGCTTCTCTTAATGTGATCCCAACTTTGGCCTATTTTTTATTTTAACTAAGAATGCTGAAAGATTATGAAGGAAAGCAGCACTAGCTCTTATGAAAGTGATCAAAACAAATAGAATTGGATCGGGTCACAATTTGTTCCTCCCTCTTGAGAAAAAGCCTGTGCAAAAATGTAACCTACTACAAGCCATTGATACAGAAGAGCTATATCTTCAAGTTTGTCCAGCCCACTTCCAAATAAGGAATTTCAATTATTCTTAACTTGTTACCAGACTCTTTGATAGTAAAGTGATACAGTAGATCAATTGGCAAGCATCAATCACACATCATGCCTATATAATCATGGGAAAAAATGCAGTAACTCGATAGGTAAAGAATACCGTTGATACCAAAGTCGACAATTATAGAATCTGTTGAAATAACACGTAGACCACCAAAATACTTTCTACATGGCGGCCAAATGTTAATCAACTAAAATTTACAACGAAATACTGTGAACCTTTAGCTAGAAGTGACCGTTTTTGAAGTGGCGTAGCGTAGCCAAGGGGGCACTGGAGGCGGTCGCCCCCCAATCATCGCCAAGATAGGTTTTTTTTATAGGCTAAAAGCTAATGATGTAAAAATGTTGCAAGGGTAAGACTCGGTTGCTTTTTTGAAACCACGCCCTAAAGTTTTTTTTGGTATTATTAGTATTACTGAATTTTGAGTATGACTGACCCTCTTTGGAATAAGATTATGTTAACGATGTTATATTAACGAATGAACATTGAGTAGAAGGGGGTATAAGGGGTAAAAACGAAGTAGAGAGGGCAAAAGAAGTAAATTTAAATCATAATGATCCTGGCTAACCCTTTTGACGGAGCAAGTTGTCGTGTTATTAAAAATTTCCATTGTATTCGCATTTCATTAAAAAAGTTCGTAGCCTATCTATCACATAAATAAATAAGAAAATAACAGAGAAATTTTATGCCCTCAACAAAAGAACGTCTTTCCGCGGGGATTTTTTCTCAATTGGAACAAAAATTTTGGTTTTTTATTATTCACTTTTATTTGTCCTTCTTGTATTAACCCAAGTATTTAAAATATTTAAGTATATGAATAAATAAACACAAGAATCTCAATGAGAGATGCTCTTATTTTTAGTGAAAGAGAATCTTTTAGAAAATTAAATAGAGAATTATGTTCTTAATCCTAAAGGAAAGATTATATTGCAAGTGGTTTTTCATAAAAATATAAGAAATTTAGGAAATGATAAGGTGTTTTTGAAGCTTAGAAGGGAATGAATTTTCAAACTTTCTTTGCTCCACGTATAGATAATGTTATCGCAGAAATTGTCGAAAAAACTGAGAAATTAGGGAAGGGGGGCTCCATCCCCCATTATACGCATCTGAAAATCGATATATTCGAGAGTTGGGGAGGTGACCTCTGCATGCTCTGGTGTACAGTGTCCGGAAAAAATATTGGATAAAAAATTGGAACTACTGTAAAATAACGATAAAATGAATACTGTAGCCTATCTTATAAACAATTGTTACAGTACCAGAAAAAATCCAAAAAGGGCCTAAGTCACGCATCAAATCAACAAAAATTCTAAAATTTCAAAGTCGAAGCTCAATAATTTGTATGTAACTTTATACATAGTTCACAATGAAATCTTTCAAAGGAAAAGAAAACACTGAAAATCATAATGTAGTACATTGTACATATCTACCTTGCGAGTTGTGATGAATTACGACAATGCTATCATGATATTTATGAAACTTTAGCAAGAAGGCCATCAATCCTTCTCCAGAAATCCCTCGTTGTTTGTGACTTGAAACTGCCACGAAATCTAGAAAACAAGCAAAGTGCAATGTAGCTATGTAACAAATGAAATATATAAAAACATTGCAAAAGGAATGGTGTGGTTTTATTCAATGGTTTTGTGGTGTTCAAATTCTAATACTCACTTTAACATGTAATTAGTTTTCATTTCCACAGCTGCATGGGACAGCACGCCAACTATCAATTACAAATTGAAATAAAAATATGTGAATAAAGACATTTAAACTTTACGCTTTCACAAACACAGTACATTTGCAAATAATTACATGGATATCATTATCAATTCTTAATTATTACCCGGAGATCAATCTATTACTGTAACCAATATTGGTCACATATCTTGCATAACAAGGAGCTTTTTTAAGGCTTAAAAATATATTTTTTTTAATTCTATGACGTCATCTGAAGAATGAATTTACCAATGCGACCATTCCAAGAAGTTCACAGCTTTTCACGTTTCTTGATTTTTTTCTTGTTTCTGTTACTGTCCTGGCCTGGCCAAAAAATCAAACATTGTTGATCAAACATTTGCAATTTGCTAATCAAGCAAAATGTTTCGTTTCAACGTTTGGCCACAACGTAAAACATTGCTCGTCCAACATTTTTTGCTTGATATAAGCATAAAGTGCTTTTGAAGTTTTTCAAAAACATTTCTGATCGAATTCTGCTTGTCAAGAATGTTTTCTGATGTTTCCAAACGGTCAAACATAAGAACGGTCAACGGTCAAACATTGCTTGTAAGGCGAATCTAAATGTTTGACCAACAATGTTTGATCGTTTGGCCAGGGCTTAAAAGGGGCTTCTCTACCATATCAACATAGACAAATTTTACAAATCAAGTCTTAAACGTAACACAAATTTGAAAAACTCTAATCGTACCAGCTTTACCTCGATGAGCCGAAAGGGGGTATCAAAAACTTTTCCAGGGTTCAAGTTCGAGCTGGGGTTTATCTTCAAGTTCGAAACCACCGTGTCACCGTGCCATTGGGTGCCAGTTTATATCTTAGCTGTACGATACACATTCGTTAATGAAATAGCTTCAATGGCCATTCTTGAAAGGTTGACGTTGAAAACGTATTTTATTTCCCAAAAACCGGTGTGTGCCAATTTGCTTGCACTACTCTTAGGTGCCTAATTGCTGGAGGGTCGGAAAAAGAGGGGGGCTGGAACTGCAGTCAGGATCTAATTAGCGGGGGGTCGGAATTAAAGGGGGGTGTCGGACTTTGTTTTACAAATTTTTCAGGAAACTGCTGAAACGCAGTGCGAGGGGCCCTATAGCGCTTATATGCTAAGGAAATCCATAGTTTAACCAACAAATAGGGTATACAAGAGAAATTTCACACCAAGAACGTCAGAGTGAGTTCAGTGAAAAATATCAACATCAATATCAACGCAAATCTTAATAAGCGGGGGGTCCTAATAAGAGCGTGGGGTTGGATTTTTTTCGAAAAATAAATTAGCGGGGGGACTGCAATTAGGCGCCTAAGAGTAGTAGGCTCCATGCAAACTCCACGGAGGAGCACGAATCAAGCTCGTTCGTGCATTCTACAAATGGTACATGATGGATAGTACAATTTTCGTGTCTCGTTTAAATAAAAGCATGCCATGATTTCCTCCGAACAGTTAAATTATTAACCGGAATTTCTTAAAATAGCAACTAAATCACCTGATAAATCTTGAACAGTTTCGAAAGAATATTTCTTCTGTTTTTGTCGGCGTTTCTGTGTAGAAATAGATATTGAATCAGATATTGCATCAAAATGATCAGAGAAGATTAACCTCTAAAAAAACCAAAATGGATTTGATTCTTATCAAGAGCGAGCGCATCATGGTTTTAAAAGTCACGTGATTGTGACATGCTGTGAGAACCCTGTTTAAATTTCACACCTCAGACGTCTGTCGTGTTTAATCATGAAAACATTACAACTGTGGAAAAATGCGAAGTTCGAAAAGTTTTGAAACTTAATTCGCTATCTTTCACTTTACTAAGAAGTTTTTACAATAAACACGAGATATTTTTGACATTTAAAATGTTTTGGACGTCACTAAAGTTTCATTTTCACACCTCCACGAGTGTAAAAGTCACGTGACTATCACATGTACTACATCAGAGATTGTTTAAATTTCACACCTTGATACTTTTGTCATGTTCCTCCCGTCCCTATACCGTCCCTTCTCTGCAAGGGGAGCCAAGGCATTAATTACCTAGCTGCATTAAGTATAGTACTTATCAAAAATTGTACGTCTCTCTTTCGAGATGTTTTGAGGGGTTTGGAAGCTTTGGAAGTTTAAGTTCATTCTCAAATCCTCAATTCGCATGAATGAGTGGCATGTCTGTTTCATTTCACACCCTCATGATAAATATAATGATGGTGGTGTTGTCCAACGATCCCATAACACTTGATACGATTGCGGGGTGGGGGGGGGGGGTGAGGGTCAAAATAAAGCCAAAGAAAAGAAATAAGAAGTACTGAACAAGGCTGGAGAACCTCGCTAGCGTTCTTATAAAAAGAGTTAAGGTACCTTTAGTCTGCCAGTACTGGATCAAGAAGCGGTCCTCACCACAACAGTAAAGCAACGAAAAGCCTTTGAAATTCAAAAAAAAACTCCCCGTGATTGTCGACTTTTCCTTGTTTATCAAAGCTTTGAATATCTGTATTGTTACCAAGATACAAAGTAAAATCTCTCCTTGCTCAACTATTTTGTGGTCAAACCACTGATATCTAAAAATAACAGCGACCGATCAATTTTAAATTATCTCACACATCTTCCGACACCACACCGTTAGCTAGGCAAAATGGCTGATAAGCGTCATATTGCAGATATTTCGTAAGAAGCTACAAATTGCACCTAACTGGTAAGCAAATATTCCAGACAGAGGCCAGGCTTCTGTTAAAACTCTTAAATCCTTATCAAAGTACCCAAATACATTCTCACCCTAGACTCTTGACAATTAAGTTAATTAATGAGACCGCAGGCACGTATGTTTAACCAAAATTTCAGCGCAAAAACAATAAATCTTATTATAAGTTCTTTTGGGATAGGAAACCTCTGAAGATCTCTAAATCCAACAAAGATTTTGCCAGTCACAGTTGCCTTGGAAATAACAATGACCAATAGACAAATCAAGCGTTTAACATTATTCCCATTTCAAATCATATGATCAAACTCTATAACAAACACACTTTTTTGAAATGAAAAAATCGTGGCACGAGTGCGGTATCAACCAAACAGGGAAACATTTCTCAAGCGTAAAGGCCCCAGAATCTGAATCTGGTATAAGCAAGCATCTCCGACTTGGTCCCTTCAAGTCGTTCAAACAGTCCAGTTCCAAAAGTTGTTTAAGTCCGTTTTCCATTCCTTTCCGGCGTCCCATAATCATCCTCTTCCTGAACACCCCTGAAGAAATATGTGACCCCAATAGGATATTATAGGGCCCCCTTTTGCAATAAAACATCCCTGGTTTGGGACAAAGATGTGATTCAAAACAGAATTATATACTATAATAACCCCTCACGCACCCTCACAACAAAACACTCCTCCTCGTCTGGGAACAAGATGATATTCCAAAGGGTATATTGTAGCCTCCCTGGCCCCACACTAATTCACAATGTTGTTTCACTAACATCTGAGAACTTTGTCAAGCAGTGCTTGAACACGCGACTATGCAGTACCTTGTCTCACGAGACAAGAGGGTTTTCGTATTCAGGGGCCTTGATCACTCTTGCGTAAGCTCCAATGCAATTCATCAGAGCCTCCTGCCTCCCTGATTGTCGTGCAAATACATTTTCATGTTGTGGAGTTTCATGTCACAGAATCTGTGGAGCGAAATCAATCGGAGCACACCGGTTAATTTGACGGAACAAGGGAGTGTGGTGCTTTTTAAAGGTGGGAGAAAGTGAGCAAGAACCTCCCTATCAGAACCTAATTAATACATCTCTGATAATAGCTATACTAAAAATTATCAAATTACTTCAATTCAGGAATCAGTTGTTTGTGTTGAAAAAGCATACGCTACGGTACATACGACCGCGGCAAGAATTATTCACAGTAACGTAGCGATTGAAGTTCTTGATCTTAGGTTACTAAACGAAGTTTTGTCTGTGCTCCAGGAAAAGGTCAGAATATTATATTCCATGATTTAGCTCTTATTACTTTAAATGTACAATTAATTCATTCTTTACTATCATCTTTCTCTTCATGACCATTTGATTTCTCAGTATTTGTCTTTTCGATATCTTTGTCTTTGACAGCACAGCTTAACTCTTCAAGTAATTTTCGCCCTCTGCCTCCAGCCTTGCTGCAATAATAGCCAACTGCTTTGTGGAAACCAAGTTTCTGCATTTGACGTGCGTACTCCAGAAATATGTTTTCGTATAGATTTACTTGGATATGTTAAGGAAATCTTTATAACAAGTGTCTTACATATAGCAAAAATAGCTTTCTGAGTAGCTAAGATTGGCTGTTTCTTCTGAATCAAGAAAACTGCGGAGAAGGTCAATTCAGTATCTCCTCTGCAGTAGAGAAGCAGCAGTAGGGTCTAAGTTTCCAGTCAGTTGACATTTTATTACCTTAAAACACCAAACCACAACTCCACGCTAGGTTAGTTTGCCCTATATTCCAATGTTATCAAAAAGACCGGTACTCTGTCAGCAACTCGTTGGTCTTCCAATAAATCAATGATTTTCGTTTTCAAAGGCTCGTAGAGGAGGACCGCGAAGTTCGCTGACAATTTCTGCAAATGTTGCTTGTACTGCACCCCCCCGTACTACAAGCATGAGGTTTCATACAGGTATAGCTGTGTATTTCGCACACGACGCAAGGCCAGGCTAATATCGACATTGCGCACAATCAGAACCAGTTGCCAACTGCTGATCAGCGACTTTTTGGAACTAAATGTACAATCTATTGCAACAGAGGCAAGTAGTCGGCGCGAGTCGGTGCATAATTTCACAAAGTTGGGGATGTTCTACCTCTAAGATTAGTTGCCAACTCACTCCCGTCAGTTGCATTCGACATGAGCGCTCACGCGATTGCGATCCACTGAATCATATCAGTTCTGACTTGTTGTCGATATGTCGACACAAGTTAGCAGTTACAACTAGTCGGCGTTTGTATTCTATCGTATCATAGGTCGACACGCTTGGATTAACAGGCATCGAAATACTCGGCATCCTGCTTACAATAACAGAATAGTTTTAGTTTAGGTTGGAAAATGTATTCATAAAAGCTTACATACCTCAATTTTCTCTTTTGCACACCACAACCTTATATATCAGGAGCGTATCAGAGATTTACTCATGAAACATTTCAGATGGAAAGGATACGATGTCTTTCATCATTTAAAGCCAGAAGATTAAATTCGAGACATGATTCCAAAAACAGAACTGCTCTGCTAATTTGACCAAGGCTAAAAGAATTAGGAAGAAGGCTAATTCAGCATCGATCATGAAATGGGAAATAAGTTTTTTATATATGTAAGATAGTTGTATATACCATCTTGTTGTTGCCTCGATGGTTCCTAAAGTCTCTAAGTAAGATAGTTCCTTACAAAATGTTCCTTATATATTAAAAGTGTAAGGTCAAGAGCTAGTTTTCACATTGATTTTTCTTACACGCTTTTGATTTTATAAAGAACCTCTCTCAAGGCCTAGTTTCTCTAGTTTCTTAAGTTCCTCATTTTTGGAACTCTTTTATCAAGTCGTAGTACCAAACGTTCCTTTATAGTTCCTTAATCTTAACTGCATATTTAGTGCTATGACGATTATAGAGACACTTGTATGCGAGCAAAGCTGGAAAGGAAACACTTGATATCTGGATAAAATAAAATTTATGTGAGCATTTGCTACAAATGAATGGAACAGGCTTATTAATCATTGATTGTCTGCAGTGATGTTTGCAGTGATCGTTTGCAGTGATAACTAGATGGCCACGGATCCTTAAGAAATTCTTAAACATCTTTCATCATTTAAACCCTGATAAATTTAAGAAACTTCTAGTACTTTGTCAATTTCGTAGTTTAACCCTTTGTTTACCACAATAAGAAATATTCAAGATAACAATACTGAAATCGTTCAGCATGGTAGATGTGTGAAGATAAGACAAAATCGGTGAAAAAATGTTCCGGGGGAAGGGGCGATTTTTTATGAATTTTTTCCCCAAGAAGCCCTAGGCTTGATAATGGCTACCACCTTAACTCTTGCCATCATTTCATATCATAAAATTAAAGTGAACTCAAAAAGCTACAGAAAAGTACTTACTTTCCTCGCTATGTTGTTTACTTTCAGAAAATAACACTTTTTCACTTTATAATCAGGCCAAAATTTTTCTGGCTGAAAATTAGCAATTTAGGCCGAAGAAAATGTTGAAATATTCAGCCCTCTCCTCCCCAAGTGCACGTGCCCCCTCTTTCACGTCTATGGCTACAACAATGGCTATAAATACGGCCAAATACGGCTATGGTGATAAAAATGACGACTGTGACTGCGATTATGATGGTTATGACGATAATAGGGGACCAAAAATACTTTGTGACAAAAATGGTCAAGTGACTAAGCAAGATAATAGTGAACACCTTAGGATGAGAACCAGAATTAAAACCAAAACTGAAATATAAGAAATTGTCCTCGAGGACACTTGAAGAAGGTAGAGTTACAAACCACCGATAAAAGAAAAGATACAACGTTACGCTGTTAGCTTGTGTATTCCCACGATAGTGGCATATTTTAGATGTTAACAGTCAAAGTTTAGAATTTGGGACGTTATGTTCAGCCGCAGAAATAGACATAAGAGAAACAGTCGTATCACAGGCTCGATTTTCAATACAAATTTGCTTTCAAAATTATTCAATACGACACAACTTTTCAAACGATTCTCGAACCATAGTCAATGGCCAACCAATAGCCAACCACCATGTTCGGAATCATCGAAAGCAAACGCTGTAAAGGTTACCCAAAAGGCAGGTGGCTGATTGTACTGAACAAGGCTACAGGGACGACCACCGTAGAACTCAAGAGGGCCACTTGGGACTGCACTGGTTGGAGAAACTTGTGCGGGAAACCGGCAGAGCGTCGGACTTGATCATATTCGCACAAGAAGACGTCCATAACTGAACATTGCTCGTAATATTATCCATGAAAAATCATAATCTCACCTAAACATAACTTCTAAGGCTCTTGTGAAGTCTCCAAGGGAGAGCAAGATCAACACGGCTTTATTCTGCAACGAAAAATAAGAAAGATAATCATAAAGAGAAATGAAAACCAGATGGGCTGGGCACATTGCAAATGGGTTAAGCCGCGGCTACATGTGCGATTTTTCACCTGTTCTGGCGACGTGACACGCCCGAAAATGCAAGTTCACTGCAAGTGAAAGAACAAGATTGAGTTGAATGTGGGAGAGAAGATAGAGGGACACAATTGATTGTTAACACCTGTAACAGAATTTCGCAAGATTGAGTGGCATGGAGGAGCTTTCAAAAATCTTGTGGAGGCAATCCGCCACTGGTGGCACAGCCGAATGATGATGATTATGATGAATCATGAAATGCTTTAAGAAGCAATGAACCTGTCCAAACTAAAAGTGTCCTCTATTTAGAATATATACTTAAATACATATCTAGCTTATATCAATTTCTTTAAACTTGTATCGCCTTCGGCGCTTTTTTCTCTGATTTGGAAACATTTCATTGACTTGTTCCACTAAAATACTACTTAAATATCTGTACGGTGCAAGATAACTGGTAATACCAGTAGAAAGTCATATCGAAAAAATTATGCTTGACAGTGGCCATGCAAGCGTTTTAACATTGCCACAAACGTAATAGAATAGTCAAAGATGATAAGACGCTTAAACACATATGTATTTTTATTCCAAATCCCTTAATGAAACAAAGATTTTGCTCTATCAGTTAATCTGAACCGATTTTTGTTGCAGCATATTGGACGATCTTGTGCACAGAGTGTTTCTATTAAATCAGGAAAGTAACGCAGAAGATTGCAGACAGTAGCCGATAGTCTTGAGATCCCTCTACGTACGTTGTTACGGAAATTAGGCTTTAAACTACACTCATTTTTATAATCTTATTAGTAAAAGCTTCTGTATAAACGGCATGTATTTGTGAATGATTTTGTTTATATTTTCAGGCGATAAAACAGCTCTACGTATAAGGTGTTTGGTTTTGATGTACTTGGGGATCCTTTTTTCCCACCTACGCAGTAGACTTTGCGGAAAGTTATAAAAAAGATTGATTCTGAACAAACAACTTTACCATAAAACAATATTATATTCATGTCTACTCGATTTTAAATCATATTCGTTTAAGAGTAGAGTTTTCAAATTAGTTTAGCGCATAACTAATTACCTTAAAGATGTTATCATTGTTAATAATGTTGAAATTATTGTTAATTTTGTACTGTTATGAGCCGGTTAGACAAGGAATATATTGATGTCTGCAAAGTTATAGACATCAAACAGTTTTTAAAAATGTTTAGTGATCTTTTAACTGTTATATTAATTACAAATTTCTTTTTTTTCATTTTGCCGACCCCTAACTCATACTAATTTTAAGACCCATCAAATGACGACCATTTCCTGACTTAATTTATTAACAACGAAATGTACTTTGAGATACTTAAGAGAAAAGGATGATTAACAATGTTTCGTGAATTGGATTCTCATGGTGATACCAATTAAAGTCTACACTCTTTTTTCGTTTATAAGAACAATTTCATAAGAACACGAGCCTGGATTTTGCCCAGATTGTAAGAACAAAGTAAGAACAAGCCGAGGCTGACCTTTAAGTTTTCATTTAGCACCGACAGGAGATAACAAGCTCACTGATATGTTATTTACAGAGTTTGTTATCACCACCAAAAAATGAGCAATACAGTCATGTGCATAAGTTTAAGACCACCTGTCATTTTTCCTTCTTTTTTTCTGTCAACTTCAAAATTCTGCAACATGTCTAAAAGAAACAAATTCACATCCCCATACTGATATTCAATGTAACTTTGGACTTATATGAAGCAAATCAATGTAACGCAGTTTTTTTGACTTTCCATGTTCACAGGGTCTTTTCCTTGAATTGACTGTTTGCAATTATAGGTAAAAGTGCCTCACTAACTTACACTCAGCGTGGTCAAATTGTTGCTGCATGCGAGCAATGTTTGTTGTTGTGAATGTGGGGTGTTGCTGATGTTTTGGTGCATCCCCTGTATCACAGTCAGAAAAGCCCTGTGTTTTATAGAAAGTGATTTGACCACGATGAACTTCAGTCACTACGGCCCTTTTACTCATGATTACAATAGGTCAGTTGAAGCAAAAGACTCTGCTAACATGCCAATTCCTATAATTTTCTAGCTGCATTACATTGATGTGCTTAATGTAAGTCTAAGATTACATAGAATACCGGTACAGGGATGTGAATTGGTTTTGCTTAGACATATTGCAGAATATTGAAGTTGATGTGATAAAATAGGAAAAATGACAGGTGGTCTTAATCTTCTGCACATGACTGTATATCAACGTACCTTCTGGTTGAACATGCCCAACTTTCTGGAACTGTGCGCCAACTAGTTGCCGTCAAAAGCGAATTAGTTGACAGAGCACTTATGTCGACAGGTCAGTTGCGAAAGATTAGTACCAGCAAATTGCCAATAAGCAGTCGGCAACTAGTTTTGACTGTGCAGAATGTCGACATTAGCCTGGCTTAATTGCACAAAAATTGCTGTCTGGCGTCGGCTTTAGTCCCCTCTTTTAAAGCTTATTTATATAACTTTCTCGTAAGCAGAACCTGAACTATTTACCTTTGCAAGCCAGGTAGCAAGTTCCCAGTTTCCATAAGTTTGAAGATATCGACATGCTTCTAATCCTTTATCAACAAGACACAGTAGCTCTACTCCCTCTAAAGAACAGAAAATCTTTATGGTAAGCTTTGATAAAAATAATAAAATTTAACAACTGTTGAAGCTGTAGATAAAATACGTGTGATTGCCTAGAAACGGGTGGAAAACGATATAAAAAAGTAGCCTTTGGCATTGGGCACCTACCCACCCTTGCTAGGGGTCTTCAATGATTACATGTACGACTATTTACCACTCAGTTTTTCTCCAGAGCGGTCTAGAGGCTTTAATCAAATGTTTCAGAAAGGGTGTGCAATTTTTAGAAGTAGATTGTTGACTTTTTGACATTTTGCTCCCAGGAAGGGCTTGGTATGGTAAAAAAACAATTGAAGACAGGGTAAGGATCATCAGACTCAATCGTGGTACAGAGACCAACTCGTGGCAATCACACACTTCTATCTCCCTTCGTACACGTTTAGGGATCATCACAGTTCCAACACTATGCAAATGTTCTCCAGGAACTGTCTCTCTCCACAACAGGAAGCTCTAAAAGCTAGCTATATAAGCTATATTAAGGGAAATTTACAATGGCAGTCGTCGGTAGGACGACTTTAGACAAAACGTTAGCGATCGACCAAACAGGGATAAATTTTCCGAAACCTCGAAATCCCTTTGTCCAGTCAAGCCTTTCCAAAGAGTCAACTGAACTTTTGCTATGTTAAGTAACAGACATAGCTGCAGCACGAAGTTGTATGAGCAAGATTAGCAGTTAGCGTGTATTCAATAAGATAACTCACCGGCAAGTTTTCCGTTAGCAATCAGATTAGTTGCGAGAAGCTTTATGGTACTTTGAGATGCACTAGACGACCTGACTGTAGCGATTAAGCAAGCCCTGTGAAGAGAAAGTTAGATATAACTTTACTGCAATTATATAAAGGCTAACCTTGTAGCTGTTGGTTTCTTTTAATGCGTAAACTTATAACATGAGTGTTAGTTATCGTTATTTAACTGTCACTACACTAAACTACATGACTACATGACTCAAGAACAAATGAAGCTCTTTTTGACTTACTTTGTTAACGATACTCTTGTACTTACTATTGTGATGGTGATATAAACGGAAAGTTTGTGTAATGACCTAAATTTGCCGAGTCTTAAATGCCTTGAAACAGCAACTTAGTTTACCATTCCTTTTGCAGAACGGTTTTACCATCCAGCTTTTCCGATCTTTCTTTGTCTCGAAAACTTCTTCTAAAAAGAAACCACCCCACCTCGATGGGTTAATGCATCTCATATGAACAGGCCCTTAGATCTGAAAAATTGAAATTCGCACCTTAGAGCATCAGTGTAGTAGCTGCTTTCGCTCGGATCAGCTTCGAAGAGAATCTGTACGGCTCTGTCAGTCTGCGATTCAAACAATATAACAATACAGCAAAACAACAGGCAATGAAATAAACAGCAATGCAGATATTGGGTCCTGGCGAAATCAAACATTGTTGGTCGAACATTTGAGATTTGCTTTACAAGCACTAATTCATTGTTCGGCCATGTCCCAAAACATAGCTTGACAATCGTCTTGTTAGCATAGCTGACCATAGCTTGTTAGCAATGTTTTTTGAAAACAAACCAAACCATAATTCTTCGGCAAGCAATGTTTGCGAAGTGGGCAAACGGAAAAAATGTTGTTTGACATGAAAATTTCAAATGTTTGACAAGCAATGTTTTGCGACGTGGCCAAACTGTAAAACATTTTGTTTGACAAGCAAATTTCAGATGTTTGACTAACAATGTTTCATCGTTTGGCCGGGGCCTAAAAGAAGTACAACGTTTTCTAATTTTTCCTCTTGCTATTACTATCATTGTTATAAGTCTAATCTTTCGCAAAGTTTAAAGTGGGTTAGCTAAACTTATTAAAAGAGTCTCAGGTCCGCTTATTCAATCTAGACAAATAACAACAGCCGCTCGAGGTCGAGCTGCCTCTTTACAACGAAAAAAAAATTAGGTGGAGATAGCGACAGTTGGGACCATGTGAAAAGTCTACAGATTAGCAGTTAGAATAGATTTAAAGCGTCGACTTACTTCGCCTATTAGTATAAGCTTCTCAGCGCAGCTCCGTGTATGCTCAGGTGTTGATCTTCGACTGTCCCTCAATGCGATGCGATACAACTGCATGTGCTAAAATGTGTAAAATAAACATCTCCATTAATAATAAACAAAAATCAGCGAACTGTTTCTTGGAAATATTGAAGGGTTAACCTATGTTCTTTAATTTTCCGAATAATCTAAAGTATGGTCTATTAGTTCACGGCGCTAACATGCAGTTAAAAAACAGAGCCTTGAAAATCAAAGCAGAATGACAGCCCTTCGGAACTAGCGTCTCTAACAAAGTTTGTCAAGGGGGAATCTGGCAAGCGAAGCACTTAAAGGTGAAAGCGAATCTCTCAGAAGAGACAAGTGCTGGTGTTACCTTTGGCTGGAAGTGAGAGAGATCGAACCATTAGGCCCTGGTAAAACAATGTACCATTGCTGGTCACGTTCGAGATTTGCTCTCAAGGCAATGTTTGCCTGCTTTGCCACACCGGAAAACATTGCTTGACGAATAGAATTTGCAGGGCAATGTTTTTAAACTATTTTAAAAACATCATCTGCTTGAAACAAACAAAAGTGAAAAATGTTTGACAAGCAATGTTTTAAGAAGTGGCCAACACTGTCGGACAAGCAAGTTTCAAGTAATAGACAATGTTTGATTCAAGGGGCAATTCGCTCCTTCGAATCTCGTATACAATTGTCAGGACGCCCTCCCTTCCTACCTCGTATACCCAACAAGAGCCGGAATCTCTATTGTTTTCGTAGGAATCTTGTAAGAATCCTTTTGTTTTAATAGGATTCTGGTATGCTTTATCGAGGAGTGAGATGGCAATTTGGTTTGATCGTTCGGTAAAGCCTAACCTCTCGTTTATCTAATGCACTTTAACCTCTACCCAATTTCCATATGCTGCAGCTTTTTATAAGAGGCCTTCAAACCGCAGCGAATGTTTCGTGTAGGTTTGTTATTAGTTTCTTTTCAGCAAGTGTTGCCCATGTGCTTTAAAAAGCTTTATGACGAGTGGCATTTCGCTCCTCGAAAAAACGTACGAGATTGCTATTGAAACTGACTTTAAGATCCTTACAAAATTCCTACGAAAACTACTAATATTGAAGCTTAGGTTGTACAAGATTCCAAGCAGTGAACTGTCTCTGGGTTAATGAGTTGCCATAAAAATAAAAGACCTTTCATGAGGCAACATAATTCAAATTTTAAACGCTAAAATCAAACTTACTTGATAAAAATCATTGTCGCAAAGAATATCGTAACATGAATCAAGAGTCTGCTTATGGCAAGTGCATTGATTGACATCACCAGTTGTGTTTTCATTATCGTCGCTGGATAGATCAAGTAGTTGAACTTTGGTTTGCGAATCTGTTCGAAGTATGCCTTGAGTGCCATCGGAGAATACCACATCCTTGAACGACGAACGACGCTGACTTGAGAAATCTTGATGCTAAAAAACAGTGAAGGAGATTATTAGAATTATAACACGTTATACATATTCTAGTCATCACTCAACTACTTGATGTTCGAAACAACATTTCACTAACTTTATACTCAAAAGGCTGGCTACAATTCAAATTCAGTTTGCACTTGAATGTTGTACATTGTTGCAAACGGGGAGTTACTAGTGTCTTGCAGCAACCTATTTTTGGACATACATCACATTCAAATAAGCCCTGCTTTTGTAGAACGAAAATTTGACCACGTTGAACTCAGTCGGTCAGCCCCTTTGACAGATGATTGCAAAACGTCAAATGAAAAAAGAGAAGCTGTGTCTATGCAAATTATATATTTTTCAAATAGTACACTCTTTTTTTTATAAGAATACTATAAATTTTGCCCAGCCTCAATATTCTTAAGAAATTTTCGTTTTGAGCCTGAAAATATTCTTGAAGTATTCTTATTTTTTCAAACATGATATGGTTTCAGGGGAACATAGTTAAAAGAAAAATTACGAGGAAATGGCGGAGCGAAAGAAAATTCAACTATTATAACAATAAGAATGTTGTTTAACAATCATGAAGTTTCTTTTTAACATTGCAAAACAGGCAACTGCTGAAAATGAGGCACAAATATGCGAGCTGAGGCTGAGCATTCTTAAAAATTGGATGATTCTGAGCCTCAATATTCTTACAAACTTTATTCTTATAAAAAAAAAGAGTGTACGTTGTTTTGATTGATCTTAGTGTAAAGTTACATAGAACTTCAGGAAGGTGATGTGGGGCTATGCTTCTTGTAACTGCCTAATAAAATAGGAAAAATGACAGGGGGTCTTTAACTTTATATGCATATGACGGTAAAATATAGCTTTTAAAAAACTGCTTTCCGATTGATAGCCTGAAAGTTTCAATTGACAGAACCAAAGTTAACACTTAGTTTTATCTGTTTAAATATATCAGCTCTGCCGTGTCGCACAACTCCTTTCGTTCAGACGGCTTGAGGGAAGGTCTTGGTCGATTGCAAACATGGCAGAGGGCCTTTGAAGACTGATAAAGACCATTTCTGCATCCATCTTTCTAGCTTTAGAAATAAATGTACACTCTTAAAACTTGTTTTTATAAATAAGAACACAGATCGCTTAATTGAGTAAATGCCGTTAGTTAGTTTAGCTTCTTATAGCTGGTAACCCAGACCATAGGATCTTTTGAAGAGAAATTTTCATTAAGAATACCTTATGTGTTGGGCAGAATTTATTTCCATGTTCTTTTAACAAGTAGTGAAGCGCAACATTCCAGAAAATGAAATCAGATTGATCACCAAATATTCTAGGAAAAATAAAGAATTCCATCGTAAAGAGATTGTTATCTGATGTTTGCCAGACTGTTGCTATTTCTGCATATAACAATGTTGGGTTTGATAAAACACTCACTGTGAAACGACGCAGCATCGTTCTGCTGTTCCATATTTTGCACTATCAAGGCGTCTTGAAAACTCGCTAAAATGGGGAAAACATAAGAAATTACACTTGCAACCTAGATCAATCAGAGTGTTTAGCCTTGGCCAAACAACGCCAACACTACATCCAACATATCGCCGAACCTCTCTTTACGTGTTGACTGCTTAGTAAAAGGAGTGACTAAATGTATTCAACATTCTGAGAAGTTGGGTGAAATTTTTTCCTTGATCAAACTACAGCCAGGATCACGAAACCAAGTGGTGGACGCAGATAGGTTCCAAAGATTCCTAACCTGGTGTTGGCTCACCCAGCAAGGCACAGGGGGGAACTCATTAGCTTTCAATACCGGGGGTCCATGCCACTATTTCCTTGCAGACCCTAAATATTGAGTCAAATGTTTTGGGGACCCCAAATATTGAGTTTAATGTTTTGGAGATCCCAAATATTGGTATCTATTTATGGAGACCTAAAATGTTTTCTCGGGTTTAGCCATCAGTTTCATGACAATTTACAATTTATAAGCTCTTGGCAGTTGGATGGTTCATTGTAATGAATCGCACCAAATCACATGATTCTTCCCTCAGATTTGTGGACCGCAAATATTGAATTTTCGTCCATGTTATAATTTACAGATCCCAAATATTGAATAAGCTTAAGATTTCGGACCCCAAATAATGGCATGGACCCCCCTATTGAAAGTTAATGAGTACCCCTCTGGGCAGCAAGGTTGTTGGTCAGTGTTTGACGAAATGTCAACTACGTCTGGCAGGAATTTAGATTCATTGCTTCCTTGTACGTTACATACAAAATCTTAACACAAAATCTATGGGCATTATAATAGTCTAACAAAAACAGAATTCGTTAAAATAATGCGTCCCAATTCAATATGCCCCTAATGGTATAAAGATGCTTCAAAATGCGTATAACAGGAAATTCTCTTACCATGGTAAATTTTCCAGAGGTACTTTCAATTGCTCTATATAATCATTTCCTTCACTGAAAAAAGAGTAATAGGGGATTTTCAGAGTGAATTCATTCTGGTTTTCAGGATTTTCAGAGGGGGATTTTGAAGTTTCTCAAAAACTGAAGAAAGAATTCAGCTTGTCAAGTAATGTTTTGCGACATGGCCAAACTGCGAGTGACAAGCGAGCAACATGTCCCGCGAGTCATTTGCATGTCGCGGAGACAAGAAATGTTTCTGTTGTCTCCCAGAAACATTTGCGTGTCTCTTGCTACAAATTTTGTCGCGCGCTACAAAGTTTCCGAGGTGACTAGACTGGGAGACACCGAGGGGACATCAATGTCGCGCGCGACATGTCTCCTAGTTTAGCCAGGCCTTAAGTCTAAATCTTTTTAATCCGAATACAATCCTAAAACCCTACAGTCCTGATGGGATCTGATTGTGCTGCGGAGGAGATAGTGAGAAAAGCGGCCTGAGATCAGTTCACTTCTTCACTGTCTCCTCCGCAGCGCAATCATATTTCTGGCATGACTTTGTGTTTGGATAAAGAAAGATTTATACTTACGGTAAGTCTAAACATATTGACTATGGTCTAAAAAAGTGTATGCGAATTCAAAAAACTTACTGGTCTTCATATTCGATGGAATATTTTGAATTCCACGGCTGATGTTGTAGCATGTACTTCAGAGATATCGAAAGATTTGGAGGTAGAATGCGTGGACTGAAGATTGGTTCTGAAACAAAGTATAGATTAAATAAAAAGCTAGCAATTATATTTGATCAATTAAATAAAAAGAAAAGACCAGTTCATTTTCCAGTGGCGTAGCAAGACATCCAACATTGCAGGAGCAAAAGAGTATGGTCAAAGAAAAACGGGGGGGTGGTTTGAAGAATAATTACTCAACATCGTACCCTGTGACATTTTTGCATCAGATTTGGCCTATATATAAAATTAAACATGGCGATGATTTGGGGGGCAACTGATCCCCCGTGTCCCCCCGGTGAGCAAAACCTTTCTTACAATTTAAACAAAAATATACTTAAATTGACCTTACTTTGTATTCGCGAAACTGGTCGATTTGACTAAGATCTTTTGGACTTTCAATTATGTGCAAAGCAGCCACCTAGTCCCTTAATGTTCCATTAGTTTGTTTTTACTCGTTTGTAGTTTGTTGTGTGAGATTAATTTTGCTTGTCCTTTATCTGTTGGCCATGGGGTAGTCATTGTCTTTTGCTCCCCTTGGTATCATCCCTGTGATGTCGTAAAGTAATTTTGGGAAGTAATTTTCATATGAATAAAAAAAAAAGATTTTTACTGCCGTCACATTTTTTTTTCCGTTTCCAATTTTACCGGCATCGTGCAAACGTAGTCTTACACTTGCAACTTGGTTATCTGAAAGCCCCAGCGATGCCCCTAACTGAACCAATATAATGAACTGTTGCGTTACCTAGAATATCTTTGTCTTGTATAGCTGAGTTCGAAGTCTTGACAGTGGAATCGAGAGCTCTAATTGATCCATCAGACAATAGAAGCAATGGCATGTCAGATGAAAGCCAATCAGCATCAACTACACTTGGCTGGTCTTTTGTTGTTTTCAAACTGAGCGATATTGTTGCCTGGAATGCAAAGGAGAATCTCAATAGCCTCTTGGCGGTAGAAGATTTCAAAGTCGCTAAAGCTTATGGATCGAACTAAGCCCAATCACGTCCGCAGGTCCAAAACGCCCTCCCTCGAATTTCTAACTGCCAACCAATTTAGGTCCTGGGACCGGCTACAAAATTTGCACAAATTTTGGCCTAGGCATCGGAACGAGACTTAGATTCCGAAGGGAGACGTTGTAAGTAAGAAAATGGAAAGAATTTCATTAAAACTGTTAGGGTAGGTACACGTATTCTTTTTGTAAGGAAGGCCTTTAATTATAAGGAAAGTAGCGCTCGGATAGGTAAAAACGTAAAGAATTTCTAGTACTGGATCGGAAATTTGAATATACTGAAATATACTGAAGAGAAGTACAGAATATATTGTTTATTCCTTACGTTTTTTTTCAGAAACACGTTAAAGGTTAAGGAATTGAACAGAAATTCTGAGTACTCAAATTTGGCCGTCAACTAAGAAATTTTCAGTACTTCCTTAACTTCCCTAACTTCCTCATAAAAATGGCCTATACAGAAAAATTGACGAAATTCTTTCAGTCTTCTGTGAAAAACCGTACTTAGTAGGATAACAAAGCATCTTATTTATCTCTTCTGATTGAAAGAGCCTGATTGAAAGAGCAAAAAGCATGACTTACATCTTGACTCTCCCAAATATCAATGCCATCAGCAAACAAAACCATCAACTTCAAATTTCCTTTCCCCGGTGCGAACTTCATGCGTCTGACAGCTCCTCGGTGACTTGGGAAGACTCTAGGAGACAAAATCAGAAAATGCAAGCTATGCAAAGCAAAAGTAAATGCAAAGTTCTTGAGAATGGGAAGCGGAATGGGAATACGGTCTTAGATGTCGTTTCGAGGGTAACTTCAGATAAGTTGCGTGTGTTGCTCCAACGAAAATATCTAAGCCTGACAAAAGCGGACGACAAATTTTTTTACAGCCTTGTTTCAAAAAATGGCAGGTACCACCGCTGAGTATCACACTTGCGGCTGTATCTTTGTAAGAGGTGCTGCAAGGGACAACTTTGAAACATTCATATAATTTCTGCAGCGACAACAAGAAACATTTCAGCGATAACTTTCCGTGTTGTTGGGTCAGCGACAGCTAGTGGATAGAAAATCAGCGACAACTAGAAAACAAAGTCTAAAACTTCAGCGACCCTGGATCGAAAACTTTCGCGCCAAAATTTTTGCACACGTCGTCCCCAGCCTCTTTCGTGAAATTTTCAAAGATAGCTAGCAAACAAAGCCGAAAACTTCAGCGACGCCTGACGATACTCAGCGACAGCAAGCGACCTATTTGAACCCGGGCCAAGTGGAATTAATCAAAACATATTGTTCTAAACCTCTGAAAATAATCGCTAAGTATGCAGCTGCAAAATAGATGCCACAGATGACATCATAGCACAGATGAATTTTGAAACTAAGTATAGTATTACTGTCAAATGAAGCTGTTTACGAATCAAGTAAAAATAACAAGAATACACACCTTGAGAGTTTTCCTTTGAGGTCCCAAAGATTAATATTTCCATCAATATCACCAAGAACCAAAAGATCTGCCTTCCATGCAACGTATGTTACAACACCCATTCCACTCTAACAATTGAATAAGTATTGATAATAATAATAACTAATAACAGTTATATTATATATCCAAAATAAAAGCATATATTACTGGATAGGCAAACACTAGGATAGATTTTTCCACATGTGGCATACTAAAATAGATGAGATTCGAACCTGGACTGCATGAATAGAGAGCCAGTGAAGCTTCTGCTGAGCTAAAGAGCGCAATAAAATCTTCGAACAACTCTCTAAGACATGTAGACATACAGCTTAAAGCTCCCCTCACATACGGCAACGTGTTTCATTAACGGCATAACTTTTTCTACAAGTGGCCCAACATGCCTTTTTCAGTGCCATACATATTTATGTATTTTTTCTTGAATGACCCATATAAAATATATTTAGGCTGAAGATTCCCCAAGAAACGACGACACGCATTCCATAATAGACCTTTTCAAAGAGATCTGGGTCGGGTGCGACATTTTTCTGGAAAATGGTAGCCGTATCAAATTAGGGAATTCTCTCCATGGACAAAGACTGGAATCGCGGTCGTTCCAGGAGAGATATTGCAGCAAATTTTGCTTCAAATTCACATTTAATGGGAGTTGAAGTGAAAGAAAGGATTCAAGTCCCAGTTTAACTTGTCTAGGATAAATTTAATTGAGTATTTTCCGTTTTGTTAGTTGATTGAATCTTGTTTCCTGAGTTTCTGCAGACATTTCAAACATTGCTGTCGCAGATTCCCTTTTCTGTCTTTTTCTTCTATTATTCGTGAATTTGGAGTAAATCTGCTGCACTACTTCCTCTGAAGCGACTGCAATTCTGTCTTTGTCCGTGGAGGGGATTCCCTTACTCTATACGGCTACCATTTTCCAGAAAAATGTCGCGCCCAACCCAGATCTCTTTGAAAAGGTTTATTGTAAAACATTTTATTTTCTGCTAACATTTCTCAATTTTAACGATATATTATATAAATGAAATGAAAATTCAATGAAATGAAATTGAACAAATACCTCTGGAGGCACTTTGGAACCATCTTTCATAGAGGTTCCCTCGATAACGTAATGGTACACAATTCCTTCGGAGTTTGTAAAACGAGATGCTCTTTCGTATAAACCTATTTAAATAAAACATTTAGGATTACAAATAAGATATTAGAAGTCATTATAAAGCTACGACGCTCTAGCTATCTTAGGTACTGAAAAATACAGCTAAATGTGAAAATGAAACCAAGACAGTAAGCAACTAAACATTCAATTTACAAATTTGATCATAAGTGGGCTACCACAATTTGTTATAATTACCTTGACTGGGATTTTAACTAGTGACTTTCTGGACAGCAAGCCAGTTGACTACTCCACTGCACTAAATAGTGGAAGGAAGAAGCCAGCCTGAGTCGAAGTCCCTCCAGCCACCAGTCTCCTCCACAGCCAAAGCATTTCTCTTCGTGTTTCGGCTTTAACCCTTCCATTTACAAATAATTGTCCAATGATTATCGATTCACAAATGATATCCTCTCTGATATGTCAATCCAACAAATTTTATGGAATTGATTTGTTGAAATTCAACCTGATCTGAATAAATCTGGTTTGGTTGTATCAGTGAAAAAGCAGTACAAGTTTCTAATTAGAAATAACTGCAGTAATCCAAAGAAGCATTAATTAGCACATTTTACACACCATTTTAGTTTCCGGCTGATTGCTGTTCTCTAAGACTATGCTGCTTGAATCAGAGCCAGGAAATGATGGAACTGCTTCAGCTTTGGGTGAATGCTTCTTTCGAAGTTTCGTTGTGTAATGCAATGGTGACCATTCCTACAATACGAAGAAAAAGTCATGATCAAAACAATTATGATCGATTGAAAGATTGATTAAACAAGAGCCACCGAAAGTATAGAGTTCACCTTACCACAGCAGTGATCGATGGGAAATTTCCTGGAAACTCTCGCAGCTGACTCATAGTAATTGCATCCCATAATTCCGCGTGGTGATTTTTGAATAAAACAAGGAAATATTGCCTAAAATAGAAATTTACGTTACAGTAACAATTAATAACATAGTAGCTACAGGAAATACAATTTCATCGGACCCTGGGATCCGATCCCATTTGAATCTGCTAGCCGTACCCGTTCGGGATTTGTTTTGAAAATGATCTGGCATGGATCAGATCCTACAAAGGTCTCATGGAAACGGTTTGGATCGAATCCAAATAGGTATGGATCAGTATGGATAGAAATCGAGACTGAAAAAATTGAAGTCGAGTACATTTCAACATTGCGTTTGCGTTTTAATATTTTACTCTCATACAATATAATCGGACTTGGATTGGTCATTATTACAAGGAATAGGAAGAGTAAGAATAATAATAAAAACCTTTGATGTGAGATTCGTATACATGCGACATGAGATTCCTGTAAGCCACGACTTGTTGGAAGAGCACAATTTTGACCTGTACGACAAAGAGAAAATGAATTTCATTTCATTTCATTAATAGGAGAAAAAGTTACTCCCTTGCTGGTTTATAATACAATCTTCTCTTTTAATAAGCAACTTGACTCAGGGGTAGCCTTCAAACTTGCTTATGAAATATCGGAGATTTCACCCCACAGAATCGCTTAGGTTGTTAGACCCTTAGCGTCTCATCTAAGTACTGAGTACTTTTCGTTACAAGAAAGTCAAATCTTTTCCCCATTGCTAACTTGACTGAGGGCTAGCCTTCAAACCTGTTTATAAATTATCTGAGATTTAAGCCCTCAGAATCGCTTGTGTTGCTCAACTCCAACCGGTTTCTCTAAGTACTTAGAGCTTTTCGTTGTAAGAAAGTCAAATTTGGTCCCATTTCCTGCCAAAACGTTAGTTAACAATGACAAGGTACATATAAACAAAGCGATCTGAGCCAACAAATGGCAACAAAAAGAACCAACAAAATAGAAACAAAATGTAAGATATATTGTGTGCATTTCTTTACAGCTTTCTCAATGAGCCCTTAAGCTGCTTAATGTTTATGTGATTAGCCCTAGCTGCTTATTAACCGGTTGCTCCCATTCACTGATTCTTCCTTTAAAGCCAAATACGTTTCGGTCAGTAAAAAATCAGGCAAATCCTAACATGAAGCCGTTTCAAAGCCTGAACATCGTCGTCGGCAACCAAGCTCAAGGATTGGAGATTCTCTTCGGCTGCCTCTCGCCTTTTGAGTTCGAGAGGCATCTTTGCTTCTGAACAGTGCTTTCCCCATGTTTGTCTGTCCTCTGCAGCCTGCTGCCAGGACTAGATCTATACTTTACAAGGCACGGCATAGGCACAGCAATTAACAAAAAATTTGGTAAATTTCTTATAACTTGAGGCTAGATCTTACTTTGAGTATCGATCAATAAAAAAGAGATAGATTGATGTGATTTTCCAATCTATTTCTTACCAGTTCTTATATCAACCAAATGAATTTCACTCTTTGCAGTTCCACTACTGCTGTGTGCAAAAGACAACAATGTACTTAGATTGAACCATTCAATGCCTCTAAAAAAGAAAACATAATTATTAGGCGTGATTTAACTGACGCTCTGGAGGTAGACCTGCCTGCATGGCGAGCTAAAGAGCAAGCTCCTTATAATACTTGCTAAGAGCTCGTCTAACGTCATCAACATTACATCCAACCTTCGCCCAATTTGTTTTGGATGATGGCTGCTGGTGCAGGCACTGGGGTAGCTATAGATATCAAAGATCTTAGCCAATATTCGTACCAAAAATGTGATCTCGACTAAGGAGCCAGGATATACTAGTGGAAATTTCCCATTTGGTTCTATATCTTTTGTATGACAATTTATTAAATTAATTAGCGGATAGCTTCTTAAAGACCAAGAAAGCTCTTTATTTTTGCTTTTTTCGTTGCAGAAATGAATGCCTTGGCTAATAAGCATGCAGTGGCAAATCGAAGTCAACATTTTAAAATGCTTGGTTAATTTTCATCCTGATCCAACTTCAGCAAAAAACACACCACGAAGTTTGCTCACCGAACAAGATAGCAAAATGCTTCCAGCATTTCACCCATCATGAATGTTGGGCTATGTTTGGTGAATCAGTAACTACGTTTCGCCAGAGCTCAAAATTGCATAGTCATAATAGCTATTATCGAGAAATCAGTGTAAAAGGTCACTTAGGGAATGGATAATACTTTAGGAAAATACTTGCGAATCTGCGACGAATCTGTGACTTACTTTACTGCAGTAGCATGGACAGCGATTTCTTTATACAAAGAACCATCGGCCAAATTGAAGACTTGAAGCAAACCACTTGAACAGCCTTAGAAGGAAAAATGATATTACGGACTTACGCCATGAGGCTAATTCACAGATGCCTTTTTGTTAGTACCTAACATAAGTTCAAGTGCAAATATGCTGGTTTATTATTTTTTATTCCCCCTCCAGGTTAATGAAGGAAGGCAGGCGGCCAAGAGGAAGACCGAGGATCAGCTGGGAGGAGAACATTAAGACTTGGACTGGAAAACATCTTAGTGAATGTAGTAGACTATGTGAAAGTAGAGCAGCGTGGCGGCGTGTTGTATCCAACCTCCGGACCGGAGACGGAACCTAACCTACCTACCTACCAGGTTAATACCAAAAACCGAAACCCTGTCAGGAAGTTGGGCGTTTATGCATCAGCCAAATGAGGTGGCCTCAAAAGGGCTTCTGGAGCGTATGCATTACCCTCTGTGAACCTTGGTCCTCTAGCCTAAAAGGGCCTAACTGACCCTTAAAGTCGGTGACTGGAACAAAGAAAGAATTTCCGGCCCACTGCATACACCCCTTCTGCCCCAGGCCCTCAAGGCTAACCTACTCATTAACTGCCTGACCAAAACAAGCATTTTAAAGTCAGTTGCTAATGCACCTTGCTCACCGCTGAAGGAAGTGGCAAGAAAACAAAGGTTGCAGATGACTTGAGATGACAGGTTTACAGAGTAAGCGCTGTCCAAGGGGAGGGAGGGAAGGACAATTTTAAAACCATTGTAAACCGTACACAGATAACATTGACTGAGGAAGGTCTGCCTCGTGCTGGTCAATTTATCTATTCTATCATTCGGGACATTGTTCTCAAACATGTGCGATTCCCATGAACCTTAGCAATCTCTTCCGGGGGTAATAAACTGACATTAACCCCCTGGTTTTAATATATATTTGAAATGAAAAATAAACAGTAATTTGCTTACCCACAGCTGCAAACGGCTTGTAAACAGCCCAGTTCTTTGTTGTCAATGCCGGGCACATTTTTAGACAAACCGGGTTTGAGGAAACACCCTCAAACATCCCGCTTAACATGAACTTGATTTTTGTGCTGATTTTAGGTGTTGGATTCTCTGAAAAAGTAACAAGCGGTGGCAGCATCTCTGATAGGTTTAGTTTGCAGTTGAGATATGTATCTGGGTTTAATGTCACGGTTTTTATCGAAGGCTCCGAGACAAGCTGCCAGAAAAGAACACGACCATCACTCAACATCAAAGCCATTTCTTTCTGACTAATCGGATCGACACAGAACCCCATGATTCTACAAAGACGACTCAACCTGAATACATCTGAGTGAGATTTAGGGTCATATATGATATCTGCTACGACTTTGTTTGATAGACGATTGTCTGGGTTGTCATCGTGTCGGTATGGAATGGCACATGGTGATCTTCGAAGCTTGAGTGTGATACTACCATTCTCGTGAAGACAGAACAAAGCATCTCTCTGCACACAAGGCAAAACCTGGACAAAAGACGGGCTGTTGTTTTCGATTGCAAATGAACCAATCGCCTGTCCGAATTCCAAATCAAGGATGAGAATTTCACGTGGAAAAAGCAACAGAAAATGGTTTTTGTTGTTTGGCAAATAGGCAACTTGCAGACATTCCAGAGTTGATATAGGCTCTTCTTCATTTCTGTAAAGAAAAAGAAAATTATTATAATAAAAACCAATGTATACTAATTTTTATAAGAAACTCTACCCTTCAATTCCAGAGTCCAGAAAAGTGTTCAACCTTCCCCCAGACAAAAATACCCCTAACTGGAAACCTTCCTCACTTAACAATGAAAAATAGGCGTGTTTTGGGTGTGGCAAAATATTTTCTTTTGTTCTAATGGACCTTCCTCCGGTCAATGACCGTGTGACCGTAACTTTTTCCTGACTCTGTTCAATTCTAGTAGGGTTATTTTAATTCAAACATGCTTAACCGTAATTAGACATCTTTGTAACATCACCTAAACCCACTAAGTATACAGGAACATAAAAGAACTGCGAAAACATATAGAGTCCAATAGCAAAGAATCTACTTACCTTCCTCGCATATCGCCTGCCCAGGATCGCATTTTAGCAAAAGCAGATTTGGACGGGCCAGCTTTGGTTGTTGCGGTGAGTGATCCTTGCACAGTACTGGTATTACTTGTTGCATTACTTGCATTTGCATTAGAAGTAATATAGAATTTCTTTCCTTTATCAGAAGGGGGCGTTGACGTCGAGAAATCAGATAGAAACATAATCCATTCTTGAGACATCACTGACAATAAAGACAAAATAAATTCATGGCTGGTTTTCATAAAACCGTATATTCATGGTTGGCGATGAATATCTTAAAGTGGAAAACTAGAAGGGTAAGGGTGCAGCTTAAGGTCCTGCGTACAGGCTGGGAATAAGGACCTTCTCAAGTAGGGTCTCACTCAGGTCTCAAGTCCCACCTTGTGCCTTGCCCACTTTTGGGAAACGGCATTTAAGGATCGTAAGTTGATCGGAGGCCGTCTTTACTAAACCATGGTCTCAAGGTCCTTACGACTATAAGCAGACGTGAAAAACAAGTGTGGGGACAGTTGACCAGTATACATTTGTTCGGTCTTTTAGAATATCTTTTCCGAACTACCGAGCTAGGAAAATTTTGAGCCCATGAAGGATCGTGGTATTTATCAAAGTTGACAAATTTGACTGTCCAGAGACAGTTGGTAACACAAAGCGGAACTCCCTTATCAGGCGTCAGGCATGCAAACGCACCCCCCCCCCACCCCCTGTGCCTTGAGTTCACTTTTTACGATATGGCATTGAGGACAAGAGCATCGGTTATCTACTTTACTGAGCCATATAGCCTCACGACCCTTTGGATTATCACCAAATGTGAATCGCAATGACGAAATATGATATTTCTTGGTTAAATGTTGAAATAAGGAGAGAATAGAATGAAAATGAAAGTGGACGGGTTCAATGAAACTCAGGGTAAGAAGGCATTCGAGGATCAAGTATCCCAAGGTGCTAAACACTTTAAAAATATCCAAAACAGAAACTTTTGAATGATAATTTACCCGTTATTGCTTGTTCATTGAAGGGATCCAATGCAAATGAAATGATAGGATCATTAAAGCTTTTTTTCCACAATTTTAATCCTAGGTCAGCATTCCAAAGAATCAAATTTCCAGGCGAATGGAGAATCAAGATGAAGGAGTTTGCTGCCTCGCTGCATTTTAGCCATCGCATTTCAGCAGCGGGTTTACCTGCAGATGCACCAGTTATAGTGTTAAGTTGGAAATAGCAAAATGCTAAACAAAAGGTTCACGCACTACTGTGATGGTACTTTTTGCGTACTGTGATGGATAAGCACTACTGTGGTGGGTTATTTTGCTTGATGTAGCACTAGCATGAGGTATTAAAAGAGGTTTTCAAGCACTTAGTCTAGACATTGTTCTTTTGTTGTATAGAAACATAATACATGCTCTGTTATAAGAACACTTGGCTTCGATCTAAGCCTGCGTGTTTCTTTTAGTAATTTTCACCAGTTTATTCATATTGCCTGCCCTTATCCTTCTAAAACATGTAAAAAGCATTACGCTGGCAACCTTTGTTTTTATTTTACTCGAGTAGTTTCTGAGATATCATCCAAATCAACACTCTTGACATTTCACACCACAACACCAGACTAAAATCGAGCTCTATAGAGCAATGTTAAGAAGTGTTGGTCAAACACCCTCAACTTTCTACTAAACCCCAGATTCAGCTTGAGCACCTTCATTTTGAGGGAAACTTTACACCTTAACTTCTTACGATGCTGATTTCACAGCGATTAAAAGTTTGAAAATTTATAAAGGATTTGACTGCAAAAAATTGCTCGGGGTAAAATTTTACACCCTCAGTCATTTTTCACAGTCAAATCATTCGAACGAATCTGAAGTCCAAATGTTTCTGAGGTGATTTAAAATTTTTTTGAAGATGAGGCCCTTAGTTGAAAAAGTGTATTCTTTTGAATAAACAAAGTGTTTCCACTGCAAAAACAAAGGATTCTATTCTGCAAAATCGAGCAAAAAGTCGAGCCCCTGACCAAATTCTCTCGACAATGTTCAAAATGACAACACATCTTTCCTTTCAAGAATGGCAAGACTTCACAAAATAGAGCATGATATAATAAAGTGTTCTTCTCTTTTCAACTACTATTTCAACTTTCTGCCTACCTTGCTCAGTAAACTCATTTAATAGCTTTCCTTGAGTCGCATCCCATATCATCACACGTCCTGCTTGGTCAGCTGCAGCTAGTCTAAGATCATACACTGATTGCAAGTCATGATGATAATTTTCATTTGCCCATCTCACCTGAGAAAAACATAATAGATTATTATGAGCAAGATTGCATACCCTTTTAAACTCTCTTAGAAATCCTACTGGCAACAAACACTGCTACCAGAGGCACTGGAGGCGATGCAGGGCAGTGGGAGCAGAAACAATAAGGGGCAAAACAATAAAAACACCTACCACCCCTTGAAAGTCATCAGACAATCCAGCCATGGCAACAATAAGAGGCAGCTTCACTACCCGTCATTTTCAAAGAGGGGCAAAGGGGCAAAACATGCCTTTCAAGGTATAATCAGAATTCTGATCAGACGCATACACCTGCCAGGAAAGTTTAATAATTTAACAAAAACACACTTAATTACAATTTTTCTATTTTACAAATAGAAAAATTGTAATTAAGTGTGTTTTTGTTTCCTAATTAAACAACATAAGATTATTGTTGCTGGTTATTTTAAGACGTTAAAAGCATATTAAGCGAAGACAAGGATCCTATTGATTAATCAAAAAAGAGCATCTTTCATTTTGATCAATTTCAAAATATTCCCTCAGTTGTTGCCTTTCCTTCACATCCTTCTAAATGCAATATACCTGAGCTGATGCAACATTACATTTAACGTAAATGTCTCCATACCTTTACAATGGCAGCTGGATAATGGTGAAGTGTTTGAATAACCTGAAACCAAAGTAACATATCATAGCCAAAATCACATACTTAAGTGCCTTGTTGGGATTTTTATCGGACTTAAAATATTGCACATAAGAGGTTGATAAATCTTTATCTGTTTTTACCTGTACAGTTTTTGAATCAAGTATCACAACAAAGTTGTGACAGCCATATGCCAAGAGACCTTGCCAGCCCCTGTAGAGATGAGAGGAAAATGGTAAAAAATGTTGCACCGCACAACATGATGTCACATCGTTTGTCTGGGTCTTGCAACATTTGTTACATGCACGGATGCGTATAGCAACCAACTATAGCGCCAAAAGCATGGTTACCATAGAAATAACATCACTTGTTTGTTTCCAGTTCTTTTTTGATAACGCAGACAAATGTTGCATTTTAAAATGTTGCAGCGTTTGGCCACCTGGGTAAATTTACATTTGCGGATTTATGAAACAGATGTTGCACAAAATGTTGCGTCATTTGGCTGGGGCTTTAACATGATTAGTTGGTCAACGCATCAACATCTGTCATTGACCCCAACATCCAACATTTTTGATCAAAATAAAACTTCAGCCAAAACTCCCAACAACAACCATTAACTCCCGACTGGGTGGCCAGTCCAACAAAAACAGATTACACCCAACAATGTTGGATCTTGTTGGGAGCGTTTGGCCAGGGCTTTATATGTATAGCCAGGCTTGATAATCTGCTAGATGTTGACAAAATAACATTAATGCTTTGTTTGTTTTTACTTGTGTGTGTTGCTTAAAGAATCAGTCTCATCACACAGAGACTTAACAGCTTAATTAAGCTAACAATATTACCAATCACAAGCTGATTTATTCAATGATTGAAGCCCTCCAGGAATTATACGCGGTGATAGCTTCATTTCTAGGCTTTTTGGGTTGTTGTCAAATCAGCATCTCATCATCTCATGAGCCGACGAGCATCTTCTTCTTGTTGCTCCTGCTGCCATTTTGTCGCCACTATGAGCATAGAAATTGAATTGAATTGAATTCCACAGCCTCATCATGATACAGAGAATAGTTTTTGGCGCATGTTAATTTTAACTTTCTTTTCATATAAATTGTTATTTATTTATTGTTGCATTTCTGTTCCTTAGTTTCTTTGTTGCAGTGGTGAGGCAGAGCAGGACAGCAAAGATGTGGAAAACGTTAAAAGAATCGTTTCTCGTTGCTCTTCTAACAGTCAGGTCCCTCACTCATAACTCTTGCAAGCCTGGAAATTACTATATTGATGCTGCATTTGAACCAGTTTATTGGTTTGTTGACAATGTGGCTGGTTTTATGGGTCAGGTACAGTATACATAACATAGATAGCCTATAGTCTACATACCTAGGTATAGATATGTAGACTATAGGCTAGCTAGTGTCTAGAAGTACACCAATACATAAAACAGAACAGACTACAGTACAATCAATGGGTTTCTAGTCAACTCGCCATTTTCGACAACAAAACATGAAAACAGTTACACTAACTTTCCTGTCACAGAATGGAAAAATGTCACTAAGAGACATGCCATGCCCTTTGCTAAACTAAGAGACTTGATGTCCCCTCGATGTCTCCCAGTTACGCCACCTCGGAAACTTTATAGCGTGCGCCAAAATTTGTAGCCTGAGACACGCAAATGTTTATGGCAGACAACAGAAACATTTTGCGTCTCGTCGACATGCAAATGATGCTTGCTTGTGAACATGTTGCTTGCTTGTCACTCGCATGTTTAGCCACCCTGGGAGACACGCTAGTGAATACAGTGTCGCGCGCGGCAAGTCGCCATAGCTGAACAATTTTCTTTTTTCAAGAATCTAACTTTTTTCTTTTTTGTTTGCATTTTGTGGTGGGTTTATTCATTTCATTGGTCTTTTCCCAACGATTTTACATGTCATTTGAACAGGCAAACTCATTCAGAACTTAGCCTTATACTGTATGTACTGTATAAGCTTCCAAGATAGAGACTGAAACCGACGCAGATAGTCAATGATATTATTTCTCGTTTTAGTACTCTAATTATGCTCTAATTTAATGCAATATCTATTATTGTAAGCAAGCTTCTACGAATTTTATTGAAAAATGCCGAACAAGAGAAATCGCAAACCTCCAGACCGATATCATCATTTGCCGAAAAAACCTTCTTTGTGCCGACGTTTGGAACATTGAACATTGGGAGGTACAGCGCCCCCTGTACCCCCCTTTGGCGACGACCCTGGTTACTTTGGTGTTATGTTTGAGTTATGCTTGTATCCTAATTTTCATCGATGGATATTGATAATCGTCAATAAATACTTTTAATCAATGTTCAGAACTAGAATACCCTGTGTGCGAGTCTCGTTCGGAAGAAACCATCTTCTGACAGCCCTGTGTTTGAGATGCGTTTACATTTCCTGAATTTAGTTGACTTGTTCATTTGGCCTAAGTTTGGCGAATTTCATTCTGGGCTGTTTGAAGCCGATAAAGAGCACTGAGACGAATAAAATTGCATAAAACCTACCAACTTGCCCCATTGCTAACTTGCCCCACTTCTAGGTCAACTTGCCCCTCTTTCAAAGTCAACTTGCCCAACCTTCAAAGTCAACTTGCCCCATCTCAAAAGTAAACTCGCCCCCACATAAGTATAAATGTTTAAAGTTGGGGGCTCCGCCCCAAATCCCCTTTCTACAGCACTGATAGATTCACTCAAATTTTGGTGAGTTGTATGAACATGTGGGTGGGGCAACATGACTTGAAATAGGTCCGACTTTACCTGGTACCCAATCAATGCAACCTAGCAATTAACAATCATGTTTCGTCACTTGCATAGACCTTTTTGTGGAAAGTGCCAAAATATGCTAATAATTTTTCAAAATTTCTCGATATTGAGCTTTCATTGCTAAAATCATAAAACCGCATAATACAGGCGCTGAGATAGTAAAACTTTGCACCTAGACTAAATTTTAGATGCTTTTTGTTATTTCGAAAAATTTCAATGCGTCTGCCATTTACTAAAATTATCAAGCCTATAAAGTGTGCAATGCAACCTAGCAATCAAATCATGTTTTGTTGCTTGCATTAGCCCAAGACAGGAAGGATGCACCTAAACTCTTTGATTGGAAAGCGTTCACCTAGACTTATCATACAAGACCAAGTTATCGCTAACGGCTAACGACCGAACTCAAAATTGTCAAGCCCTCTTTGAGCAAACAGCTATTTGATTGTTGCTGTTGTTGTTGCTGTTTGCAAAGAGAGGGAGTCATGTAATAAGTCTAGTGTTAACCAGGACCGGGTTGGAAATTTTCGCATTTGTGTGACAGACTGTCAGGTAATCTAGACTATTGGTAAGAAGCAATAAGTTTATTGACTTTACCCTCAGCAATGAGCCAGGCTTTGGGGACTTTTCCACTGCGAAAGGAAAACTTGCCAAGCCAAACAAAAAAAGTGTAGCATGTTTTGTCTGTTATTAAGCCACGGCTACAAGTGCAACTTTTGCTGGAAATGGCAAGGCAACACATGTTAAAATGTCCTATTCTGAGAAATCCTGAGGTTGCTACACGCTGCAACAAAAATGCTGCGACAGAAGTTCTGCGACAATAAGATGTATGGGTCCTAGAAAATTACTATTAACAATTAAATTACTAATCAACCAAAGCAATGTTCTGCAACAGTATTTTTAAGGTCGCAGAACTTTCTGTTGGAAAATCTATCCCTGGCTACACGTGTGACTCCAAGTTTTTACCCTCTTGGCAATAACTTTAACTATGTTCTCTCTCCATTTCAAGCGAAATGTTGTACGTGTAGCCGCATCTTTACATGGCAATCTTGCTTGTTCTACCTTAACTGGTTTAAAAACTCAGCAAATTTTTAATCTTAGGTATTCGTTGTGGCAGTCACTCTCCTAACAACATCCGTAGTTGTGATATGGTATGCCTATCTACTTCCTGTTATATCAACATACAATCAAGTTTGGATGAGTCTTCACATCATTATTGCTCACTGGCTATTGATCAATATAGTGTTTCATTACTTCAAAGCTGTTTTTACAAGTCCAGGATCACCACCACAGGTTTTTTAATATAACTGAGCTCTTGAATGCTTAAATTCTTTCCGCTCTCACTTCACAAGCCAACCCATAAGAAGACTATTCCATTCAGGGATGCCAGAGAAGGGAGTGTGGGGGGTCAAGCACCCCTCCTGCCCTTTCCTAAGGGGGGGGAAAGGGGGACAATAGTGCCCTTTCAATGTAAAACGTTAATTGACTTTGACAAAGTTAAATAAAATATTTCGCCACCCAGAAATGCAACTGAAGGCAACTTGAGTTGAAAATTGATCTAAAAGCCAACATAGCTTCATCCCCTGACTGGCGAGTGTGACTTTAAAAAATGCAATTCGAAATGAGTACATGTGGAGACATAGCCAAAAAATGCCGTTTTAAAACATGTGATTTATATTCGTTCAAAAACTTTTGTTGCATTTTAAACCAATCTAAAGGGCGTGGACGCTAAAAATTTCCTGGGGGAGCACCACCATACCCCCTAATTTTTTATCTCAGTTGACCTTACATTCCTAGTTGACCCCCCTCTTGCCCTACCATCGCTCTGGCATCCCTGATTCCATTACCGTATTTCCTCTAATGAATGCTGCCTTCAGATAATCACTGCCCTCTATTAAACGCCGCCCTCTTATCAATGTCACTCTCTCTTAAACGCCGCATTGCGGAAACGCCGCGTTTTATTAGAAAAAGACCAAACAAGAAATAACAAATAGTAAATATGAATTTTACTTGTTTTCTATCAACAAATTCTACCACAACGTGAGCCCTCCTTCAGTGAACTCTACATTTTTAATATCACAATCTTTTGTTTTTGGGAAAGAAAACATTGTTTAAAGTCAGTTTCTTTTTTTCTCATTTCTGGTTTTGTAATAAACGCCGCCTTCTGATAAATGACGCCCACTATTAACCGCCGCATTCAAAAGCTTGACTTTTTAATAAACGCCGCGGCGTTTATTAGAGGGAATACGGTATGTCTTTGATTTTCTTCCTTTTCAAATAACCCCTAACCCCTTTTCAAATACCACTTTTTGGAACGGAACAACTTGGAACTTTAGTCAATTGTTTCCGTTTGAACTTAGGTTAAGGCCCAAGACTGGTTAACTAACAACTTGCCCAGGGGCTGTCTAAGGCCACGTTCACTTTGGATCACAATTATAGCATTCCCTTTTCGTTACAGTTTATGAAAAAAAGAATCAGCTGCTTGCAGGAATCGAATGGAATAAGAAGGACAGGAACTTTCGTAGGGCCGCGGACTACGAGAAGGAACGGAACGCCACGAATGAACGAACGGGTCCTTAACTTATATCCAGGCCTAGTGGATGAACTAATCAAATTTTCAAGATGTTTTTTTGTTTTTTTTTTTCAAGGGAAGACCAATGGAAAGCATAGGAGGTGCAGTTGTTTGCAAAAAATGTAAGCACATATCTCTCTTCTTTGATTTCTCAATGAGTGGGTAAATATCAAAATTCAGCAGAGTATCACAAAAGCAAGGTGCTAAAGGCAAGAGTATGATGTACGTGTTCTTCTTTGTTGACAGGTATACAGCCAAAGCCTCCAAGAACCCATCACTGCTCTGTTTGTGACAAGTAAGATTTCTTAATAGCAACGTTTATTAAAAAAGTAAGACTGAGAAATATCATGCGTAAATTTATTGTTGTAAGTAAAGTACAATAAAGCAACTACAATGCCTGCCAAAAGTCCTTGGAACACCCCCGTAGTTTTTGAAAAAATACGACTCCTCTTCCCTTTCTTACTGGGAAATACAGAAAATCAACCCCCTCCCCCCAAAACAATGTTGTTCGTCTTTTGTACAGTCTGAGCTTTCATAAGATGCATTGCGGGTTCCCGTGGGGTATTCCAAACAACAGAAAATCAACATTGTTTGAGGGGGGGGGTGTTTCTGCTACCATCTGAGTAAAAATAGTGCGAATGTTCCAAGACTTTTGGCAGGCATTGTAGGCGTTTAGCTTTCATCCTCAAGATAATATCCAATTGTTTGGAAAGGTTGTGCCTCATACGGTTCAATAATCAGCTCAATTTTTTGTAAATTAGTGCATCTGGAATTGGCTCTAATTCGTGAGGTATTAAGATCAAATCTGGAAGGTCTTGAAAGTTATGGCTTGTAGCTTTCTCCATATCCTTTTTTGTAGATGTTTTTTGAAAATGGATCACCACTGTCGTATCCTTTTCGCACAGTACACGATCGTAATAGAGAGGACTGGCTTAATAGAGATTAGATCTTAATTGACGAAAGGACTTTAGAGATGAGACAGAGAGATTTGAGTTAATGGAAAGGAGGGGCTTATTAGAAACAAGTGCTTTTTGGAGAATAGAGGATAGAGTTGAAGGTTAATAGAGAGGAGGGGCGTGATAGAAGTGAAAGCTTTATAGAGAAGAGGGGAGAGTAGAGACAAATGATGGAGTTGATTGAGAGGATTGACGTAATAGGGGTGAGAACTGAGTGTGGGAAGAGCTTGAAAGAGGGGCAATGCTTAATGGAGATGATGGCGATAGAGATTAGAGCTTAATAGACTAAAGTGCTTTTTAACAAAGAGGGCTTAACTACAAAGTGGGGGCTAATAGAGAAGACAGAGATTTAAGGGTGAACGCCCGCTTTAGAAGCTCAGAATTTAACCTTAACTTACGCCTTAGCTTGGATGAACAATTGTATAGGGTTTTACAACCATCGCTATTTCATTCTATTTTGTATTTTCATGTGGCTTGGAACAATGTATGTGTCATTCACGTGCTATGATCTTTTCACGTATCACTTTTTTCATCCTGGGGTAAGTACAGTAAAGTAATAAAGTGTTTCTGTATAAGAACCTGGTTTATACGAAAGTTGGTTTATCTGGCTCCTTGTAAGATTATAGGCTGGGAAAACCTTCAAAGAAACTGAACCACCCCGGGTAATGTGTGTGCAGTACAGTAGAGGGTGAACAATACAGTGGAGGATATTCAGTACAGTGGAGGAATATCGTCAGTACGGTGGAGGGATATCATCAGTACGGTGGAGGATATTCAGTACAGTATAGGGATATCATCAGTACAGTGGTGAGATATCATCAGTACAGTGGAGGGATATCATCAGTACAGTGAAGGATATTCAGTACTGTGGAGGTATATCATCAGTACAGGACAGCCAGTACTGAAAACCCTCCAACGTACTGATGATATCCCTCAACTGTACTGATGATATCCCTCCACTGTACTGCACATCATCCACTGTACTGCAAATACATTACCTGGGGTGTGAACATCAACCTAATCTTTTTTGTTGATTTCGACTAATTGAGACATGTACATTCCAAGTCCGAGATTTACCTTTTTGAATTTTGGCTGGAATATGGAGATGACGTCATCGACACGTATTTTGTGGCCCTTTTCTGGCACACGAACTTTGAGCAGAAGTAGAAGCGACTGTGCGGAAGCATAAAAGCGACTGTGATTGTTGTACTCAGCGTATAGAAAGCAGTCGAATGACATCTATGATTTACATGGTGAAATCATCACATCCAGAATCAATGTCTTAACCCTGTTGAGATTTTTTTTTATTTTGTAGACAGTATTCGATGAAGAAAAGCGCTTTTCAACTCAAAGTATTCTTTCCACTATTGGATTAGGGGGCTTAATTGAAGGGGTAAGGTTATTGCAGTATCTCTAATTTTTGTTTAAGTGATTTATACTGTAATGAGTGCTAGCTCGACTTCGATGATGGCTTCGAAAACTTTTATTTTTTTATGTGCTTTTTGGTCTTAAAATCAGATTAATTTTTTTAACAGCTAATTGAAAAAACAGGAGATGCTGGAGCAACTGCTATCAAAAATTACCACGCACAATACCGGGTAAGCAGTTTGTAGACTTACAGCACTTCGTCGCCATAAGAATAATGCCCCAACAGCTGTTTGCTCAGAAAGGATAGATGAGTTTGGGCGAGACTGGTGGGAGCTATCAGACTCATTAGGTGGAAGCTGTATCAGCTCGGCTATCAGACTCGTCAGGGATGGAAAGAATTTCTTATTTTTGGGATCCCAGTGATGTAGCGAATAAGAAGATAGGCCCGAAGATATAAAGCACCCAAAATTTAGTCTAGGTGCAAAGTTTTACTATCTCAGCGCTTGTATTTTCGATTTTTCGAGCGTTCAAAAATTAATATCTTATAAGGGCTTAGACCAAGTAGGGTAAAAAGTTTCACCAACATCATTTATCGCGGTCAAAAGACGTGGTGTGGCCGAGTGGTCAAGGAGTTCGGCTCCCGTTCGGCTCACGATCATGAGGTCGTGGGTTCGAGTCTCGTCGGGACAAGAAAACTATCCACAAGCTTACAGTCAACCCAGCTGTACATCCTTCCGAATTCGGTAAATGTGTAGCCAGGGTATTCGTTCTAGAATGCCATTCTGGGGGTATAAGCTGCAGGTCCACATCAGCTGCATAGCTGCCAGAACCCCCAACCTGCTTTAACAAGTAAATATTTCTTGCTTGCTTTCAAAGTCTTTATGGAATCTGAATGCTCATAAAATTAAAAACACAAGCGCTAGGAAAGTGAAACTTTGTACTTAGACTTTGTACTTTGTACTTAGACGTGTTTAGATTTAGCTTTTTAGATTTTCTCAGTGAAAACTCGACATCTTGTTGTTTCTATAAATTTCAGTGCTGTCGGCCGTTTCCCGAAAGGTCTGCTGCGTATTTCTGTGAACGTCTTTTAGATGGCCCTCATAGTTGAAAAGATACTATATAGAAAATGTAATTCTTTTTTGTAGAAACACCCTGGTGGTTGGGAGCATCCTCATGGATACGAACATCTTGCGATTATTTATTTATTTCTCCTGTGCTCTGCTGTGTCGTGTGCTCTAGGCTTGCTGAACATGTGGCATGTATTTCTAATTTCACGTGGTCAAACGTCAATCGAAGTTCATATAAATGGCAGAGAAAAATCGAAGGCCAAGCATAAAGGAATGGTATGTTTAGCCTCCGGATGTTTTTTCGCTCTTTCTTTATGGTTGCTTTCCCAGTACGAAGTTAATGACGCTGCCCTACTCCGATTAATCCACAGAGGATTACAGAAAAGACAGCCAACGCTATTTCTTGCAAGTGCAACGAGTTATTAGAAAATGCACTGAGCAACGTATGTATAGCAACTAATATCCTCGAATGGGGCGAAAGTATAGTTAAACTTAAGGCCTTGTTAAACTAGGAGACATGTCACCCACGATGTTATTGCCAGTGACATATCCCCTCGATGTCTCCCAGTTTAGCCTCCTCGCAAACTTTGTAGCCTGTGACAAATTTGTTGGGAGACAACGGAAACATTTCTTGTCTCCGCGACTTGGGGGGCTGGCATGTTTAGCCACCCTGGGAGACAAGCCGAATACAATGTCGCGTGCGACATGTCTCCGAGATAGCAACATCTTTAGACCGTCACAAATTTTTCAGGCAGCTCAAAAGCTCTGGTTATCATTTTCAACAGTGTTGGAAAATAAATTATGTAAATCCTCTTTTATATAAATGAAGAGCAGTTAGATCCGGTTTTCCGCCGAGTCATTGGAAAACTCGGGATAGTGTTATCACTGCTCTAAGTCTCACTTTTACGGATTACGGAACTGTAGGAAGTATTTCCGAGGAGCAAGTCAATTTCCTCCCTCTTCTAACTCTTCCTCCTCAGCCCCCTTCCTTCACCTCAACCACCTCCGCCTTAGAAACATCATTATTTACATTCTGCAGTTGCGCACTTCACTAAAGTTAGGCTTTGGAGACCTGTTAGGGGGGTCAGAATATCCAATAATTTTTCTTGACGTATCCCTTATCCTCTAGCTATATGTTTTCTACACTTATCCCAGAATTGCAAGAAAAATTTTCTTCTTCCCCTTTATTTTGTCCAGAATTATCCCTTATCCCTTTGATTTTTTCTTGAAATATCACATACCCAAACACCAAAATGGGGCCTCGCTTGGAGAATGTCTTGCAAGAGCAAGCCCAGAGTTGCAGTGAATAAAGTCATTTGTTTTTTTCAGACATTTTCCCATCATTCAATACAGGAAAATATTATCCTCTTCGCAACTTGCTTTAGAATGAATATCCATATCACTCGATATTTTTCCTGTTCTCTTTGTTAGGGCTATAACAATCCCTATGACTATGGCTGGAAACAAAACTGGAAACACCTTTTAGGACTTTATCACAATAGGTGAGTAATACTTTACTAATGGCCCTTTTCATTTAGTTGTCATAATTCATGTAGTTACTGCTACTAATGCTGCTGTCAATAGCTACTAGCCACTACCGCTACTACTATTGTAGCTACTACTATTCATAGCCATAAGGTACTACTTCTAATACTTAAAAATAGTTGATACCGCTATTACCACTTCTGCTACCACTATTGTTGCGACTTGCCACTACCGACTACTGCTACTTTTACTGCTATTACTAATGTTATGGTGTTACTAACCGCTGGTATTACTGCTGCTAACTGCTAGATGTTACTGGTAGTACCATCTCTGTAGACTTGCTACACAACAACAGCGAGGGGGAGGGACTGGTGTAGCCAGTCTACCATTGCTACTGCAACTGTTGCTGCTTTCTTTTTTTGATTCTGTTAATACTGTTACTGCCTGCCAGCTGCTACTGCTACTACTCTTGTTTCTGGTACTACCACTGTTGCTTATGCTACCGCTACTGTGATTACATTTGCCTACTAGCTAGTTCTGCGTTATATAACTGCGTTTGCTATTGCTATTACTTAAACTTCTGCAGTTTATTCTGCTAGTCCTATCCCTACCAGCCACTAGCTCGTATTGCTACTACTACTGCCACTAGCCACTTGCTATTACGCTAATACCACTGTTATCCTAACCGCTGCTTCCAAGACTATTGGCACTGCTAATTCACATTGCTATTACCTACTAATGGTTTTACAATGTCTTCAACTGCTGCAGTTACTTATGCTTTTGCTTTCGGTTTTGCTTGTACTACTGCTCCCATCCACTAGCTTCTACTGCTTTGCAGCTGCTTTGCTGCTTCCATTACCTACCATTGATACACTTATCATAGCTAACTGCTTCTTCAAATAGTATCACTGCTTCTTTAACTTCTGCTTGTAGCCAATAGCATCTACTACTAATGCTACTACTGCCTCTGCTGCCTGTGCTGGTATTTCTTCTGTTGCTGCCGCTTTGACTGCTACTACTACTAATGCCATTAATTCGATTGCAGATCGTGGTTGAGCGTGATTCTTCCCTCCGGCCATCCTCCACATGGTGATGGACTTTCTTGGCCACCGAATTCTAAGCCACTTTATTACATTGATCCTAGTATCCAAAGCGGAGAAAAGTCGACTTTTAGTTTCAAGAAACTGAAAAACTTATTTCGTAGGTAATAGCATTTTTGTAGTTTTTTTAAGTTAATTAAATAATGTTCCGAGTTCGTGCACTTCGGTACCTATGATAAGAAACCGTTCTAAGGCCCATACCATAGTGCTTCAACATTGGTGCTGTTTTAATGAGCTATTACTTATTTGTATTTCTTGTGATTGCTGTCGACGCATTAGGCATCAGAGTGTCTGCCACCAGTCGCCTTCCATCAGCATTGATCATGTCTAATAGGCTTTTCGACTCTGCTCTTCTAAGCAGTATAGACAGGGTGCTGCGGCAGAGCATTTTTTAACATTGTGACTACGGGGGAATCTGCCCCCGCAGGCCCCATGCTTTCCCCCGTAGTGAGGTGCGAATGCCCCCGTAGTTGAGGGCCCATGTTAAACTTTTGATCAAGGAAAAAGTTCTTCTCTTGCTTAGAAATTATGGATGCTAGAGGCTATGAATAAATTCTAAGGGTCACAGAAAGAGCAATATTAAAATATACCAGCATTTAACCCTCCAGGGCTGTATGACAGAAACACTGTATCGTACTATCTTTTTTATCTTTTGCTAAATGTAGGAATACTTGGTCCTTGGTCAACTGTTGCTTCATTTCGGAATGCGGAAATGTTTCATGTATTGTTTTAACTAGGGCTAGGGCAGCAGACCTGAGGAGTTATGTGGGGCTATTTTAATCCCTCAACTTTCCCTCGAATTTTTCTTTGCTCTTCGATTTTAAGGACTTATTACTGTTATGAATAAGCTTTCTGAATGACTAACTAACATTTGGTGCTGTCAGAACTACTCGCAGTTAATTACTGTAGGCATATCCATAGTCTAACCAGTTGCCACAGATCCATCCCGAAATCCATTGATTTCATTTCTTATTTTCGAGCAACTGTAATTCTTTTGGTAGGAGCAAATTGCAAGTAACGGAATCGCTCATATATTGCATTAGCATTGTATGTGGATCTGATTTCAAATTCCCTTTTAGTTATGTTATTCATTCCAAACTCCACTAAGAAACGCGTCTAACAGTTCTATGAAACAGGATGATTGTTCTCGAAGCAGTTTTGGAAGTTTATTAAACATAGTCATTAAAGAGTCTTGTATCGTTAACACGAATCAAAGAACTTCTCACACTCCCTGAAGCATGATGGTGTCATTGCATTTTCCATTTTTTGCATTTCCTCCCGTTCTTGGAGAACGCACGATCTCAAGAGGGTTTTCTGCTAAGTTGGGGATCAACCCTTCTAAAATTTTCCACATTAGATAATACGATAACGTTCAAATGTTCATTTTGCAGAATACAGTTTAAAATATGCCTCACAATATATTAGTCCATGAGATCCATCAATTTTCCTAATGAAAGTTGAAACCCCACTGAATATGAAACCCTCCTTTTCTTGGTATATACCATAGTTGTGAACAGTATTCAAGTTTTGGTAATACTAATATTAAATGTATAAGCTTTTTATTGTAACTGTTACATTTAACTGAAAATATCAAAGGCATAAAATGTAATGTCGTATATCGAAAGCACGCCTCAAAGGCTTATGAAACACTATCTGGCGATTTTTCATTTAGCACTGAATTTATTGTACTGTAGATTTTCTAAAAGTAAAATAAAATACTCCATTATGGAATTCTTACAATGGGAGAATTTGATGATTTTTTTCTTGTAAAACCAGGGTTAGAAATCGAGAAAGGCTGTAAAAAGTGAAGGGAGGGAGGGATTTAAGTCCCGGGGGTACTTCATTGTTCAAATGACTAGACGTGCCGCCCAGTTTTTCCAAACCCACCCATGTCTACCGACAAATTTTGTCAGTCGTGGTACCCATGTATAGAAAAACAACGAAATTTTCTACCCATTTGTACCAATATCTCAAATGTTTGAACCCAATTTAACGCCTGAGGCAACTCTAAATGCGGCGAAAAGGCATTTGCGCTGAAAACTAAAACACACTTTTATCAGGCTTTTCAAAGCAATGCATGTCTAAAATTTTTACTTTACTACCCATGTGTAGAGATTCTTTACGAAAAATCAACCCATATGTAGGGAAATTGGCGCTGAAAAAGTTACCCATTTGGGCGGCACGTCTAGTATAACGAACAATGGAAGTACCCCCCCCGGGAAGGGAGTATGGTATGAGCGAATTTGAGAGCGGGAGTTTGGACTAGCGCTAAAACCTTGAAAACCCCATTTTTCCATTTTATCTTCACCTTCCTTGCCTTGCCAGTCGGCCCCTTGTAAGGCTTGAGCTAAGGGGGTCACTATCGGGGGGTATCTGGGGCTGGCTGGGCGCAGTCAGACTTGGTGGTGCTCAACACAGGGAAACAAGAGATAGTATATTTCCCCTTCTGTTCCTTCCGTTGTTTTCGCGTGTGATGTTGCTTGATGTGGCCTAAATCAAGTTGCAAGACATGGCTTGTCAGGTGACTTTCATTTTTTTCATGCTTCTTATAAAATATTCTTGCTTTGAAGCCCTCAGTTTGTCTATTAATGGAGATTCTTTCGAGAAAGACTCCTCCATACCTGATGAAAAATGGGGCTACGTTACAGTTCGAAAAAATGCTCACATGTTTTGGTGGCTGTATGGAGCTCAGAACAGAGCCTCAAGAGGCAGCCTTCCCTTAGTTATTTGGCTTCAGGGCGGCCCTGGTGGCTCGTCTACTGGCTTTGGTAATTTTGTTGAAATTGGGCCACTTGATGCTAACCTAAAACCAAGAGATACTACTTGGATCAAAGAAGCTAATGTTCTTTTCATTGACAATCCAGTTGGCACTGGGTTCAGTTACGTCACAGATTTGAAGGCCTTGACAACTAATGTCAGTCAGATTGCTGAGGACCTTCTCACTCTGATGAAGAATTTCTTCAATATTGTTCCAGCCTTCAGAAAGCTCCCTCTTTATATCTTCTCAGAGTCCTACGGTGGCAAAATGACTGCTGCTTTTGGTCTGAGGCTCTATGAAGCAATAAGAGATGGGGAAATAGACTGTAGAATTGATGGGGTAGCACTGGGGGATTCCTGGATATCTGGTGTTGATTCTGTTATGACCTGGGGGCCGTATTTATACCAGTTCAACTTGCTTGACCAAGCATCTTTAGCGAAAGTAATGAACATATCAAACGCAACTGCAAATGCAGTCAAAATGGGACAATTCCTAGAGGCAACTAAATTATGGGGTGAAACAGAAGATCTAATTGATGAGTTGACTGACAGTGTCAATGTTTACAATGTGCTACAACATCATGCTCCATCTCCAATGTCATTTTTGTCAACGGGCAGCAAAATCTTGGATCGTCTTTATAGTAGGCATGTTGGAATCTATCATAAAACATCTTTGGCAGAGTTCATGAATACTGTTATCAGAAAAAACTTGGTATAATACCAAGCAGTGTTAAATGGGGTGGTCAGTCTTCACTTGTATTTGCATACCAAAGTAAAGATTTCATGAAGCCAGTTACAAAGGAAGTAAGCAAGCTGTTAAGTATGAATGTCCAAGTTGTCGTCTTTCAAGGACAGTTAGATATGATTTGTGACACTGCTGGAGCAGAGCTTTGGCTTAGAAAACTAACATGGCCTGGAATGGAAAGGTTTTTTCAAGCTATTCGCAAGCCATTGTACCTGAAGGGTGATCTGACTAAAAACACTGCTGCCTTTCTCAAGGAGTATGCTCACTTGAAAATGTATTATATCATGAAAGCTGGTCATATGGTGCCTGTTGATGCTGGGAAAATGGCATTTCAGATGTTGTCTGAAGTTATTAGGAGAGAACGATTGGAAGTAGAGGTTATCCTCGTTTAAAGATGAGACTTTCCCTAAATCTGCTAAATTTTTGAAACTTAATAATGATCATTTTGCCATTCCTTCTATATTGAGGGTGGTAAAGGGTATTTTGGGAAATGTGATTGGCCATTTTTTGTCGTCAGGAAACATGAAAGAGGGTGTCAAAGGTCTTCGTGAAACTTGACTGACCATATTTTCTAATGGGGAAACCCCAATGGGGGGGGGGGGTTGGGGGTACTTCCATTGTTCAGTATGCTATACTAGATTCAGATATTGGTACAAATGGGTGTAAAATTTCGTTGCTTTTTCTTTAAATGGGTGCAGAGACTTGCAGAATTTATTGATAGACATGGGTGGGTTTGGAAAAACTTGGTGGCACATCTAGTCTTTTCAAAAATGAAGTACCCCCCCCCCCAGGCGGAAATGTGCAATGCTGTATCTTTATAATGTGAAAAATGAATAGCAAACATTTTTATGCCCATGATTTGGAATCCTGACCCCCCTTTACCACCCTCTGTTCAATGCTTAATGCCATTCCGCAATCATGGTTGATCAGAACAGAATCCAAAATAAGTGTAAAAGAATCATTATTTTGAAACATTCGTACTGCTACAAAGCCTTCCTTGCGGAATGGAAAGTGTGCGAAAATTGCTTAACTTGAAATATTTTGGCATAATTGACTTTTCTTAATAACAGAAAGTTTGTATGATTCTAATAAAGATTAAACTTAATGCTCGTTATTTATTAATGTAATAAATTTAATGAATTAACTTATTAATTTTGGATTTAATAATTTGATTCAATATGAATCATCAAAACTGATCTGCAAAGTCAAATCAAAAATAAACTCTTAAATATATATCATCACTATATAATTATCGTTTGGTTAACCGTTCAACTGCTTAGTCAAATTTAACTATTATACCGATTTTAATGAATTTGTTATGAAGTTTGATTGCTCCCAGGATACGAGATAGATAATATTCTTGCGTTTGAAATAGTCTGCAGTTTTTGGTTCTCTTTAAATGCCGTTAAGCTGTTAATCTGTTAATCGTCACTTAACAGCATCCTCGTTAAAAATGCAGCTAGTCGAAGTCGTGCGGCTGACGTCTTGCAATTGCGAGCGGATATCCCGAAAAATCAAAATTGTAGTCATCAAAGCCCATAGAAGTCAAAAGTCGCATTTCTAGTCAAAGGAGAACGTCACGGTAACTACAATTCTGTTAATAAGTCTAAGTGATTCATTGCTTAGCCAGGCTTAGGCCTATGTCAAACTACGATGCGATAGAACTAACGCCAACTAGTTGTAACAGCAAAAATATGTCGACATAACAGCTAGTCAGAACGTATATAGGATGTATTTGATCGCGGCGGCAAAAGCGCTATCTCGACTGCAACTGACGAGAATCAGTTGTCAACTTAGCCCAGAAGTGGAACATCACCAACAGTCTGGACCTTTTTGCCAAATAGTTGTCGCCAAAATAGAACTAATTGACAGATCGCTCATGTCAACCGATCAGTTCCGATAAATTTGTTCCGAAAATCGCCGATTACCAGTCGGAAACTAGTCGTGACTGTGCGCAAAGTCGACTTAAGCCTGGTTTAAAAGCAATGCACCACAATAGAATGCCCCCCTCCCCGACGCCATCTTTTCCGATCTTTCCCGTACCCTAATCGTCTATTGCGAGACTTTTCTATTGCCTATATAATTTTAGTGATTTCATTTTTGTTCTTTTTTAACTTTTGTTGATCGAGCTATTTAATAGCCAACGATGTCAATCTGCTTTAGACAAAGAAAGCGTTGTATTCAACCGGTTCGTATCTTTCATTTTCGATTGGCGATGAAATGAATAAGCCTCCTTGATCAACGGCACCGTCTTCCTCATTTACGTCGCGTTTGAAAACAAAACTGACTATATCTTCATTGCTGTCCGAAATACTTCTTTTTGCATCTTGCAGATCATCAAAATCATCAGCGCCTTTATCGGCTGTTTCTTCTGAATTTTCAGACGATTTAGATTCACTTTCATCTGCGTCTTCTAGCTCGCTCTTGTCTTTGCTCGCATCAATGCTCCCTGATGCTCCTTCCGTTGCATTTTCCGAATCACTTTCCGATGTATTCTCCAAGTCTTCAGCTGAGCCAGCGTCGATGTTACTTTTCGATTCATTTTCAGAGTCGGATTCATTCTCAGATTCACTGGCTTTTTCTGCTTCGTTTCCTTGTATTGTATTTTTCGATTCACTTTCAGACTCGGATTCATCCTCGGATTCAGATTCATTGGCTTTTTCTGCAAGATTTCTCTGTGCGCTGTCAGTGTTTTTTGATTTACTGTCAGAGTCGGCATCATCTTCTGACTCAGATTCTTTAGCGTTTTCTGCTTGGTTTTCTTGAGCGTCGTCAACAGTACTTTTTGATTCGCTATCAGACTGGGATTCAGCAGTTTTCTCTGCTTGGTTTCCTTGTGCATTTTCAGCAGGGCTTTCTGATTCGCTATCCTTATCTGAATCACTGTCAACATTACTTCCAGACGCACCAGCAACGCTGCTTTTCAATTCACTGTCAGCTGCGTTTTCTGACTCACTTTCAGCTGCATTCTCCGATTCACTTTCAGATTCATTTCCATCCTTACTATCCGCTGCATCCCCTGAAGACTTCTCTTCGGTCGTTGCAGCATCGTCGACCTCAACAACGGCATCAGCCGATGCGATTTCCGATTTTTTGCCGACATCTGCAACTTGTCCGCTCGCGCCTTCGTCGGAGTTATTCTTGTCCAACCCAGCCTTCGCAGGGCTTTCATCTTTAACCACTGCCGATCCCTCGTCGTTTAGAATAGGATTGGAGTTGCCAGCCTTTGATTCTGCTGTCTTGTTGCCGCTAGATGGGTCTTCTCCAGCACTGACATCGACATCTAGGATCATAAAAAAAATATCTGTCAAAGGAGTGTTTTGAACGAACCGCGCTCGCAGCTTACTCCAAAGGGGGGTGTTATTCCAGGGAGGGAGCTTATTCGAGGAAATATGATTTCAGATTTATTCATTTTTAAAGTTGATGTTTAAACGTGTTGGTACTAGTTCACATTTATAACTCTAGACAATCAATCCAGGGCTGGTCATTCAATGATTGCCTGTAAACTAAAATCGACTCCACCAGCTTTTACCTGTTCTCCACGTTATACGGTTTACAAAATATTATTTTTATGTGATCTAAGTTTTCATTCGCCAAAGAGAGCATGCTTGGTCAATTTAAAGCCCCAATTTGGCAATTCTAGGAAGATCACGATCAAACTCGAAGAAAACCATGGGGAAAAGAATCTGAGGCTAAAATTGTTAACTTTATCTATCATTCCATAGAAACAAGCCCACTGTATCGATTCTTTAAAGACCCGGGCTGAAATAAACAAATTGTAGGTTCTGCTGTATTAGAAGGCCTAAAATCCTCGCCAAAATTATTGGGGACATTATTTTATAAGTATGTTTAACCTTAAAATTCCTGTCCCGCTTATTATATTTGCATCATTAGATCCCCCCCACCCACCACCTGTTGCAACGTTGGGACCACTGACAACATCAATGTCGTTAACATTGAGTCAGGGGATGGGGTGAAAGTAAAATGGTGTTTTAGCGCCAGTCACTAGGATCTCAGTTGTTGGTCAACTAATTGAGACCTCAAACTTGGCTGTGACACTACCTTGGCTTGGCTCGAACATTGGTTAGGCTCGAACCCGGACTACGTTGAGCTCCTGGAACCACGACCCAGCTATATTACACCACGACCCCACAGCACCTTCAATTCATGGATGTGCGTCTTTCAAGCGACAATTTTGAACTATTCCGAGTGTCCCAGCCTTTTGGAAAACATTGTAGATGATTGTGTACGATTTAGCTCATATATACTGTACATACCTGGGACTGGTACAGGCTTCGCATGTGACGCAGAAAACAAGAACAAAAGAACAGTAGCAAACAGAAATCTTTTCATGATCATCTTTCTCGTCTTTCTATATAAGCTTTTTCTTGAATGTCGCCCTGTTGAAACAGCAATATAGTGATTATTGCTGGGCGATATTTTATCTTCTCTTGCAAAAAACTGAGCAAAGTTTAACTCAGAACGTTATTATTTCGACTCAGTGAATGAGAATACGGAGCGAATAAACAGCTGCGATGGTATCTCTCGGTGGCAGGTAGTTGATAGGCATATACACTTGTTATCTTCGGAAGATATGTGTTTCCTGTGCTTACTCAAGGCTGGTTTAAGCAGAGCGACTACAGTCCTTCCTTCCTTGTGACCGACGAGTCAACCTTCAAAATTTTTTAACCTTTTGCCTGGAATTACAGAGTGCGTTGACTTTTCTCACTCTTTCATGGTGAGATTAAGAATCGATCCCATCCCACAGTCGTAGTTTGCGAGTCAGATTCGCTCACCACTTGGTCCTATCACCGCTTAAGTGTATTTAAAGTGTATTCTTCTGTTAAAAATTTGGTTCAACTCCTGATAAGTGTATTGTGTAATAGGGATCTTCGGAAGGCAAGGAGAAGGGAGAATCAAGTACGCAATAGGACCTATACTGTCATTAAAGCTTAGAGAAACATAGAATGGCTATAAAGAAGTTAGACCTTGATAGGAGGAGGAAAACAAATCCTAGGACACGGTGGAACGCTGAGTGAAGGATGCATATAATACGTTCAAAGAACACAGACATACATACAGTAATATAAGACTTGAACTATAGAAGACCTTTATATGAAAACTTTGCTATCATATTGTGTTAACCTTTAACCAAATACATGATTGAAGGTCTTAAAAGTTGTACAAAACGTAAGGATTGCAACTGGTCTGTTTCTGGTGTTCTTACGGACGTATTACCAAACCCTTTTTATGGGGGGGACGGACAAATCGATATTTGACTCTTTGTGAAACTGAACGTGTCGATCTCAGGAGTAGCTAGTAGATCATTTGTTTTAATCTTTTGGTGTCCGACGAAAAAAACTTTCTAGCCTGTTCAAAAAATGTCTGCTTTTCATCACTAATGCTAAATTGCATAAATGATTTTGTTGAAAAAATAGTTTAGGGTACGTCATTTTTTTAAATCTTTCGTCTGAGTGTGGACTTGCTCTTTCTTATCGTTTGACAAATCGAGCCTCAATGGGTTCTTATATAAATAGGGTATGCGAAATTTAACCCTTATCGCCGTGAGGTTTCGCTATCCCCAGTACATACCATGGCATAATCTTAGTATTTAACTTAGTATTTGGGGTGTAACCTCTCCCCAAGTGATTAATATTTGCAGTAGAAAACAAGCATAGTTAATTAAATTCTCACCTTATACCAAATCAAACAACAATCTCAAATGATGCCAAGTTTGGAAAATTTGTTTCACCTATTTACGATAATAATTCTGTTTCTTGCTTTCCACGAAATCTGAATATTAGGCGTTCGTTATTTTCCTTCGTTTGACCTTCGTTAAAAAGATCACCATGCACATCAATAGAAGGCTGATACATATTTAATAGGAAAACGGTGCAAGCTTATAATGTTTGCCATGTCTCATTCCACGTACCAGCGGCTTGTATCTACGCTTTGTGAGTTTTCGTCTAAACAACCTGAAAGTTGTGTCTGAAGTTTTGAATTCTCTGACATTATTTACTTTTGCTATGCGTAGGTTTCTTCTGCCAGATCGAGGCATGGCTGAGCAGGGTTTTCATTTGCCTGAAATGGCACTTTAATGCATCATGTATTTGTGTGTTTTGTTTTGGTTTGTTAGTCGTAATGTTGCACAAACCCATTTCCCCAGCTTGTTAAGGCGAAAACCTTTTAGTGTTTTGAAAATGTCTTCTACTCTGCGTTGCCTTGCAGGCCATTGAAACTAGCGCATCCTGATGAACGAGGTTCGATTTGATTTTAACTCTATGCCTTTCTCTTTGGTTTATGAAGCGCAAATTATGTTGAACTTTAGCTTTGTTGCATAGTGCATTATTGTGTAGCACAAAATGTGTCTAACTTCAGATTTGATTCATGGTGTGGCGCAAAATACGTCAAATAAAATTCAGATTTGGTATATTGTGTACTGCAAAATCGGTCTAACTTCAGATTTGGTTCATATTGTGGCGCAAAATGTGTCTTCATTCAGATTTGGTGCATTTTGTGGGGCAAAAGGTGTCGACATTCAGATTTGCTGCATGCTGTTGCGCAAAACGTGTCTACATTCAGATTTGGTGCGTGTTGTGGCGCAAAAGGTGTCTACATTCAGATTTGGTTCATATTGTGGCGCAGAAGGTGTCTACATTCAGATTTGGTGCATGTTGTTGCGCAAAAGGTGTCTACATTCAGATTTGTGCATGTTGTTGCGCAAAAGGTGTCTACGTTCAGATTTGGTTTATGTTGTAGCGCAAAACGTGTCTACGTTCAGATTTGGTTTATGTTGTAGCGCAAAAGGTGTCTTCATTCAGATTTGGTGCATGTTGTGGCGCAAAACGTGCCTACGTTCAGATTTGGTGCATGTTGTAGCGCAAAAGGTGTCTACATTCAGATTTGGTGCATGTTGTGGCGCAAAAGGTGTCTACATTCAGATTTGGTGCATGTTGTAGCGCAAAAGGTGTCTACGTTCAGATTTGGTGCATGTTGTAGCGCAAAAGGTGTCTACGTTCAGATTTGGTGCATGTTGTAGCGCAAAAGGTGTCTACATTCAGATTTGGTGCATGTTGTGGCGCAAAAGGTGTCTACATTCAGATTTGTGCATGTTGTTGCGCAAAAGGTGTCTACGTTCAGATTTGGTTTATGTTGTGGCGCAAAACGTGTCTACGTTCAGATTTGGTGCATGTTGTAGCGCAAAAGGTGTCCACGTTCAGATTTGGTGCATGTTGTAGCACAAAAAAACGTGTCTACATTCAGATTTGGTGCATTTTGTGACGCAAAAGGTGTCTACATTCAGATTTGGTTTATGTTGTAGCGCAAAATGTGTCTACATTCAGATCTGGTGCATGTTGTTGCACAAAACGTGTCTACATTCAGATTTGGTGCACGTTGTGGCGCAAAAGGTGCCTAAATTCAGATTTGGTGCATGTTGTAGCGCAAAATGTGTCAAACTTCAGATTTTGTTTACGGTGTAGCTCAAAGTGTGACAATGTTTTGAACTGTTCTTTTCGCATTTTTAGGAAGGGAAAGGACGAATCTAGCAACAACAATAGCTTTTCATTTATCGAAAAAATTAATACAACAACTAAACAATCTTTTCATCATCTTCAATCCATTTTCCTTCTCCTCAAGAACTCGCTAACGTCCCAGAACTCGCTAACAGGCATGAATTAAGTTGAGCATGTCAGAAAAAGCCAAAAAAATACACACAGTTTTGGCTATTTCTCATTGTTAAAAAATTAAATACAAACAAGTTTGCTTATCAGTGAAATAATTAGATAAAATACAGCTTCTGCAAACTGATGTCATTAACATTAAATACATGGAATAAAATCAGCATTTACGGACATTATACATTGGAGGTTTCATAAAGCACTGACAAGGAGAAATCAGTATTTTCATCAAGTAATAACTGAAGATCAAACTCTAGACTGCACTAAAGTAATTTTAAGGCCTTAAGGCTGGAATGTGACACATAGAGGTAGAAAAATCAAATTAAAGCCTCTGCAGTGAAATCATTTCAGTGGAGCAGAATGATCCACGATCTTCTACCGATTTCGATCGGCAAAGCACCGAACACCCTCCCCAAACACCCCCACGAAATCTCTACACGTCCTATACACAAATGAGATAAACAACAAGTTCCCAGGAGGTTACATCCCTTGTAATTCTGATTCTTCAGAGGTTCTGACGTTAATACACGGATCTATACACCTTTTCAACTAAGAGCCTCGTTTTCAAAATTTATGAAAATTTGTTCGTAAGAAAATGTTGACCCCAGGTTCAGATTGAGCACCTTCATTTTAGTGTTGACGCAAATTTTTACGCTTCTAGTCCTTACGGTGTTGATTTTATAGCGACGAAAAGTTTGCAAATTTATAAAGGATTTGACCGTGAAAAATCGCTCGGGGTGAAATTTATTTCAGGTCAAATCCTTTTAATAGCATCAACATCAGGGAAGCGTTTATCTTGAAAATCTGATGTAAACTGCCACAATGGTGAAATTAAAATGACGTAATGGGACCAATGCTTACTACAGGGGCTAGCAACGCTTACAGACTGAAAGTTTATTTGTAGATACAAATTACTTCTTATTTGTACAAATTAATTTTTACAATTACTGCTATATTCATTAGTTAAAATATTCATGATCAGTGCAGAATTTCACAGTAACCAAATAAAACAGTTTATTCACGCTGTAGATCTATATCCCTAGAATGTTCTTACCCCATTGAACGATAACTGCTGTACTCACGGGCTTGCTTTCCGATGTGCCAACATCAAATCCCCTGTCCTGGAATTCCTCAAGCGACCAACGGTTGCCACCGCATTCTACAACGATCTTGCCTGTAGGGGTGTAGTAGTGATTGTCGCTGGTTTGAGGGAAGACGTCCTCAAGTTGCTCTTCAGTGCATGATCCGATTCTGTAGACAGATTCTTTATTCATAATGCAAGTGTTGTCGACGTATACCTCACCATAGCCAGAAGCATCTGTAGAAAAGGATGTTATATTTAAAAGAATTACTTAAGTAGAGATGTTTGTCATGATGGGAAGTAATCAAGTAAATCATGTACCCTACTAAACTAGGGTTATTTCCAACGCAAAATATTGCGAGGTTAAAAAGATCTTGTCTCCCCTTACCCAACTCCCACGTTTGATCCGAAGAGAATGTTTACGTAAAAGAATTGATATTGGCTGGTTTCGTTTAGTGAAAGCCTTCAACCAGTTCCAAAAAAATTAGAATTATTTTTCAAAGCTGCTTATAATGTTAATAAGTACCTAGTTACTTAGTTAGTTACTTAGTTAGTTAGTTCGTTTGTTAGTTAGTCAGTAAGTAAGTAGTTAGTTAGTTAGTTAGTTAGTTAGTTAGTTAGTTAGTTAGTTAGTTAGTTAGTTAGTTAGTTAGTTGGTTAGTTAGTAAGTAAGATAGTTTGTTAGCTAGCTTGTTACTTAATTAGTTAGTTAGCTAGTTAGTTTGTCAGTCAGTTATTAAGTCCGTTAGTTATTTAGCTAGTTAGCAAGTCAGTTATAGTTACCAATTTATATATTTATTTCGTTGGGAAATCAGCTAGTTAGATATTTAGTTAGTAAGTTATTCAGTTAGTTATTTAGATAGTTAGTAAGTTGGTTAGTTAGTTAGTTTGTTTGTTTGTTTGTTAGTTAGCTAGCTAGTTGGTTGGTTAGTTAGGCACATATGCTACTTCGTTTTCGAAGTTGTAGGTCAACTGGGGGATTACTGAAAAGAACAAGGCCAATATAAGTATAGTGCAACCCAAGTGCAACCCCAGTCGCCTCCTCGATTGTGGGCACACTTAGTGTTTCCTTTTCTCTGGAATTAACGAGAGCTGGCACTTGTTCACATGAGAAATCGAATCCAAATTCTTACATTGCGAGTGAGGCTCGCTCATAGCCCATCCATAAATTTAGTTATCTAAAGGTCCCTAGCATCTCTATAACACGACAATAGCCAAGTCGATACTCGAAGATGAAGAGGGGGGGAGAGCAAGCTACCTTGATTCAAATATAATATGAACAGACGCTTACCGTTCCCAAGTGCTTGTCCACGAGTGTCAGCACAATACTGATCAGAGGCATACTTGTCAGGATAGACATAAACATTTTGCATTGCTTTTTTAGAATGGCCTAAGTAATTTTTCCAGCCACCATATGTCAGGAAGTTGAACGAATCTGCCCAATAGGCGGACCCATCGTCATGGTCAATAGGCCAAATTGAATGGTAGTTTCCGATGATGAAGCATCTTGTTACGAAATTCTCCTTGGGTAGCAATGATGCTTTGGTTACATCAAGTAGCTTTGTGAGATATGGAACTCTATCCCACGTGTTGATTGGTCCATGGTCGAATGTTTCTGTAAAAGAATAATTTTGGTTATAGCAATCGCGTCATATCACTAAACAGAGTGAAAGGAAGTCAAACAGGCTGGAAGTTGATCGAAGAGAGATGTTCAAAATTTCTAAGTATCTTGCTCTAACAGCTGCTTCAAGAGCCTTAATAAGATGGGGCTTTCAAAAGATCAGAGAAGTAGGAGTAAAATGCAAGAAAGATCTCTGGAATGGAAACTGCCATTCAGCGATCGGAGCAACGAGCTCGCAAAGTAGGAAAACGATAGCCCTCACATGAAAAGGAATAAGAATAAGGAAGAATCGGGAAGCTGATATTGCTAAAACGGAAAGCTTTTTAACGAATATTTAGTGGATAGGAGCAGTCGATGTCCAGCAAGGCTAGAAGCGAGATATGACAGACAAAACATAAAGAAACATTTGCGATGCGCAACAATTGGAATAACTGAGCTTGGACCACTCATTGCCCCAATCCACTATGGAGGCTTAGGCCCTGGCAAAACGACCTAACAAATTTTTGTCAAACATTTGAAATTCTTGCTAGACAAACATTTTTGCTAGACAAAAGAAAAATGTGTCAAGAGCAATGTTTTTCGACGTTGACAAACAGTAAAACAATTTGCTCAACATGCAAATTTCTAATGTTTAACAAACAATGTTTGATAATTTCGCCACGGGCAATGGAAAAAAGTTGGATAAAGGCAAAATTTGGCAATTATGTCAGCATTTCTTACGCCATCAGATAGCAAATTCGTTTGGGCTAAAGAAGGTTTCTAAAAGTTGTGAGGTATTACAGTGCAGTTTGAAAAAGTGAAAAAAGAAGGGCATTTTCGATTTTTTGCTCCATAACAATGCACCTCATGATCATAGTTTACTCCAGGTATCACAGCAGTTAATACACGAACGAAAAGTATCAATGTTTCAACTCACCTCTGACGAAGTTGAAGAGAACATTTTTGGTGATAAGATTTGCACCTCCAAAGCCATCGTTAATGTTAATAGATCCTCTTGGTCCGTTGAAGAAAACATTGCCTTCGATATGCGATTCACATGAAATCGATTGAGAGTAGGAATACGTCTGAAATTCAAATAGAGAATTATTGAACAGAGTTGAGTGGAGTAAAGCGCTTGCAGATCGACTCAAGGGAGGGAGAATTCACCGCTGGTACACTGTCAAACATAATCATAAAATAATTACGAAATATCAGGAGTCCACAAAATAAACTAAATTATGATAAAAAACTAACATAACTGCAATAATACAGTAACTACCCGATACGATCCAGGAAAAGCAAGGCGTATCAAGGCTGGCTCGCTTAAAGGAACCAAAGAATAATAGAATAATTAGTCCGGTAAACGTTAAATGTTCCGGAGGTTCGGTAACCCTTTAAATTGGCAAAAACAGGAATAGCAAGAACTGGCAAGCATAGGCAATTATCTAATGACTGGTTAAGCGATTGAATATTTATTGCTTGCTTGTTTTTGTGTTTAAACAGGTCATTATTGAAGTTAGAAAGATGATGGGATCAATATTTCAATCATATTTGATATTTGAGAGAGAAAGTGGACTGTGCAGACTGCGTGAACTGAAATATTTTGAAGAAAACAACTTCTTAGACGTCCCAGGAGGTTTGTAATTTGAATATATTTAATTTCAAAATCGATGTTTCATTTCAACAAAAGTAGAACTACTTCGAACTCAAAAAGTGCTTTCTATTCGAGGGAATAATTTCTCTGAGAAATCGTTCTCGAGTGTCACAGTTGATTTTCAACGATGATTTTAAAACAGGAAGCAGCGTAATGAAAATCGTTGTTGTATGCTACTTCCAGTTATTTTCCACCGAGTTTGAAAGAAGGTCCTTCTGGGATTTTCTGAATATCTCCACGGTGCAGTGCAGTCCTTTGATATTTACAGAAACATTTTCATCCTTGTGTCTAAGTTATCAGAGATCGCATGTATCCAACCCAGGGAGAGGAGAGGGAGAGAGCACACTTTGCACAGTCCGATACTTATAGTTAAAAGACTCTTTCCAAAACGAGAGTTTTAGATAATTGAAAGGACAAATACGCCCCTGATATCTTAAGTAGTAAAACGTAGAAAAATAGTCCGTGACACAGCGTTGTTTAAAATAGATGTTCGTTTGAAATAGTGACTCTAAACTTGTATATGATGGGTAACATCTCTCCACCTAAAACAATTATTTTGTGATATTTTGGGCGCAAGACGTCAGTTGAGATGATATTTTTAGGCCATTTAGAAACAGGAGTCTATTTATAAACAAGATAGGTTATATCTTACTCACCCCCTTTCCCCAGATGCCAGTATCATGAATGATATTACGCATTATCTTGGTACCACGTGGTTGATCACCATTTGTACCATTTATATAAAGCGAATGACCAACAACAGCAATTCCATTGTCACCAGCAAATGAAATGTAATTGTCTGATATTGTTGCAGTACGAGTGTAGTTCCTGGGGAAAAAGCAACAAAAAACTTTTCAACTAGGAAAGGAAAGTCTCGACTCCTAATTACCGTTGAAAAACTGAAAGTTTGGCTGGCTTTGAAGCACATTGGGGTCACTCTGCAAGCTTGCAAATGCTATTGGTTTATCTGCCGTTTATATATGCCTGGTTTTGGACCAAGAATATAACAAATGCTTGAAACATGTAGCGCATTTCAAATCTTCATCTACTGCACTAGACTGTTTGTGCAAATTGTGACACAGCAGTTCTGCCAGAGATTTCACAAACGATACTTTCGCAGAAATCGTTTTGATGGTTTCCCAGGTTCCCAGAAATAAAAATATATTCTGCAGCTCTGGCTTTCAGGCAACTAAGTTGTTCATCTTCTAAGTTGACTTGTTCAAGTCTCAGTTCTCAAATACAGAAATCAATGAACAATTTTTGAGAAGTACAAAACTTCAAAATTGCGATATACAGCGGAAGCTTTTACGTATGCCTGAAAATGTTTCCACTGTTTTTGACAATTTTTAAATCAATGAACGTTAAAATGGGGTACTGTGAAGGAGGAGAAGAGGGATGAAAACTATGCCAAATTATCTTAGGTTACAAGATGTAAAAGGAGCAAAGCTCAAAGCTGCTAAAATAGAAAGATAAACAAAGCTATGAGAAACTTACCCAATGAAGATTCCATTTCCCCCAGGAGATGTGAAAGTGCATCCACTGATAATGAGATCTTCAGTTCCTTGGGCTACAACCATGCCATTTCTATGCACTGACCAATCTCCACCACTTGGCACTTGGTATCCTTTCATAAAAGTTGATACTGTGTGTGCAAATGACAGTCCCATGATTTTGTTCCCTTTTACTGGTGCTTCTTGTGTTCCAGCAACATTGATCAGTCTTTCAATATTTGGGACAATAATCTGAAGAGCAATAATTATTCCATTGAGTGTCTAAATTTTAGACGTCAACTGAACACCAAGAAAATTAGACGTTTGTCTAATCATTCTAGCACAGCACTTTAATAAGACCACAAAAAATTCAAATGCTGATTAGACAGACATAAGACCAACTTAGACTACGGAAATATTGCTGCATTAAATTCAAATTAGACCAAGACCATCCAAGCCTAAAGGGTTCGTCTTTGGGAGAAATTCTTTCAAACCTTTAGAAACTCAATTTTGACTTCTTTATCATGATGACACACTAACATTAGGTTTTTTGTTATAATGGATTCTTTGATGAAACATACCATCCCTGAAGTATACTCAGGGAACTGTACCATTCTTGGACATATTAAGATCTTCAATGTCTAAAATTGTCTAAACTGCATCTAACTTTGTCCAATTCTCAGAGGTTGAAAATGTGTCTAGTAATTATTTTAGAGGTTACTCGATTTGTGTCATGCATCTAATAAGACTTTCTGATGGTCTAATTAGACAAGAAAATTGGTCTAAAATATGACATCAATGGAAACAATCTCTAAAAAATAAACAAAATACCAAGCATCCATACCAAATTTCAAGAGCAAATAAAAACATTTCAAAGAGCTAACTTTGTGTATTTACAAGTTCTACTTTATGAAACTATGTAGAAAGAAAAATCTTACTTGGCTTGGAGCAGTTGTTCTTGGGAAATAGTACAATTTCATTTTACTTTCATCCAAAAACCATTCACCAGGAACATCAAGCTCTTCAAAAATATTTTCCACATACCATTCCTTTCCATCTCCCGCACCTCTTGCTCCTTGGAATCCTCCATATGACCACCTGAGGGAACTGTCAGTCTAAAACAAATAAACAACACAAATAAGTACTTATTACCCTACGGCCAGGGCCCCAACTCTGTTATGCAACCTGATAGGCTGAAAATGTTTGAAAGCTATATATGATAGGGTATTATTATTTGGTAATGCCTGCTCATTATGACAAACAGTTGAAATTTTTAGTTTTAGAAGGCAGCATCAAATAGCTTTGTTTTAGTAGCTTCAAAAACGAGTTTAGTAATCATTAGGGGTCACAACCATGCCCTGTCCTCAGGTAATAAAAAATATAGTAACTGTTTCCTTAGGGTTATGGAAAATATTATCCCTCAGCCTCTGTACAAGGGACGAAGGAATTCTCATTAAAAGGGTCAAATTCGCTTTAGTTTTTCCTGCATATTATATTTTTCCACAAAAACAAAACAAGGTCTGATAGCGATGCAATATAACAATATAATAAAAAGGGTCAGGGTTCGAGCCCAGCAACGGTAGTCTTGATTAGTTAACCTACTACTAAGATCCTAGCGACTGGTGCTAAAACACCATTTCACCTTCACCATAAAAATCTTCTTGCAATTTTTATCCAATTTATTCTTATAATGTTACCTCATTTCTTGCATCAAGTTTGAATTGCCAATTTTCCCAATGATAATGCTGGAATGCATGAACAATGCCAGTTGATGCATTACTCCACTTTCGTTTAGCAAATTCCAGATCAGCTGAGAACTGTAGACCACTTGGCACTTCATATGTTGCACCACCACCACCAGCTGGGCTTGCCACACCCCAGTATGAAACTGGGGGCTCGAACTGTGACACTGGTCCTCCAATTCCAACATAATAGGTCTGAAAAGGTGTTCTGTCTCTGTGTGGCTCATTGATGTGAATTTCCTTTGCTGGTGTTGATTTCTTTGGAGGAAGCCACTTTTGAGCACTTGAAATGTACCCTGTTGGGATGGTGTGAAGTCCAGTTGTCTCTGGATCACCATTTGGGAATCGAGCTCGTACTTCTCTTTTTCCATTCACAAATATCTGAGTAAATGGTTTGATACCTTTCCCAGAAAGATCGGAAACATATATTTTTACCTGAAAAGCGATAAATATAATCATAGCATGCAATCCAAAGGTACCATTGTAATAGTACTGAAGACTATGATGATGACAATTATAAAGATATGATAATGAGGATTGTGATGACGGACATGATGATACTGATGATGTTTGAATTTTGATGTTTTGAATTGAGGCAATAATTGGGATGATGTTTATGACATGTCATGATGATGATTTAGATTATAATGATAATCATGATCATATGATTGATCATGATTGCAACAATGATAACAATTACAATCATGATGAAGTAGTTAGATGAGGATTGATGATGATGATGATGATGATGATACTGATGATGATGTTTGAAGTTGGATGATGATGGCAATAGGGTTAATGAAGAAATGGATTATGATTATAATGAGGATGATGACTTAAGGCATGTTTCCACTTCTGCAAATTTGGTCGCAAGATCACGCTACCAGTTCTCTGGGCATGCTTAGTTTGTTTCAGTGACAAAGATTACCTTGTCATCAGTGATCACCCAACTGATTTTGGAAGTTGGATTCACTTCTACTTTTTTGCAACAAGCAAAAGCAGAACCAATCAAATGGCTTTTTTTTTCAGTTGCAAGACCAGATTCACAGAAGTGGAAATCATTCGCACGACTGCTTTTGAGCGATCTCACGGGTCGCACAACCGAATTCGTACAAGAGGAAACCCGCCTTTAAGACTTGTGGATGATTATAATGTTATGTGGATCTCCTTAGCTCATGAGAATGGTGGTTGTGATCAAGATGATAATCATTTTAATAATCATGACCAGAAAAATAATCATAATGTTGATGTTGATGATGATGATGATGATGATGACAATGATGATGATGATGATGATGATGACACTGATGATGATGTTGATGATGATGATGATGATGATGATGATGATGATGATGATGATGATGATGATGATCATAATGATAATCATGATGATGATGATGATGATGATGATAATCATCAAGGAGAAGTCAGATGATGATGATGATGATGATGATGATGATGATGTGAAGGACAGTTGTCAGTGGTTATTTTGTGCAAAGAACATACTTTCTTTCCACTTGAAGCTGCAGCATTAGGTATTGGATTCCATAATCCATCTGTTCTTGCATAACACATATTGGCAAAATCACCTGCAGTTTTTCCAAAATGTGTGTATGTGGTACATGTTGTTTGCTGGTCACATAAAAACCTGCATAAGCTGGATTCATTGAAGACTCCCATGAAAACCACACTTCCCGAGCTTTGCTGTGGTTTTATGCCTTCAAATATAGCATTCTGACCATCATGCTGGTCCATTTTAGATTCAAATAACTGCCATGTTGTATCAATGACTTTTCCTCCACTTATAACTGCATTTTCATCATTGTATTTTGTCAGAAGAATATTATTGTGCTTGGGTGTTAGGGTTAGTGGTTCCTCAAGGAAATGAGTACCACCTCTAAGATGAATGATACAATGTGTTTTGTCGTTATTTCTTTTATACTGACAAGCATGTAAAGCAGTTGATATTTTCCTGAAGGGAGAGGAAAAGCTACCAAGATTTACAGATGACGTTGATTCCTGATTTGGATCAACAAAAAACTCAAGATAAGGCTCGGACTGTTTTATATTTCGGATGACGTCTTTGTGCTCAGTGTAGAGCTGCCTTTCTGGAAGTTCTGCCTGGATACCACACAAAGACGACAACTGCAAACCATCCTTCACAGCTTTAAGATTAGCTGATGGACTCAGAAGTTTCGTGGAATAGTTGTAAGCCAAGTATCTGATAGCGCAATCAAGCTCATCACCTTGGGGCATCTTTGCAAGCCGGTCTTTGTTTTCAGGTAGGCCCGCAGCTCCTTCCCTTATCATGTCTTCGATGCTTTTTGCAGACCATTTTTCTGTCATCAGATTCAGCGACTCTTTTTCATTGATTTCTTTTCTTTTATCTACATATTCTGCTGCACAAAACTGCACAAGAATTGATAATAAAATTGCGATTCTAACCAAACTCGACGCCATTTTTCGCCGGTGTTGTTACTGATTTCCAAAGATTTCCAAAACAGAGAAACGAACCGGCTTGACAGTCATGAGACACGTGTCACGTGACAGTTTATTTGTCATAGAGACGACACGCACTGACGAGACTTGTGACGCTAATAATTTTTGCTGTGAAATTTTGCACGCTTTTTCGAAACAACGAATAAGCAATGTCTGGCCAACTGGCCAAGTGGCTAGCCAGGCAGACGTACCAGAAATACCTAATAACCCCTAATTACTCATTATCCTTAATTTGCAACGTCATGATGTGGTTGGAAAATTTGAACCACACCCTTCATTTTCATTCCAGGAAAGACACGTAAAAAGGTAATTAAGTGCGATAGAATTTTGCCATTCAATCACATGATGATCTCATGTTTTCCTTTTGCATTATGCGTCGTGTGTTTGGGCTATGCACCGTATTCTGTGGTATTGTATATCCTTGAATGCCCCCCCTCGAATTAGCCCCCAGGAACTCTTGGAACGTAATAAAGCAATGGACTGGAATTTGAATAGAACCTTGGATCACATGATGGAATGAAACGAAACTGGGCTGCTTTTAGAGTAGAGGGGAACTGTTGCCTTGTAGCGAGAAGATGGACAGAAATGAAGACAAACAATGAAGTTGTCCAAAAGATCAGACGTGAAATGAATGCAGCAGACTAATAGACACACACTATGTAAAATTCACATTCCTTGGTGAATGCCCTCCAAGTCACTAGCTGTGACAAGATCTTGGTACCGTATGGCATATGGACCCAGAGGAAGAGGATAATTGAAAACTCATCATAGCAGCAAAATGAGACACTTTGTAGTATAACAATTGCAGAGGCAATGAGATTAGCATGATCGAGGGGCAATTCACTCCTTGAAAGTCTCGTACACCTTTGCTGGAAGTCCTATTGTTTTCTCGGAAGTCCCTTGAAAGTCCTTTTGTCTTAATGGAAGTCTCGTACGCCCTTTTTCAGAGTGAAATGGCTCACAGTTGGTGGAATATGGTGCAGAGAGCCACAACTGGTGCGAATCAATTGGTTGATGATAATTAGGGAGAAAATCTACATGCATATCTGGAGAGAACAAGTATTCTGCTCAAATTTGGTGTCAGACAGAATTTGAAATCCAAACATTGTAAGAAAATAATATAGCCAATAAGACATATTATGATGATACTCTGTTGAAAGCACAACATTTGAATAAAGAACAAATAGGTTATATTATCAATTAAATTTCTGTATATTTTTTTAATATATTTGTTTCTATGGTAAAACAAAACATTTGCTGGTTTTATCTCATATTGAATATTAATGCTATGCTACCGCTATACTATTGTTACCACTCCGTTACTGTACCCTTACAGCTAAGGAACAATAAGAACGTTAACTGATATCTGTGTTGAACTCTTCCCTGTTGCTGTTATTTTGACCACATCTGTTTTTCCAATAAGAGAAGCAACACCACTCGATGGAGAGTAATTAAACCCAATTGTAGAATTTGCTCCCTTCTGTATAGTTACAGATGAAACATCCACTGCTAGAGAACCATAACTTGCTTCAGCTTTGAAACTGAAGTTTTCTGTATCACCATGATTGTAGAAGTATACTTCAATTCTTGATGACCCCTTGGAAGCTGACACTGCAAAGTCTTGCCCAGCTTTGACAGCGACCATGATGACATTCTGTGCTTCTGATATTGTGCGTGATAATCGTTGGAATTCTTCTCCATTTTTGGTTCTGCCTTTTACTTCTACCCTAAGATTCCCAGATGGTGGTGTAATTGCAGATTTGAAAGACCCAGCCACGCCTTTTATGCTTGTAAGGGGAACATTGTTCAAGACAGTGTCTCCGTTCTGATTTGTTAGTCTGGCAATCAAGGAGTTTTCGTCCAGCAGATCAATGTTAGATACCTGTATTACCATTGTTGTTAGCTTGCCTAGAATAGGAAGAGAAATTCTACTTTAAGCAGACAATTGGCACAGGCGAGCCAAAGTTCCCCCTTTTCGCTACGGATATGAAGCAAGGCTTTGTTTGACCGCGTGGGGGTAATGCACTACTCCGAAAGATAAACGCACATGTATGAGATTTCCAAGAAAATACCAAAAGATTTCAGAAGAGTTTTCTAAGACACTAAGGCTTTCCCTAAATATAAGGAATTTTTAGAGGTTTCTTTAAATAAGGAATTAGCAGAGAGTGAGCCGGGTCGGAGTGGGGAATGGAAACGGGAATCGAACAAGGCAACAAATTCACCGAGATAAAGTTGTTAACAGTTACAAAGTAAAACAATCAACTGTAACTCTACCTTGTAAAGGATGAGAAATCATTAAAACCGGGCTGTTACTTTCTGGGCTTTCTTGATGAAGAAAATGGTGTGATACTTCAATGAATTTCTTCTGCACAGCTTTAGCGACAAAGGAACCTTTACCAGTTCTAACTGGGAATGTCAAAGACCAAATACCAGATGCTGGGTCTTCAATCTCATATACCTTGTTATAAGTGGTAAATGACTGCTGTTTGTATTCCTTTCCAGACTGGTCAGTTAGCTGTACGAATTTCGCTGTATTCCTTTGATTAACATTCAGTGATATAGTAAGTCTTTTAATGCTGTTATCAATATGTAAAGCGTACTTCTTCGTCATGGAAGCAGAACGCTTTCTTCGCCGTCCAAAAAAGAGTAGCTGCCCTGGGCAATGACTGTTTCACTTTGCATGCTGTTTTCGATGTATTCTTTGAATTTCTTCAGCTCTGCGTGGTTCTTTAAAGGCAGGACTTGACCAGATGTATAGGCTGCTATCTCTTCGAAACTCTTGATGCCTTTTGCATCCCCACAGCCATACTGGTTTGAAAAGAAATTGATACTTGTAGAATAACGATCTGCTGCTGCTTTCAGCTCTTGCTTCTTCTCATATGTGTCGTCTTTTGCACTTGCATCCGTGAAGACAAACATCGGAGATCCAAGTTTGGGACCAACTTTAAGAGCGTCTATCATTCCAGTGAAAGCAAGCTCAGGACAGTCCAGTCCTCCGGTCAGCACAAGGCTGTTGATTGCATTGACGAAGCCTTTCTTGTATGTTTCGTTCTTATAAGTTACTGGGCCATGTGCTGCAGAAGAAATAAGTATTAATGATTATTTTATGTGTTTTGTGATTATGAATGATTATTTGATCATGTAAGAAATGATTTTTGAGTAGGAAAAGGAACCTCCACAATGAATGATGATGATAATTGTGATTAAAATGATTCATTGTCTTGGTGATTTATGATCATTTTAGGTGATTCGTGATGCATGATTATTCACAGTTATCTTGACAATGATTTATGACTAAGACAAGTTACCTCTTTAGTGATTGATGATTTTGATGATTAACCATGATGATAGTGATTTACGATTATTTTAGGTGATTTGTGATCATGATTATATACCGCTATGTTTGCAATGATTTAAGATTACGAAAAGCTACCTCTTAAGTGATTGATGATTAAGATGATTAAACAATTGTAATAACAATGATTAAAGGCCATAGTTTACTTATGATAACACTACCTATAGGAATATAGACATTTAAGTGTATAGATTTCGAAAAGTTAAGCTTTACCTGGATCATTGAATGGGGATAGAATATAATCAACTGGAAACTCTCTTGTCATATTAATAATGGATTTTGCGATTGCTTTTGCTGAGTCGATTTCATCTGCCATACTTGCTGAAGTATCAATAGCAAACATGAGTGTGGCATCACCATTTTCTAACATCATCTCGCCAAATTTTTGTGCTCCAATATCCTTCTTAATAGATTGTAAGTAGCCCTTTGCACCTTTCTCTACTTCACCGTAAGGCAAGCCTTCTTCGACTTTATTCTGAAAATATAATAGCGTTTGTTCATTTTCAACTTCTGTCAGTAGAGCCGATTGTATTATACAGAGCTATACAGTTAAGGTGGAGGCATTTATTTGTCACTTTTAAATATTATTGCCTGTTTATTCGCGTTTAGAGAATCCAAAAACCGATTTCCACCATGCAAAATCGTATGTCATTTCTACTTTGCCACTGCTGCTGCAACGGACGATTGAGCAGAAAATGCACTACTGCTCGTATCTAGCGACGAAATCCTTTTATTAGCTCCAAGAATTTTGCCTAGTGGAGATTTGGATTAAAAGAGCGTTTGAACCGTTTGAACGAGAGTCGTAAAGAGATTTCTAAGAATTTTCGTGCGCAATCGACGAGAAAGAATATCGCAAGAAAGCATAGCACTAAATAACAAAAAGAAGTGGGCAATTTTGAAGTTACACGTTATGAAAGGCTCTGTTTACCTTTATGAACAAGTATAACGATTTGCCAAGAGCTGTTCTGGCAAAGTCTAAACTGCCTCCTTCAGTTGCAACTTTCAGGAACTTTCTTAGATCATTCAGCCTTTGGTCTAATGATGTATTTTTGTTTGCTGATGAGAACTCTTCTGCTGTCGCCTTTGTTATTGCATTTATAGCTTTGTAGAATTTTCCTGCAAGAACGTAAGCAGTAGAAAAATAAACAGGACACTCAACAAAAATCCATGAAGATGATGTGATAATTGTGATATTGTGATAGTGATCATGCAAATGATCATGGTTGTGATCACGATAACGATATTGATGATTATGGTCATCATTGTTCACCCTTCAACATCGTTACGATTATGATGTCGAAGATGCTAATGATGCTGATGATGATGGATTGGTGATAGTGAAGATGAAGCTCATGCTGATGATGATGATGGCAATGATGATGATGATGATGATGATGATGACGACGATGATTATGATTATGATTATGCTGATGATGAAGATTGAATGATTGATTGATTGATTGATTGATTGATTGATTGATTGATTGATTGTTGATTGAATTTGAGATATCGCTCACCTGACAAGGTTTTTGTTGGATAAGTATCCTTGTGAAAACTGAGTAGAAATTTTGTTACAATTTCTTGCGCCTCGGATACACCATCTGGACCTGAAAGACGTTGAAATTTTGAAAGATAAGACGAATAAACGGTTGTAAAAGCTAAATTTAACATACAAAGAGAAACAAGAGTCAAAATAGATATAGTAACTTCTATCTACCGCTCACCCCGTGTAGCAGGACAGCATGCCTAATTACAGCCTCTCTATCGTGTTAAATGTAATGTATGGACTTTCTCTCTTTCTCAGTGTGACCAGATCTAGCATAATATTATGCTTTTAGCATAATTTCACCCGAAATTTGTTGTTTAGCATTAAATCTAGCATAATCTGAAATCTAGCATAATTTTGGCATAATTTTAACATTTGGCTGTTAATCGTTTTTTCATGTGTGTCTATTCGGTAATTTAGCTGTCTCTCATTATAAATCAGTGTCCGGCAGCAAGGCAATGATGATGACATTGTATTAACAATTTGTGCTTTCTATTATATTTGAAGTTTAATCGATTTTGTTTGTTTTAGGTTCTAAATACTCATGTTCAGAAGTAAAATTCCAACAAATTTTCTCGTTTTTGTGTAATTATACGCATGCGCAAGCCTCTTTTTCGATAATAACAGCCTCCGTTTGAAATCTAGCATAATTTTGGCAAATCTGGCATAATTTTAAAGCAGTTTTGGCATAATTACCAAATTGAAATCTGGTCACACTGGCGTAATTTGCGTTTTAACATCCTTACATCGTTTAACTACATCGTTCTTCATAGTTCTTCATAGCTAGATCGCTAGCTCCTTACATTCTTAAACTTAGGGATCGTTTTAGGTCATAAAATTTAGGCCTCATTTCTAGGATTTGTCGTACTTTTACTACCTTACCAAAAATCTAGGTACATTGCGTGCCCCAAGGCAATATTGGCACACATCCGTGTTGTCAACAACCCTTCCACTTGCTCACTTGCTCACAGCAGTAGCACCACACGCAATCAACATCCGTAATCAACGTTTCGTGTCAACGCCCTTCATTCGGCATCTTGCATCTTTCCTCTCAAGGAAATAGTTGTTTGCGTCGTAGCTTTTGTAGTTTAAAATAGAAAAATAGACATTATCATTCATGTAATTGTAATCCTTAACTTAACTTTTGTAACGTTTCACTTCGAAAAAATTCTTCAACGACCTTCAGAATTTTTTTGCAAGGAGGGGTAGACTGTAGCAGGACAGCATGCCTAATTACAGCCTCTCTATCGTGTTAAATGTAATGTATGGACTTTCTCTCTTTCTTTCGTTCCTTTGTTCTCTCCGTAGTTATTTCCGTTAGTAAGTGTATATAAGTTGTATGTAGTGTAAATCTAGAGTCTTCAATCATGATAATGTCATACAAAGTCGTATTCCTGGCTCCGTGTCTTCGCACGTAAAACAGAAGTCTTCATCGATCCCTCTTACACCCGGGGGTACTTCCATTGTTAGGTATACTAGACGTGCCGCCCAAATGGGTAACTTTCTCAGCGCAAATTTCCCTACATATGGGTTGATTATTCGTAAAGAATCTCTACACATGGGTAGTAAAATATATAAAAATTTTAGATATGCATTGCTTTGAAAAGCCTGATAAAAAGTGCGTTTTAGTTTTCAGCACAAATGCCTTTTCGCCGCATTTAGAGCTGCCTCAGGCGTTAAATTGGGTTCAAACATTTAAGATATTGGTACAAATGGGTAAAAAATTTCGTTGTTTTTTCTATACATGGGTACCACGAGGAACAGAATTTGTCGGTAGACATGGCTGGGTTTGGAAAAACTGGGCGGCACGTCTAGTCATTTGAACAATGAAGTACTCTCCGGGCCGCTCACAATATCCTAAAATTGCTAAATATGTTGCTATGCTCTTGCTATGTTAACAACATCACCATGCCTGATTAGAGTACTTTAACGACTTTCGATTTTTATGTTGAATTTCGGGATGCTTTGCCACATAAGCGCTGGCCAAATAATCAAACATTGTTTGTCAAACAATTCGGTTGTACAGCAAAATGTTTAACCGTTACGCCACATCACAAAATAATGCACGTCAAATATTGTTTTGCTTGTGTCAAGCAAAAAATGTTTTTGAATTTTTTCAAACAATCGTGCAACGAATTCTGCGTAGTCATGCTTGGCAGGCAATGTTTTGCGAAGTTGCCAAACGTCCAGACATTGATTGACAAGCAAAATGTAAATGTTTGACGAACAATGTTGGATCGTTTGGCCTATTCGATATCGACAACCTTGAAAGCAACGGACAATGTCTGGCTTTAAACAATGTTGATTCTTGCAAGTGAATCAACCTGCAATACAAAGACTTCTCTACATTTTTTCATTTTTCTCTTCATTAAGCATAGCATCACTTTGTTGTCTGTTACCTGCGCATAAGCTTTCCATGCAGCCCTTTCTGTCGATAAGATCCCCAGAACAGTTTTTTCCGCCATGAGCAGGAGATGGATTGTTGCACAATCTTTGCCTCATTGTTATTCCTTCTCCACAGGTTCTGCTACATGCTCCAAATGCAGTCCAGCTTGAGAACCCACCATCAACTAGAAAGATTGATACAAGTGTAGGAATTGCAGTTCAAAATATCAGAAATAAACTCCTTTAACCTTGGAGATAGGAACCGTCGCTGATCGCTTTGTGGTTCGGCACTTTGGACATGCAATATATTCTGCAGAACATGGCAAAATTCAGTCAGCCTAGCCGCTCCTTGGTCTTTCTGTTATCATGGGCGTGGTTACCGATAACTAATTGCGTCGTTACAAAAAGACAGGTATGTGTTCAGGAAATTATGTTCTCTCCCTTCCCCCCTCGCCCTCTCTCTCTCATCCTCTCTCCCTCGCTCTCTCTGTGCAACACTCTACACTCTTTTTCATAAGAACCAAGAACCAGTGAATTTCAACTAAGGCTGGCTGCTCTTGAATTTTCGTCTATTGTCAGGCTAAATATCCTTCAAGCTATTCTTAATTCCTTGGTTTCCTTGGGTTTCCTAAGGGGGTACAACTTCTAGTAAATGTATGGAGAGACATCCGATTTGTGTAGATACGGAACTATCTTGCAAAGGTGTGAATAATACCTATGTTAAGAGAATTTTAGGGCCAAAAACACGCCCAAATGGGCGACACATGCCCATGCCAAGTTTATACTGTGTAAAATTTAGGGAAGAGTTTTGAATACCAGTCAGCACATAGGGTGCGGGAAGATGCCCAGCGAAACCGCTTCCGGTGGGTCTGTAAGTGGCTGCAATAATCGCCAGATTGTGTTCTGAAAAATTGTGCTTTTTACCTGGGCATGGCTTATCATTGCATGCTTGAGCTTCTTGCTTTGGTCCCAATGTAGAGCAGTTACTTCCGTAGCTACTGGGAGTAGGATTGCTGCAATTTCGTGTTCTTGTTTTCGTCCCATCTCCACAGCTAGCTGAACATGTAGTGAAGTTTCCCCAGTCTGTATAGCCACCATCTCTGCCTGAATAAGATGAACGCAAAGTGCATCATGATGAGGTGTCACAGCGGACAGCCATAGGCCCGTACAGTGAAGAGCCAGAAAAGGGCCAAAGATCTAAGGTAGAGCACCATAAGCCATTTTGGCGTTACGCCCTTTGTTTTCCCCAAAAAAAGGACGACAAATGTCTTAAAAAGTATTTTGGTGTAATGAAACAATTTCAGACTGCAAGAAAGGGAAAAAGAACGGAATCACCTTTGGTCATACTCATCCTGAAACGTTGTTTCTTCTGACGCTTCAAAGAAAATTCAGTGAAGTACAACAAAATGGCCAGTTTTTTACCGTCTTTCAGTTTATGTTTTGTTTACTTGTTGAGTTACAACCTCAACTTTTAGTTTCTTTCACCTTGACAAGTATTACTCCAAAACAATCCAAACTTCATTACGTATATCTACAACCCATACAAAGTGCATTTAAACATACACTGTAAGGTCATGACCATATCGTTGTTTCCCAAAACTTTATCAAACAAAATGTTTGAGCGTTTTGCCACATCGTTAAACATTGCTTGTCAATCATATTGTACTTGTAAAAAGCAGGAAAATTGTTTTTTAGTTTTTCATAACATAAAGAAAATTCTGCTTGTCGTGTTTTGTGACGTGGCTAAACAGTTGAGAAAAACTCAAATGTTTGGCAAACAATGTTTGATCGATAGGCCAGGCCTTGGTACAGTATTGAATCTTCTTTCTAGATGTGAGAGCTGATGTGAGAAGACTTGAGTTGATGACTGGATAAACCATGGATAAACCTACCCACTTCGTAGACATAGTCGCTGTCTGCCGTCCCAACACATTCGGACGCTGCTGAGTGAACGCAAGGCTGGTAAATTTCTCCGACGCAGCTGTGTGCAGGTATTGCTGAAGGCTTTTGTACTGAACCCATGCATAAACCATAATATCGCAGTTGGAAATAGTTGAATCCAAGTCTGTTGGCCTCCTCGTTGCATCTACATGCTAAACTGGATTTTAAAATGCATATCATTTTTAATGAATACTATTAGTTCTGAATAGTAGTTCCCAGCCAACTATTCATACTTGGTCATTTTTCAATCCCCCGATCCTCACTAACTAGGAATCCCAGCGTTTGAAGACTGTTCGGTTCAACTATCGAGAAAATGTCTGCTAGTTTCTACTAGGAAATCTGTCTGTAGTTTCTTAAAGCCTGGTTTCTTTGATGTCATTTAGGGTCGTTGACGCACAGTCGTTGTAAAAACTTGAATACTGTCAGCGACTATAGCATCAGAAAGAATCTATGGCGACTGTTAAAGACTGTCGGGAGATTTGCCTAAACTACTGAAAACTACAACTATATTCCAAACTTTCTTCGGTAATCTTCGACCCTTGGGGGTGAGGTACTTGACTAAGCTCAGATAGGGCAAGGTAGGTAGGGACAGGTTTCTTTTAAGAACCAAAATGCCAACCCATATTTATGACCAAGATATATAGATATTCACTACTCTATATACTTAAATAAATTATAATATATAAGATCCAATCAAGCTTCAAAAGAAAAGGTGAAAACAAGCGAAAAAAGACTGTTGTTGACAAAGTTTATAAATATTATCGATAAATCATTACCTTCATTTTCACCAATTCTCAGAAAATAAGGACCCACGATTATATCATATTGAATGTTTTACCAAAATCATGAAAAATGATACCCTTCTTGGTGCAACGTCCCCTGTACCCAAAATAAATTAGGCATCCCCCGGAGACCTCGACTAGATTCTTTATTAATGTTACTTTTTTTATAGGCAAATCATTCAAGAATGCTATTTGGAACTTCAAGGACGTCAACGCTTTCTATGTACCTACCTATGCATGTACTGCTCCCAGTTGTCCCAATCTACGAGATGTCCACTACTAATTGCAGAATGCAGACTGCGGTCACTGAATATTGGAGTAACGGAGTTGCTTTGATAGACACAGCCTATCTTCTTGTACTTGATGCTGCAAGTGACGTGTGGCTTTTGGGCTAAAAGTCATCGAAATTCTCGTTAAAGAGCTTCTACTACTTAAGGCTAAAAAGATTTAAAGAACTTTACTATACTAAAGACTGAAAATTTAGAGAAAATATACTACTAAAGACAAAATTACTAAGAAACTTTTCAGTTTGGGATATTTTTATCATTGCCAACAATCAGGAATTAGGAAGCCATTTCCATTCATTTGCAGTCAAGACTCATATAAAATGTTTGTTACGCATGTATCAAATGTACCTTGTGTAGTTTGCAGCTTTACTCACATACACATGTCTCTGTTTAATAGTCATGACATTAAATGTGCAGTAAAATTAAAGAACTACTAAGGAACGTTTGGTATTACAATTGTATCAAAAGAGGTCCAAAGATAAGGACCTTAAGGAACTAAAACGCGAGCTAGGTAACGTTTTGTACTACAATTTGACCAAAGGAGGTCAAAAGATAAAGAACTTTAAGAACTAGGACTTGAGCTGGCTTCTTTTTAAGATAAAATTGTGTATTACAAATGGAAAAAGGTTAGTTCATCCTTAAAACAATTGACCAACGCAAAGTTGACCAAGAGCTACGAGAGCATATGTTTATGAAGATGCCACAGTGCAAACGCAGCATGTTACTGTAAGGAAAGAGGACTATTGAAGGTAAACGAAATTTAGATAATGCGTTTGAAACAACGGCCTCTAATCTCTAATGTTACAAAGATTAACAGAAAGCTTGAACGCTGTCGATAAGGAAGTCCCTGGAAGAAACGATGGCCATTGTATCAGATATATGAAAAGCCTTTTTCAAATAACTTGGTATTTTTTATAATAAACTGTCTATTAATATACCTATATACGAATTGAATACTCAAAGTATACTAGTATCTGACTAATTTTGAACTTGAATGCACGTTTTTTCATGTAAGGAACACCTTTATAGCTGAAAACTCCCGTAAATTTAAGAAACTTTAAGGAACTATGGAGGCTCGGGTGGAAAACTAAGGATTATTTTTTTCAAGAGCAAAACGGTTTCTAAAACCATCTACATAGCTATATAACAAAATATATCCCATCGAACCTTCCAAAAAACTCCCTTTAAATACATTTAATATTTGAAAACGAAGAAAACTTGCTGTTAAAATTACTATTTAAACCTATTTGACGATAAGGAACAGTATAAAGAACTTTCAGTCTCATTTTGCGAAAGAATTCAGGAACTTCAGCCTTAACTCAGACTAAAGGTTCTCTATATGAAAAACGTGTAAATGTATGCTATGAATTATATTGAATTTCTTTTAGACGCTTTTTTATAAAGAACCACTTTATAAGGAACCTACATATAGAAGGCCCGAAAATTTAAAGAACTTATACTACTAAAGGGAAAACCATTAAGGAACTTTTCAATGTTGAATGCTTTTATCACTACAAATAATCAAGAATTAGAAAGCCGGTTCCATTCATTTGAAGTAGAAAAGCACATAAATTGTACGTTAAGCATGTATCAAATGTTTCTTTGAGTAGTCCCGAGCTTTGCTCACATGCAAGTGTCTCTTTATTATTGTTATGACCACTGTATGTGCAATTAAAATTAAGGAACTATTAAGGAACTTTTTGAACTACGATTGCCTCAAAAGAGGTCCAAAGACAAGGAACTTTAAGAACTAGGCCTTGAGGTAGATTCCTTATAAAAAAAGCGTTAAAATAACTATACAGCCTTCTAAAAGTATGCACTTGTAAGTATGCAATTGTAATCATGCAAAAAATTGTTTTTATTTTGTGTTCTACCTGAAACTAGCCATCCAGGGACTAGTAGAATCCACAACCAGGAAACATGCGAACGTCGATTCATGGTTAAGATCGAATGCCCCGCACTCTTCGTCCACTGAGATCTGAACTGTAGCGTTGCGCTACAATCTGTGAGGTGCAAAGTAACTGACACGATGTCTTTACCTGATTAAACTATATTAAAACCGCTATTAGCAATGTGTTGTTAGTAAATATCTTCAACCGAATGCAAATAAGAAACCGTTTGTCGCCAAGACGAAAACTAACCTTAACTAAAATATTCCATTTTGGAGGAAAATATTTACCAGTGTCCCTACAGTCATCCGTTTACATGTACAGTTTGAATAGTGAAACTAACTTGCTTTTCTCAGATTATTTCTTAACATGAGAACGTAGTAATGGCTTTGAAGGATAGACTTATTACCTGATTTCGTGTTATCGCTATTGATGTGCATTGTCCGCTAGAAGCAAGAACTAGTTTGAGCGATCTTGGTTCGGTGTGAGATCCATTTTAATGAACGCTAACTCGTGTAATCAGTCTATAAAGAGGCATTTTTGGGTACAAAATTTTCCTATTTAAAAATACTGAGCGCATATCTAAAAAACTACTTTTAGTTCACCCTTTAAAATCCCGTAACCTTTGCTGGAAGCCCTATTGATTTCATGGAAATCCTTATTGAACGTACAGCCAAACACATAATTCGATTCCATTCATTCTGGTGCTTGATTGCTAACCCTATGAACAAATGGAAAGGGCAATTTATTCTTCATAAGGAACGAAAACAAGAAACAACGAATGGATTGTGCAGAACAAATGTTGGACGTTGGAGTGAGAAAGTCGTTGAGCAGTACTCTTGGTGTAGTTAAATAGAGGAAAAATTCTGGTTAAAAATAGTTGTTCACAAGACAGTAATTTGACATTAGTTGTTAATTTTGCCTTCTAGCACCACCGTAGAGCTAGACTCACTACATAAGTCCCACTACTTCGCTCGATGTTGTTGTTGCTGTTTTCTACAATCGCTCAGTGTGGTGACAAATCAAAATAAGGGAACTAGAGACTTGTGTCGTGAGTCTACCGCAGAGTAAGGAATTTATACGCCCGCAAGGAATAGATTTTTCCGTAGAGCAAGGAATTTATTTTTTTCACATCTACGATTCAAAGAAGTAACGCATGCGCGACAAAGTTTTCCCACAATTGCCTGAGTTACTTGAAGAAATTCTCTTAGTATAAAGACGATGTCTTAACATAATTGATTCAATGTGTGAGTCGGAAGCTGGTGGGATATCCAAGCGTAAGCGCATGGTTTGGGGGCCGGATAGTCCCACCCCTTGGCTGGCCGAAGATTCACAGGAGAATAGCGATTTCCTGTAACGGGAACCACCGTAAGATGCGGCGCCTCAGCCACATTGTCTCGGCAATGTGGATGCAAGTGGGGAGCATTCATCTCCAGCACTGAGCAATGTTTTTGCAGTATTTGGCGTAATATGCACAAAGTGGATACCAGTTTGAGCAGCTATCTGGCAACAACATCAATTAAAGATTGAAGCAGCTATAACTGGAACTCGTTTGATAAGTCCACGATCGGCGGGTCTGGTAGGTCCACTTTCGGGTCAAAAGTGAACAACAGGCGCGGATCCAGACGGGTTCAAACGGTGATTTTGAAAGATTTGGAAACCCTCGATTTTGGCCGATTTTTGGCCATTTTGCCTTAGTATAGCCTTGCCTTTTTAACCAAAAATGGGCTATTTTAAGATTTTGTTTTGCCTATTTTTTTACCTAATTAGATTAATTATAGCCTTTGCAACTGATTTGAATGGCTGAATAGACACTCTGTAGGCTATTTTTCATGATTTTGAAAGATTTGGAAACCCTCAATTTTGCCGATTTTTGGCCATTTTGCCTTAGTATAGCCTTGCCTTTTTGGCCAAAAATGGGCTATTTTAAGGGTTTTTATTTTGCTCTTTTTTTACCTAATTAGCTTTATTATAGCCTTTGCGACTGATTGGAATGCCTAAATAGACCATCTGAAGGCTATTTTTGATGATTTTGAAAGATTTGGAAACCCTCAATTTTGCCGATTTTTGGCCATTTTGCCTTAGTATAGCCTTGCCTTTTTGGCCAAAATTGGGCTATTTTAAGGGTTTTGTTTTGCCTATTTTTTTACCTAATTAGCTTTATTATAGCCTTTGCGACTGATTGGAATGGCTAAATAGACCATCTGAAGGCTATTTTTGATGATTTTGAAAGATTTGGAAACCCTCAATTTTTGCCGATTTTTGGCCATTTTGCCTTAGTATAGCCTTGCCTTTTTGGCCAAAAATGGGCTATTTTAAGGGTTTTTATTTTGCCTATTTTTTTACCTAATTAGCTTTATTATAGCCTTTGCGACTGATTGGAATGGCTAAATAGACCATCTGAAGGCTATTTTTGATGATTTTGAAAGATTTGGAAACCCTCAATTTTTGCCGATTTTTGGCCATTTTGCCTTAGTATAGCCTTGCCTTTTGGCCAAAAAATGGGCTATTTTAGGGGTTTTTATTTTGCCTATTTTTTACCCAATTAGCTCTATTATAGCCTTTGCGACTGATTGGAATGGCTAAATAGACCATCTGAAGGCTATTTTGATGATTTTGAAAGATTTGAAACCCTCAATTTTTGCCGATTTCTGGCCATTTTGCCTTAGTATAGCCTTGCCTTTTTGGCCCGAAATGGGCTATTTTAAGGGTTTTATTCTGCCTATTTTTTCACCTAATTAGCTTTATTATAGCCTTTGCGACTGATTGGAATGGCTAAATAGACCATCTGAAGGCTATTTTTGATGATTTTGAAAGATTTGGAAACCCTCAATTTTTGCCGATTTTTGGCCATTTTGCCTTAGTATAGCCTTGCCTTTTTGGCCAAAAATGGGCTATTTTAAGGGTTTTATTTTGCTATTTTTTACCTAATTAGCTTTATTATAGCCTTTGCGACTGATTGGAATGGCTAAATAGACCATCTGAAGGCTATTTTGATGATTTTGAAAGATTTGGAAACCCTCAATTTTTGCCGATTTTTGGCCATTTTGCCTTAGTATAGCCTTGCCTTTTGGCCAAAAATGGGCTATTTTAAGGGTTTTATTTTGCCATTTTTTAAAATTAGCTTTATTATAGCCTTTGCGACTATTTGGCTAAATAGGGGCTTTTTGATGATTTTGCCCTCAATTTTTTTTTTGGCCATTTTGCCTTAGTATAGCCTTGCCTTTTGGCCAAAAATGCTATTTTAAGGGTTTTATATTTTTACCTAATTAGCTTTATTATAGCCTTTGCGACTGATTGGAATGGCTAAATAGACCATCTGAAGGCTATTTTGATGATTTTGAAAGATTTGAAACCCTCAATTTTGGCCGATTTTTGGCCATTTTGCCTTAGTATAGCCTTGCCTTTTTGGCCAAAAATGGGCTATTTTAAGGGTCTTTATTTTGCCTGTTTCTTTACCTAATTAGCTTTATTATAGCCTTTGCGACTGATTGGAATGGCTAAATAGACCCTCTGTAGGCTATTTTTGATGATTTTGAAAGATTTGGAAACCCTCAATTTTTGCCGATTTTTGGCCATTTTGCCTTAGTATAGCCTTGCCTTTTTGGCCAAAAATGGGCTATTTTAAGGGCTTTTATTTTGCCTATTTTTTTACCTAATTAGCTTTATTATAGCCTTTGCGACTCATTGGAATGGCTAAATAGACCATCTGAAGGCTATTTTTGATGATTTTGAAAGATTTGGAAACCCTCAATTTTTGCCGATTTTTGGCCATTTTGCCTTAGTATAGCCTTGCCTTTTTGGCCAAAAATGGGCTATTTTAAGGGTTTTATTTTGCTATTTTTTACCTAATTAGCTTTATTATAGCCTTTGCGACTGATTGGAATAGCTAAATATACCATCTGAAGGCTATTTTTGATGATTTTGAAAGATTTGGAAACCCTCAATTTTGGCCGATTTTTGGCCATTTTGCCTTAGTATATCCTTGCCTTTTTGGTCAAAAATGGGCTACTTTAAGGGTTCTTATTTTGCCTATTTTTTTACCTAATTAGCTATGTTATAGCCTTTGCGACTGATTGGAATGGCTAAATAGACACTTTGTAGGCTATTTTTGATGATTTTGAAAGATTTGGAAACCCTCAATTTTTGCCGATTCTTGGCCATTTTGCCTTAGTATAGCCTTGCCTATTTGGCCAAAATGAGCTATTTTAAGGGTTTTTATTTTGCCTATTTTTTTACCTAATTAGCTTTATTATAACCTTTGCAACTGATTTCCATAGCTAAATAGACCATCTGAAGGCTACTTTTGATGATTTTGAAAGATTTGGAAACCCTCAATTTTTGCCGATTTTTGGCCATTTTGCCTTAGTATAGCCTTGCCTTCTTGGCCAAAAATGGGCTATTTTAAGGGTTTTTAGTTTGCCTATTTTTTTACCTAATTAGCTTTATTATAGCCTTTGCGACTGATTGGGATGGCTAAATAGACCATCTGAAGGCTATTTTTGATGAGTTTGAAAGATTTGGAAACCCTCGATTTTGGCCGTTTTTTGGCCATTTTGCCTTAGTATAGCGTTGCCTTTTTCGCCAAAAATGGGCTATTTTAAGAGTTTATGTTTTGCCTATTTTTTTACCTAATTAGCTTTATTATAGCCTTTGCGACTGATTTGAATGGCTAAATAGACACTTTGTAGGCTCTTATTGATTATTTTGAAAGATTTGGAAACCCTCGATTTTGGCCGATTTTTGGCCATTTTGCCTTAGTATAGCCTTGCCTTTTTGGCCAAAAGTGGGCTATTTTAGGGGTTTTTATTCTGCCTATTTTGTTTACCTAATTAGCTTTATTATAGCCTTTGCGACTGATTGGAATGGCTAAATAGACCATCTGTAGGCTATTCTTGATGATTTTGAAAGATTTGGAAACCCTCAATTTTTGCCGATTTTTGGCCATTTTGCCTTAGTATAGCCTTGCCTTTTTGGCCAAAAATGGGCTATTTTAAGGGTTTTTATTTTGCCTATTTTTTACCTAATTAGCTTTATTATAGCCTTTGCGACTGATTGGAATGGCTAAATAGACCCTCTGTAGGCTATTTTTGATGATTTTGAAAGATTTGGAAACCCTCAATTTTTGCCGATTTTTGGCCATTTTGCCTTAGTATAGCCTTGCCTTTTTGGCCAAACATGGGCTATTTTAAGGGTTTTAGTTTTGCCTATGTTTTTACCTAATTAGCTTTATTATAGCCTTTGCGACTGATTTGCACGGCTAAATAGGCACTTTGTAGGCTATTTTTGATGATTTTGAAAGATTTGGAGACCCTCGATTTTGGCCGTTTTTTGGCCATTTTGCCTTAGTATAGCCTTGCCTTTTTGGCCAAAAATGGGCTATTTTAAGGGTTTTTATTTTGCCTATTTTTTTACCCAATTAGCTCTATTATAGCCTTTGCAACTGATTGGAATGGCTAAATAGACCATCTGAAGGCTATTTTTGATGATTTTGAAAGATTTGGAAACCCTCAATTTTTGCCGATTTTTGGCCATTTTGCCTTAGTATAACCTTGCCTTTTTGGCCAAAAATGGGCTATTTTAAGGGTTTTTATTTTGCCTAATTTTTTACCTAATTAGCTTTATTATAGCCTTTGCGACTGATTGGAATGGCTAAATAGACCATCTGAAGGCTATTTTTGATGATTTTGAAAGATTTGGAAAACCTCAATTTTTGCCGATTTTTGGCCATTTTGCCTTAGTATAGCCTTGCCTTTTTGGCCAAAAATGGGCTATTTTAAGGGTTTTTATTTTGCCTAATTTTTTACCTAATTAGCTTTATTATAGCCTTTGCGACTGACTGGAATGGCTAAATAGACTATCTGAAGGCTATTTTTGATGATTTTGAAAGACTTGGAAACCCTCATTTTTTTCCGATTTTTGGACATTTTGCCTTAGTATAGCCTTGCCTTTTTGGCCAAAAATGGGCTATTTTAAGGGTTTTGGTTTTGCCTATTTTTTTACCTAATTAGCTTTATTATAGCCTTTGCGACTGATTTGAATGGCTAAATAGACACTTTGTAGGCTCTTATTGATTATTTTGAAAGATTTGGAAACCCTTGATTTTGGCCGATTTTTGGCCATTTTGCCTTAGTATAGCCTTGCCTTTTTGGCCAAAAGTGGGCTATTTTAGGGGTTTTTATTCTGCCTATTTTTTTACCTAATTAGCTTTATTATAGCCTTTGCGACTGATTGGAATGGCTAAATAGACCATCTGAAGGCTATTTTTGATGATTTTGAAAGATTTGGAAACCCTCAATTTTTGTCGATTTTTGGCCATTTTGCCTTAGTATAGCCTTGCCTTTCTGGCCAAAAATGGGCTATTTTAAGGGTTTTTATTTTGCCTATTTTTTTACCTAATTAGCTTTATTATAGCCTTTGCGACTGATTGGAATGGCTAAATAGACCATCTGAAGGCTATTTTGATGATTTTGAAAGATTTGAAACCCTCAATTTTTTTAAGGGTTTTTATTTTGCCGATTTTTGGACATTTTGCCTTAATGTAGCCTTGCCTTTTTGGCCAAAAATGGGCTATTTTAAGGGTTTTTATTTTGCCTATTTTTTTACCCAATTAGCTCTATTATAGCCTTTGCGACTCATTGGAATGGCTAAATAGACCATCTGAAGGCTATTTTTGATGATTTTGAAAGATTTGGAAAACCTCAATTTTTGCCGATTTTTGGCCATTTTGCCTTAGTATAGCCTTGCCTTTTTGGCCAAAAATGGGCTATTTTAAGGGTTTTGGTTTTGCCTATTTTTTTACCTAATTAGCTTTATTATAGCCTTTGCGACTGATTTGAATGGCTGAATAGACCCTCTGTAGGCTATTTTGATGATTTTGAAAGATTTGGAGACCCTCGATTTTGGCCGTTTTTTGGCCATTTTGCCTTAGTATAGCCTTGCCTTTTTGGCCAAAAATGGGCTATTTTAAGGGTTTATGTTTTGCCTATTTTTTTACCTAATTAGCTTTATTATAGCCTTTGCGACTGATTGGAATGGCTAAATAGACCATCTGAAGGCTATTTTTGATGATTTTGAAAGATTTGGAAACCCTCAATTTTTGCCGATTTTTGGCCATTTTGCCTTAGTATAGCCTTGCCTTTTTGGCCAAAAATGGGCTATTTTAAGGGTTTTATTCTGCCTATTTTTTCACCTAATTAGCTTTATTATAGCCTTTGCGACTGATTGGAATGGCTAAATAGACCTTTGCGATCTGAAGGCTATTTTGATGATTTTGAAAGATTTGGAAACCCTCAATTTTTGCCGATTTTTGGCCATTTTGCCTTAGTATAGCCTTGCCTTTTGGCCAAAAATGGGCTATTTTAAGGGTTTTATTTTGCCTATTTTTTACCTAATTAGCTTTATTATAGCCTTTGCGACTGATTGGAATGGCTAAATAGACCATCTGAAGGCTATTTTGATTATTTTGAAAGATTTGGAAACCCTCGATTTTGGCCGACTTTTGGCCATTTTGCCTTAGTATAGCCTTGCCTTTTGGCCAAAAAATGGGCTATTTTAGGGGTTTTTATTTTGCCTATTTTTTAGCCTATATAGCCTTATTATAGCCTTTGCGACTGATTGGAATGGCTAAATAGACCATCTGAAGGCTATTTTTGATGATTTTGAAAGATTTGGAAACCCTCAATTTTTGCCGATTTTTGGCCATTTTGCCTTAGTATAGCCTTGCCTTTTTGGCCAAAAATGGGCTATTTTAAGGGTTTTTATTTTGCCTATTTTTTACCTAATTAGCTTTATTATAGCCTTTGCGACTGATTGGAATGGCTAAATAGACCCTCTGTAGGCTATTTTTGATGATTTTGAAAGATTTGGAAACCCTCAATTTTTGCCGATTTTTGGCCATTTTGCCTTAGTATAGCCTTGCCTTTTTGGCCAAAAATGGGCTATTTTAAGGGTTTTATTTTGCCTATTTTTTACCTAATTAGCTTTATTATAGCCTTTGCGACTGATTGGAATGGCTAAATAGACCATCTGTAGGCTATTTTTGATGATTTTGAAAGATTTGGAAACCCTCAATTTTGGCCGATTTTTGGCCATTTTGCCTTAGTATAGCCTTGCCTTTTTGGCCAAAAATGGGTTATTTTAAGGGTTTTTGTTTTGCCTATTTTTTTACCTAATTAGCTTTATTATAGCCTTTGCGACTGATTGGAATGGCTAAATAGACCATCTGAAGGCTATTTTGATGATTTTGAAAGATTTGGAAACCCTCAATTTTTGCCGATTTTTGGCCATTTTGCCTTAGTATAGCCTTGCCTTTTTGGCCAAAAATGGGCTATTTTAAGGGTTTTATTTTGCCTATTTTTTACCTAATTAGCTTTATTATAGCCTTTGCGACTGATTGGAATGGCTAAATAGACCATCTGAAGGCTATTTTGATGATTTTGAAAGATTTGGAACCCTCAATTTTTGCCGATTTTTGGCCATTTTGCCTTAGTATAGCCTTGCCTTTTTGGCCAAAAATGGGCTATTTTAAGGGTTTTATTTTGCCTATTTTTTACCTAATTAGCTTTATTATAGCCTTTGCGACTGATTGGAATGGCTAAATAGACCATCTGAAGGCTATTTTGATGATTTTGAAAGATTTGAAACCCTCAATTTTTGCCGATTTTTGGCCATTTTGCCTTAGTATAGCCTTGCCTTTTTTGGCCAAAAATGGGCTATTTTAAGGGTTTTGGTTTTGCCTATTTTTTACCTAATTAGCTTTATTATAGCCTTTGCGACTGATTGGAATGGCTAAATAGACCATCTGAAGGCTATTTTGATGATTTTGAAAGATTTGGAAACCCTCAATTTTTTACCTTTTGCCTTAGTATAGCCTTGCCTTTTTGGCCAAAAATGGGCTATTTTAAGGGTTTTATTTTGCCTATTTTTTACCTAATTAGCTTTATTATAGCCTTTGCGACTGATTGGAATGGCTAAATAGACCATCTGAAGGCTATTTTGATGATTTTGAAAGATTTGAAACCCTCAATTTTTGCCGATTTTTGGCCATTTTGCCTTAGTATAGCCTTGCCTTTTTGGCCAAAAATGGGTTATTTTAAGGGTTTTTATTTTGCCTATTTTTTTACCCAATTAGCTCTATTATAGCCTTTGCGACTCATTGGAATGGCTAAATAGACCATCAGAAGGCTATTTTTGATGATTTTGAAAGATTTGGAAACCCTCAATTTTTGCCGATTTTTGGCCATTTTGCCTTAGTATAGCCTTGCCTTTTTGGCCAAAAATGGGCTATTTTAAGGGTTTTGGTTTTGCCTATTTTTTTACCTAATTAGCTTTATTATAGCCTTTGCGACTGATTTGCATGGCTAAATAGACACTTTGTAGGCTATTTTTGATGATTTTGAAAGATTTGGAGACCCTCGATTTTGGCCGTTTTTTGGCCATTTTGCCTTAGTATAGCCTTGCCTTTTTCGCCAAAAATGGGTTATTTTAAGGGTTTATGTTTTGCCTATTTGTTTACCTAATTGGCTTTATTATAGCCTTTGCGACTGATTGGAATGGCTAAATAGACCATCTGAAGGCTATTTTTGATGATTTTGAAAGATTTGGAAACCCTCAATTTTTGCCGATTTTTGGCCATTTTGCCTTAGTATAGCTTTGCCTTTTTGGCTAAAAATGGGCTATTTTAAGGCTTTATGTTTTGCCTATTTTTTTACCTAATTAGCTTTATTATAGCCTTTGCGACTGATTGGAATGGCTAAATAGACTATCTGAAGGCTATTTTTGATGATCTTGAAACATTTGGAAACCCTCAATTTTTGCCGATTTTTGGCCATTTTGCCTTAGTATAGCCTTGCCTTTTGGCCAAAAATGGGCTATTTTAAGGGTTTTATTTTGCCTATTTTTTACCTAATTAGCTTTATTATAGCCTTTGCGACTGATTGGAATGGCTAAATAGACCATCTGAAGGCTATTTTTGATGATTTTGAAAGATTTGGAAACCCTCGATTTTTGCCGATTTTTGGCCATTTTGCCTTAGTATAGCCTTGCCTTTTTGGCCAAAAATGGGCTATTTTAAGGGTTTTGGTTTTGCCTATTTTTTTACCTAATTAGCTTTATTATAGCCTTTGCGACTGATTGGAATGGCTAAATAGACCATCTGAAGGCTATTTTGATGATTTTGAAAGATTTGGAAACCCTCAATTTTTGCCGATTTTTGGCCATTTTGCCTTAGTATAGCCTTGCCTTTTTGGCCAAAAATGGGCTATTTTAAGGGTTTTTATTTTGCCTATTTTTTTACCTAATTAGCTTTATTATAGCCTTTGCGACTGATTGGAATGGCTAAATAGACCATCTGAAGGCTATTTTTGATGATTTTGAAAGATTTGGAAACCCTCAATTTTTGCCGATTTTTGGCCATTTTGCCTTAGTATAGCCTTGCCTTTTTGGCCAAAAATGGGTTATTTTAAGGGTTTTTATTTTGCCTATTTTTTTACCCAATTAGCTCTATTATAGCCTTTGCGACTCATTGGAATGGCTAAATAGACCATCTGAAGGCTATTTTTGATGATTTTGAAAGATTTGGAAACCCTCAATTTTTGCCGATTTTTGTCCATTTTGCCTTAGTATAGCCTTGCCTTTTTGGCCAAAAATGGGCTATTTTAAGGGTTTTTATTTTGCCTATTTTTTTACCTAATTAGCTTTATTATAGCCTTTGCGACTGATTGGAATGGCTAAATAGACCATCTGAAGGCTATTTTTGATGATTTTGAAAGATTTGGAAACCCTCGATTTTGGCCGATTTTTGGCCATTTTGCCTTAGTATAGCCTTGCCTTTTTGGCCAAAAATGGGCTATTTTAAGGGTTTTGGTTTTGCCTATTTTTTTACCTAATTAGCTTTATTATAGCCTTTGCGACTGATTTGCATGGCTAAATAGACACTTTTTAGGCTATTTTTGATGATTTTGAAAGATTTGGAAACCCTCGATTTTGGCCGATTTTTGGCCATTTGCCTTAGTATAGCCTTGCCTTTTGGGCCAAAAATGGGCTATTTTCAGCGTGTTTATTTTGCCTATGTTTGGACCTAATTAGCTTTTTCTATAGCCTCTGTGACTGATTGGAACGGCTAAATAGATCCCCGAAGGCTATTTTTGACTGTTTTGGTAGATTTCAAAGCCCTCGATTTCGCCCGATTTTTGGCTTAGCCCAACCTTTTTGCCCAAATTGGTCGATTTCTTCGGGTGATTTTCTTAATTGTGAGTGGCTAAATGCATTCCTTTGCTGCCCCTACAGGGGTAGAATGCGTTCTAATAGCGTTACGATAGGAGCCATTTTGGGAACCTTCGATTTTACTCAATTTTTGGCCATTTTGGCTTAGTACAGCCCCAAGATACGCCTATTTTTTAAGCTTATATTTTCTTGATTTTATGGTTTCAGATGCTCTGTTATAGCCTTTGCAACTCAATGAACTGGTTTCTCTGAGGCCAGATACTTCACATTTAACCCTTATTTCACGAAATTTTAAAACTTTGTTTTGAAAGTTAAAAAACTCTGCAAGAAATTTTTACTTAAACTTTTAAGAAACCGTACTTTATGGCTCAGAGGATAGTTTCTTATAAAAAAATGAGAGGAGCTGTACACAATGATACACACTAGGTAGAGGTTGTCATAAATGAGAAATCACAAGAAGTAGCTAAAGGTTACATTCAAATATATTAAAATCTTGAGGTTGTGAAAAGTTAAAACGTTAGAAGATATAAATTACAACGGTCTTAAGAAGAAGAATTAAGAGCAGTTTGAAAAATGTTGCATTTTGATTGGTCGATTCTCTTGAAGCTTATTGATCTGATTGGTTGAAAGAGGGTTCAATTGTATTTTGAAAGGAGTATATACTATTTTAAAGTAAACCGGTTTAACAAATTATGCTTGCTGATTGGTCGATCCAACAATTCAAACTGATCTTATGGCGGAAGGTTGTTTTTTTAATAAAACTGTTTTAAACCTGCCCATAAGAAAACAGTATTAGGGAATACTTCATTTTCTACAGTGACGTATCAAAACACATAAAAACCCACAATTAATGCTTAATAATGTATATCGATTCAATCAATGCATGGCATGATTAATGTCTAGGCCCCATTAGGGGTCACAATATCTTATATCCCCTACAATTTTCTCATTACACCCCTTATTCCCTGTATGTTTTCTCTGATTTATAAAGTTAGTAAAGTTGCTGTTTTTGAGTCTACTACTAGCCTAGGGCAACTCAGTCGACTTCACACTTTACCCCTGGTCTGGATGCATTAGCATATAGGAGAGTGCAGCCACACACGGAGCTCATAACTACCGACCAGGTACCTATTTATACACCTGGGTAGAGAGAGATATATTTGTGTTAACTTGCCTAAGGTTGTTATCTCTGCAACACAAGTGGAAAGACCGTGGCTCGAACCCACAACATTTTTGTTGTGAGTCCAGCACGCTAACCACTGCGCCACAGAGACCACAGAAGTAAAGTTGCCGTTTTTGAGTCTACTACTAGCCTAGGGCTACTCAGTCGACTTCACACTTTACCCCTGGTCTGGATGCATTAGCATATAGCAGGAAAGTAAAGTTGCCGTTTTTCAGCACGCTAACCACTGCGCCACAGAGACCACAGAAGTAAAGTTGCCGTTTTTGAGTCTACTACTAGCCTAGGGCTACTCAGTCGAGTTTACACTTTACGCCTGGTCTGGATGCATATAGCATATAGCAGGGTGCAGCCACACACGGCGCTCATAACTACAGACCAGGAACTCATTTATACAACTGGGTGGAGAGAGGCACATTTGTGTTAACAACTTGCCCACGGTTGTTATCTCTGCAACACAAGTGGAAATACCGTGGCTCGAACCCACAACATTCTCGTTGTGAGTCCAGCACGCTAACCACTGCGCCACAGAGACCACATTTATACCAGAATTTCAGAAAAATACCCTGTCCACCCTTTTTTTCCAAACTCATGTCCCTTTTTTCTGGAAATATCCCACATCTCGAATACCCTATTGGGGGCTCAATGTTACATTATGACATATCGACACTTAATCAATGCCATAAGTAGTAATATGCACGCATAATCTATCAATTAGTAGCATAAGATCACTTCGACAAAATATGGTCCATATTTTAGCTTCTAAAGGCACATAGTAGTTAAAAAAGATGGAATTTATGAGAAAGCTTATGGCCTACAATCATGGCCAAAATTATTGAGACAAAAATCATGCAGACTGACTGGCCGGAAGCCTCCTTCCCCAATCCACTTGATATGGGGGGTGGAAGGGCGCTAAAACATGTTTTCTCACTCGATTTTGACCAGGATTGTAACTCGAATCCAAAGAGATTTCATTCTACATAGTTTAATGGTTTATAATTATGTTCTGTCCTCTTGCATTTCTTAACAGTATAACAAAAACAAAGAATAATTGAAAAAGCAACGACTAAAACACTTATCCCCGTCAGGAATAAATAATTTTCTCTAGTAAGTCTGCTTCTAGGTTTCTCATTCGGAATTAGACTTGTGGCGTTGACTATGAAACCAAGTGACCAGCCAACATCTACACCATTTACCTAAAACGAACGAACGTTAAGTGGTGAAACGTCCAGAATTCAGCAAAAGATTGTAGGTTCAAAAATCTCTCGTTTAAAGTCCCAAAAGGATACAACTGATCATGGTTCCGACTCAGTTTAGGCCACCTTAGTTCCATAACTAAAAGGCACCGACCAGAAGGGGCCCTCGACAAATTTTTCTTATTGTGTGCTGCTTTTTTGCCATACTATTCTAAGAACAATTAAGCAGAGAATATGTGTTTACTTTGGACACTTGATTAGAAGAGACGGGATTCAAAGACTTCTCCTTGAAGGGAAGTTCAATGGGAAAAGAGGAAGAGGCAGGCCAAGATTAACGTGGTTCAGTAACATCAAAGAATTGACTGGAATGAACTATGTCGAAGCCACAAAGAAGGCACAGCATAGGGAGAAATGGGCATCCATGACAGCCAACCTGCTGAGAGCAGAAGGAACACCTGACGACGACGATTCTATATGGCTTCCTAAGACCAGTGTTGGCCAACATGTTGGCTGAAAATAGGCCAACATGATAGTACGTTTTACTATACCATCAGAACATCTTTTTTTCATCAGAACATCTGAGAAGTTTGGTTTGCTGACGTCATCTACAAATGATCTTTTGCAAACATGGCAAAAAGGAAGCAGCTGTTTGTTTATTGCTCGCTCTTATGGTTGACGACGAAGAAGAAAAACTCGTGGTCCAGCTCAAACCATCAGCTTAAATCTATTTTTCATTTCAAGGTCTCCGAAATAACGAACGAAATTGAAAATACTGTGCCAACATGTTGGCGAAGCATAGCAAAGCGTACCAACACTTCAATTTTGCTCAAATCGATGAAAAGGTTTGCCAACATTTTTACATATCGCCAGCTACAATCGCCTTGCTCTTGAAACCACAACATAGGAACAGACAAGCCAGATGACCAATTCTAGAGCCACCTTACTTCAGAGGGATACAAACCTGACAGAGATTTATGGACGCAACTTGTCAAAGACTCGAGTGCACCCGACAGATAATGATGATGATGATGATGATGTGAAGCCTTACCTTGTTGGTAAACGTGATTTGCTTGGAATCTTTTTTGAAACCGTAACCATACGTCAAGATCTGATGAATGTACTCAGCATCGAAACAATACTTGTGTAGAAATTTATCTGGTGTCGATGGATGTTGTTCCTTGAGCTAAGGATGAAAAATAAAACGATTGATAGCTTCAATGACTTGAATTTTAGGTTAAGAATTTAAAATGCACGAACGAACAAAACGAAGAATACATTTTTCCAATAAACAACTGGTCAAAAAGCAACAAGGACTGAATTTTGCTAAATGCTATTTTTTTTTGCTTTTTGGTTAAGATAGCTTTCCTTAAAGCACATCGTTGCAAACTTATCAATCACATTGAAAAGCAAGAAAGCCAAAATAAGACTTTTTAGGGGGTATTAGTCATTCTGTGAGGGCTGAAATACTACAATCTTGGACAAAATATATTAGAACAGTCTGAATTGTTCTGCTATTATCTATGAATTCCCCCTTCTCCACCGTTACAAAATCAATGGAATAGGCCGTATTCCTTGGAAAAAGGCCTTATTCCAAATATTTTGTCCAAGATTTTAGACATTTTAAGCAAATTTGAGGGCTGGACCAAAATTCAGTTGCTTATTAAAAAAAGTATAGTTTCAATGAATTGAATTCTAGAATAAAGACTTCAAAATGTAGAGTAGAAAGAAAAGAAAAGAAGCCAGAAGGGCGGAGAAAGAGGGTCTTGGGTGGGTGGGAAAGTTGTGAAAACTTTGAGTTTCCACGTACTTTAATGGTTGGTGAACTTTAAGGTTGGTGAACTTTATTGCACCCGAATTCCTAATAAGACTTTATGCAAGGGTAAATGGGATAATACATGACAGTTCATGTAGCAAATCATAGAGATCTTAATCCTCGGATATAACTTACATCTAAACCTGATGCCTAATGGTAAAATAGTACTGGATTTTAACAACGTCACCCAAATTAGATAGAATCAAATAAAATAAAACCTACATTCCGCCAGCGTTCTTTGCATATTTCTTTGCCAGCTTTAGAAAGACTTTCCACGCTGTCCTTTTCAGTTAAATTTAAAAATTCTCCAACGTAACCATAACCAGAGAAAGCCTAGAGAAAGGAAAAGGTATAAAAAATTTTAAGCAACTATTAAGCAACTTTGAGGGCTGAAATGTCTAAAATCTTAACCCTATCAGTACTGGGGTATTTTTGGTCGACTTTGTACTGGGGGGGGGGCGTTTTTCGCACCCCTAGTTATCTCGGAAACTATGCATGATAGGATAACCAAACATGGTATAAAGTATCTCCTGGTAATGGGCATTCTAAATATAGATTGAAATTTAATTAGTCACGTAAGATGCTGCTAGGCAACGCATTTTTGGCGATTTTTCATGGAAAAGTAGCTTTTTCGTAAAAAGAGCTCTTCTTATTGAGAAACGTCGTTCTAAAGCAGTGCAAAATGTTTTTATTTGAAAAAGAAATGACATTCTAGCCAATATTCTCTAATTTTTAAGAAATTGGACAACACTTTTACAAATAATCAACATTTTCATTTCGTGCTGGATACACTTTAAGTCAACGCTCATCATTCCGATGAAATAGGAAGAATTATTCCGAAGAATTATTTCATCATAACTCTTACTCTTACTCACCAAAAATCTGCCTGTGGTATCTGGTTGATATGCACCATCGAAAGAGCAAGATTGATAACTGCATTCCGTTTCATTAAATAGAGATCTAATTGACTTCCTACACTCATCATAATCACTGCTTCCAATAATCTCGTATTCCTTCAGAGGATGCAATGGAAAAATAATGCTATTTGGTTTCATACTACAAGGCAGCAGCCAGATATTCTTTGTAGTCTCTATTCTTGAAAAACCATTAGGATAACAAGGATTCGTGACTTTCGATGAGAAGTTCGAGCGCTGAAAGAAAAAAATATTCGACCCTCAGCTGACGTCGAGCTCCAGTCCGAATATTTTCCAGCATTGACCTCGCAATTTTTCAATAACCGCTTAACACTGTACGCTGAAGGGAGCGTGTCGCAGTCATAAATAATAACAGTGTACGCTGAAGGGAGCATGTCGCAATCATAAATAATAACACTGTACGCTGAAGGGAGTGTGTCGCAGTCATAAATAATAACACCATACGCTGAAGGGAGCGTGTCGCAGTCATAAATAATAACACTGTACGCTGAAGGGAGCGTGTCGCAGTCACAAATAATAACACCATACGCTGAAGGGAGCGTGTCGCAGTCATAAATAATAACACTGTACGCTGAAGGGAGCGTGTCACAGTCATAAATAATAACACTGTACGCTGAAGGGAGCGTGTCACAGTCATAAATAATATCATTGTACGCTGAAGGGAGCGTGTCGCAGTCATAAATAATAACACTGTACGCTGAAGGGAGCGTGTCACAGTCATAAATAATAACACTGTACGCTGAAGGGAGCGTGT
>JACTAT010000217.1:205223-229007 GCA_014526335.1 Chrysaora quinquecirrha
CGTTTCATATGTGATTTGAAAATCACTCCACCCCAGATGTAAACTGACATTCTTTTGTGAGTGATGATTAACTATTGGAATATTCTATTGTCTTGGCTATCTGGTATAGTGTAAATGGGTCTATTCAATATGAAAATCAAAATGCAACGATAGCTATTCCGGATAATGGATAATAATAAAACTTGCCGTATCCAATATGGGTTAATGCAAGGCAGGGCAAGGCGTACCTGATAGCTATTGGGTATACCATAAACGAGCCTTAAACGTCAAAATAGCTGAACAAAAGCAAAAAATCTTTGAATATTCTTTCCCACTAGGCATGAGTATTCAAAGCTTGAGAAATTAAAACATATTTAAAATTGCAAGGCTATTTTCAAAATCTAAAGAAAGAATTTATAGATTGAAATAGCTATAAATGCTAAGCTTACTTGAACATGTTACAGAAGCAACCTGTTTAACTCTGGCTGTTCCATTATACTTTTGAGAGCTTGGCCATTTATAAACGGAAATATCTGTATGTGATGAACCAGCATCTATGACTACTCCATACTAAAAGGAAAAATTATTTTGTCAAACTCTTTGTTTAACTGAAAAGTACAGGAATTTTCATCTTAATTTCTGATATGCCATAGCCTCAGAACAAGAGGTATGGGTGCAGGACACTACCCAAGGTCAATTAGTGCATTCATTTTCTCAATAACAAAGCATTGGTTTTCTTGGTTTTTCATCGTTTGTTTATATTTCTAACCCTTTTCAGCTAATTTAGGCCTACTATGCATGTCACATCAGGTGTAGGACCCCTAGTCCAACATCCCATTTGATGGATGGTGAAATGAGTAAATTTTCATCTATCGGGAAAGTCACCCATCCAGAGGTTGACCTCACAAAGCCAAGCTTAACTTCAGTTGCCTAACGGAAACCAACTAAGCTGCTTGGCCACTCATTCCAGAAGAAACATGAAAATACATGGTCCCTTTCCCTTACATGATATTTGTGTTCAAGTGCTTCATCTTTCAGTAGAGCATAGGCAGTAACCAATCCAACTGCACCAAGCAGAAAGAAAGCCAAGGATAAAACTAACATAGGCCATCGTTGGCAAATGCATCCAGCTGAAACAAAATATACAAGAAATGATAAGTAGACATGGCTGCAAGACGTACCATCCTACAATAAAAGGTGGACAAATTGACCTGATAGGTACCAGTTACCTAAGGGAAGACTCATAAATCAATTTTTTCACGGATAATGTCCTTTGGACGTTTAGCGGGTGGGGGGTTTTGATGTTTGACGTTATAAAATTTTACGAAAACATCCATTTTTTCTTGATGAAATTTTTTAATATCAGGTTTGATTGCTCCAAATCTGTATTTTACACACGAAACATCGTTTTAGGGGTGGACATTAGGGGGGGGGGGTCTGGACTAAATGTCCAAAAGGACGTTATCCGTGAAAAAATCGATTTATGAGTCTTCCCTAATACAGTATCATATCAAGCTCCATTAGGTAGGTAAATTCTTATTTTAATCAAAGTATTCTAAGCATTGTAAGTAGATTTTCCACGGCCCTCTGAAAAGCAGCCTCTCTTCGTTGATGGGGCTACCGTGGCTAAAGAATTTAAAATGAAATGAAAATGAAAATGTGTTGTGCTATCATTTTCAAAATTCTCAATCTTTTTGCTTTTGATTTTCAAAGTCTGCAAAGTCTGTGAATTTCGGAATGAAGATAATTTTGAAAATCGAAAAGAATACGTTTTTAAAACTAGTGCAATTTAACCAGACGATTTAATACCACGTTGTGTTAAATAAATGTCTCCTGTCTCAAAAATCCATAACAGTTGTTCAATTGATAGAAGGGTTGGAGCTTGAATAACTCCAAAAACAGAGATACGAATGCACAATTTGTACATACCACAATAATCTCATCCCAGCCGTTGCTCCAAGGTATATAGGTGTGATCTTTCTATCTGCCTTTGGTACTGTTTTCAAAGCAACAGACTCAATGCATCCTGATATGATATCTACAGCTAGTTTGGGGTCATCTTTAAAACTTGCTATGCCACTACCTAAAGAAAAAACAAGAAATAACTGCAATGAAAGTATCAAGAAATGCAATCACCTTGGTAGCCATAGAACACAAACAGCTGTCTTTGAGTCATGCTTTAGGCCTCATGAAGGATAACGTTCGGAAATTCTTGATTTTCATATTGGATAGGGGTTGGGGTTTGAATCATGCCAGAGATATCCGATATGAACTGCTCAAAAAAATTGGAGTGATTTTCACTCCATTTCATAGGTGATTTGAAAATCACTCCACCCCAGATGTAAACTGCCATTCTTTTGTGAGTAAGGATTAATTATTGGAAATTTCTATTGTCTGGTATAGTGTAAATGGGTATATTCATTATGAAAATCAAAATGCAACGATAGCTATCCGGGATAATGGATAATCTTGCCCTATCCGATATGGGTTAATGCGTACCTGATAGTTATCTGGTATACTGTAAACAGGGCCTTAAATGTCAAAATAGCTAAACAAAAGCAAAACATCTTTGAATATTTTTTCCCCACTAGGCATGAGTATTCAAAGCTTGAGAAATTAAAACACATTTAAAATTGTAAGGCCTTGTTAATCTAAAGAATGAATTATAGAATGAAATAGCTATAAAAGCTAGCTTACTTGAACAAGTTACAGAAGCAACCTGTTTAACTCTGGCTGTTCCATTATACTTTTGAGAGCTTGGCCATTTATAAATGGAGATATCTGTATGTGATGAACCAGCATCTATGACAACTCCATACTAAAAGAAAAATTATTTTGTCAACCGCTGTGTTTAACTGAAAAGAATGGGAATTTCATCACAATTTCTGATGTGCCATAGCTTCAGAACTAGAGGTATGGGTGCAGGACACTACCCAAGATCAATTAGTGCATTCATTTCCTCAATAACAAAGCACTGGTTTTCTTGGTTTTTTATCTTTTGTGTATATTTCTAGCCCTTTTCAGCTAATTTAGGCCTATTATGCACGTCACATCCAGGTGTAGGACCCCTAGTCCAACATCCCTTTTGATGGATGGTGAAATGAGTAAATTTGCATCTATCAGGAAAGTCACCCATCCAGAGGTTGACCTCACAAAGCCAAGCTTAACTTCAGTTGCCTAAAGGAAACCAACTAAGCTGCTTGGCCACTCATTCCAGAAGAAACATGAAAATACATGGTCCCTTTCCCTTACATGATATTTGTGTTCAAGTGCTTCATCTTTCAGTAGAGCATAGGCAGTAACCAATCCAACTGCACCAAGCAGAAAGAAAGCCAAGGATAAAACTACCATAGGCCATCGTTGGCAAATGCATCCAGCTGAAACAAAATATACAAGAAATGATTAGTAGACATGGCTGCAAGACGTACCATCCTACAATAAAAGGTGGACAAATTGACCTGGTAGGTACCAGTTACCTAAGGGAAGACTCATAAATTGAATTTTCACGGATAACGTCCTTTGGACGTTTAGGGGTTGGGGGTTTTGATGTTTGACGTTATAAAATTTTCTGAAAACATCAATTTTTTACGATGAAATTTTTTAATTTCAAGTTTGATTGCTCCAAATCTGTATTTTCCATACGAAACATCGTTAAAAACATCGTTTTTGGGGGTGGACGTTATCAGGGGGTGGGGGGTCTGAACTATATGTCCAAAAGGACGTTATCCGTGAAAAAATCGATTTATGAGTCTTCCCTAATACAGTATCATATCAAGCTCCATTAGGTAGGTAATTCAATATGATGCATGATTCTGTTTGTGAAATTATTATACAGACAAACCATGATGATATGTAACTTTTCTTTTTGTTTTCTCTCAAACTACAGCACTTTTAAAGATCAACCTATGATTGTTCAGCAGAGACCGAATAGCCATATGGAAATTTACAAATGTTAACAGGTAAAATAGGTAAAAATATGGGCCTAAAAACGGCCTAGGCATTTTAAGGCAACTATAATTACCATTTTCCTCACGGTGCTCTGGAGCTTCTGGGTCCATTTCCCTGGCAGCACCAATTCCACCAACGACAGCTAAGGCTATGGATCTCACATAATTAACCAAAGTTGAAATTTTTCGAAAGAGAAAAAGGGTTTTTAAATAAATTATCCGCAGCTTTGCAACAGAAAAATTTACACATTCCAAAAGACCATTTTGCAACTGCCTCGCTTTGGAAAAGAGACAGACTGAGACATCGAAAAAAAACACGCGAATCAGGGCCAATCAATGCACGCGAATGTAGAGAAAAGGTAAAGATTTTTTGACAAAGTGTATTTGAAAATTCATTTTTTGCTTTCAAAAATAATATAGTATTTCAAAAAAAAATAAAATTTGTCTTGTTTAAGAAAACTTTACTAAGGAAGAGAGAAAGAGTGGAAGTCGAAGACTAGGTGAATTTAAGTGCGTACCTGTGTTCTTTTCCACAAGTCCTTATGCATTGTTAGTCAATTGATCTTTCGGTCATCTTAGCTGGTTGCAACTTCAATAGATCAATCTCATAGATTTTCCATTTTCCACTAACACTGCATCGTCTATCCTACTAAAGCAATGCTTTTAGTGAAAGATTTAGAAACACATATACAAGATATGGTGTACTTTATATGAGGGTAAAGTCATTCGCAAGATCGTCATCCTTACGAGAATATGCCGTTTTTTAGAGGATTCGATTGCATTTTAACTTGCTTTTGCTGGCCATGTGAAAAAATATGGAAATGTCTAGGCCTGAAGCCGATAAAACGCTCTTTGGTAACGAGACTAACATATATAATAATTGTATTAATTTTCACCGTAATATCGATGGTTTTTCTATCCCCAAATGCAACGGCAGTGATACTAAACGAAAGAATATGCAAGAAAATTGGTCATACAACGTGTGAGTTATTACGTGGACCAGCTCCAGTGTATCGAATATTTATGATATTGAGTTTATTTCATGTTATCATGGCATTCACATTGATAGGTATATCCGATACAAAACAACGACGTTCTTATATTCAAAATCACTTCTGGACATTGAAAATAGGTATTCTGATCTGCTCTGCATCTTGGTTTGTTTTCTACCCCAAAACAGCATATACAGGAGAGATCTGGCATTTCTTTGGACTCAATGCAGCTTTTGCTTATGTCATAATACAATTTATTATTCTAATTGATGTAGTGCATAGTTTCAACACAAGAATCGTTAGAAGTATAGAATCAACGGAGACACTAACTCAGTCTATATGTCTTTATCTTGTACTTTGGATTCCGACCGCAGCATTGTATGCTTTATCGACAACAGGGACGATTTTCTTATTCCGGACATACGGGCTGAGTCCTGAATGCAGAGACAACACTTTCTTTATAGCATTTCACGTTTACATGTGTGTATCAGCAACATGCATCTCCATTAATCCGGTCGTCCAAGAAGCTCGTCCGAAATCCGGACTGCTGCAATCATCTGTTGCTACGTCATATAGCACTTATGTTCTGTGGATAACCTTATCAAATGAACCGGACGACCAGTGCAATCCGACAAGGGAATATCTGTATCCGCCTCATCCTATAAAAAACATACAAATACTGGTCGGATTAGTTGTAACATTCATCATTCTGATTTTGTTCTGCGTCCGCAAGGTTAATTATCCGCAATATGGAAACAACAAATCATATCGAAACCAAGGAATGCATCATCATCATCAGCAACAACATAATCAACGACAACAACAACGACAGCAACATCATACAAATATCAACCCAGCAGCAGACTCGCTGCAGTTAACGAGGACGAAAGCTATCTTATATCTGAGGATGAAATTCAGGGTGTAGAATGCAGCTATTCGTTTTTTCATGCAATTATCAGTCTAGCAGCATTGTATATTATGATGACATTGACATGTTGGTATCGACCTGAAGAGGGCGAGCACAGCTCTGTTAAAATGATAGCTGGTTGGGGTGCAGTTTGGATTAAACTATGCAGTGGGATTTTTAGTGTTTTTACATATATCTGGATACTGATTGCCCCCGTTATCTTTCCCGGGGCTTATAAAGATCTTGTATTTTATGACTTGCTTTTTGTAACGAATTAGAGCATGAGATTATCGGTACTTCACGCAAACATAATTAATCATGAGTGCAGTATAGATTAAACTTTGCAAGATTTCAGCATTTATTGCCCCCTTTTTCCTTTCCTTAGGCGTACGAAAACCCTGTATCTTATGATTTGCATTTGTAACGACTTAGAGGACTTAGAGCATAAGATTATTGGTACTACATACACGCAAACATAATTAATCATGAGTGCAGTATAGATTAAACTTTGCAAGATTTCAGCATTTATTGCCCCCTTTTTCCTTTCCTTAGGCGTACGAAAACCTTGTATTTTATGATTTGCATTTGTAACGACTTAAGAACTTTGAGCATAAGATTATCCGTAGGCAAAAAAAATAGCCCAGGATGAAGCATGGATCAAACTTTGCAGTGGAATTATTGGTTAATTATTAATCCTTGCTCCTCTTATCTTTCCAGATCTTGCATTTCATGTTTACTTTTTGTAACGAATTAGAAAGTTTAGATATTCAGACAAGACAGATGTAAAAATGAATAAGTTTTGATTTCGGTGAGATATCAACGTTTTTACTTATATCTGACTTCTCCTTACCCCCTTTGGTGGTATTTCTGGGCCTTCACTTTTTTGCATCAAACTTAAGAGGTTGAAGTTACAGTAAAAAACTGCGTATAAGAAACTAGCGGATGCTGACAAAAATGACAAATAAAAGTACTAAAAGAACCAACTCATTTCATCATCTGTTTAACAACCCATCTTGATTAGCGAAGTTTCGGGTTTCGCAGGTGTTTGCAGTATCCGTGAATTTCAAAATCAGAGTTTCGCAATATCCGTTTAAGAAACGCAATGAAGACAAAATCAATTGTAAAACTTGATGCGTAAAACAAGGCTTTCCTACACAATAATTCGCCCCTACCAGCCTTAAGTCACCCTATAGGGATCACTGTGCAAGATTCGCAACACGTCTGTACGTCCCATCCAAAACCTAAAGCAAAATCATCCGTCACTGAAAGCCTTATTCACAATGTCAATCACAACGTCAAGCATAATAACCGAACTGGTGTTGACAAGTGCGCATGTGCTCGGTAGGTTGATCGCGGGCCTGATGGCTTAAGTTTAGTATCCCGAAAAGAGATCCCAATTCTCACTGAAAATTGCCATTTTTTATCAAAATGTTGCGATACACTCTTTTTTTTTTAATAAGCAACTGTTCAATAAGCAACCAGGGCTGAGATTTTGTTAAATTTTTTGTTGAAATTGCTTTCTTTATACAGTACATCCTTGCAAACTTGTCAATGACATTGAGAAGCCAGAAAAGAGCCAAAATAAGAGGTTTTAGGGGGTACCACGCAATCTGTGACGGCTGAAATCCTAGATATATTAAGCAACTCTTGAGGGCTGGACCAAAGTCAAGTTGCTTATTGAAAAAAAAGTGTACGGGGACAGACTGCAAGGTGCCTCTCCGCAAAAGCGTTGTGCAGCAGCTGATGTAGGTTGAAACCAAATTCTTTTTCTTGCATATGTTATGTCCAAATGCATAGTTATAAGGCCATTTGCTTGCTTTACTAACTTACGAATATGCATAAACACGAATAATTCGTTTATCGTCACTTCAAAACAACCCTTCCTGTCACAAACGAGAAAGGTTTCCTCACACAACAAGCTTTTTCATGCTTTGAGATAAGTCATTCACCGTAAAGATGACGAATGAAGAAATGAATAAGTAATCTTAGGAGCGTTTCTCTTTCAGTCAGCGTTTCCCTTTCCCTTAAAGGTTTTAGTTTGCCCTTGGCTATTAAGACCTTAGTTATAGTAAACTTGTGGACAGTGAGAGATTTTTATGTATGAAGTACTGGAAAACATAGTACAAAAGAAATAGAAAGGTACTGTGGCGTCGTGGTATAATCCAGCTGGCTCGTGGTGTCAGAAGTACAGCGAGGTTGGGGTTCGAGCCCCAGTGACGATCGCGTCATAGCCACTAACGTACTACTGAGTCCCTAGCGACTGGCGCTGAATTTCAATCTCACCTATTTGTTTGGCGATGGGTTTACTCCTAGGAGTTGTGGTAAACATGCGCCACCCCGAACCATTGGCTTGGTTTAAATCTTCAACAGCAGAAAGTCTAGTCTAGTGACCCTCGTCTGTGATCAAACAAAGACAGCGGGCTTACGAGAGCTATCACAGCTGGCCCAAAATAGACCAAATCGGCTAACGTTGTTTACACCAATTCCAGGTCACATGGCCATACCCTTGAGGCACCATTGCTTTGTTGTCAAATTCAGATCTCGACCACGCTTTGCATGACACAAAATTTAGAGTTCAATTAAAAGGAAAAGCTTCTCAAGAGTATGGCCATGTTACCTCAAATGGGTAGTGAAAAACGCAAAAAAGGCCGCGGCCGTTTAACCGCAGCGGTTTAAAGTAATTGAGCAAGTCGAGCCGAGAGGTCCTCCGAGAAGACCTAATTAAGTGTCCATCGATTCAACTCAACGTTTGTTTGCGGCACTATTTTTGCGGTTGCCGTCATGCACTTTGTGTGTGTATTGAGTCTATTTGTAGTAAATCAAAATGGCGTGAAAAGCAAAAACAGTGCTCGGTGCTGGAGATGAATGCTCCCCACTTGCATCCACAATGCCGAGACAATGTGGCTGAGGCGCCACATCTTACGGTGGTTCCCGTTATAGGAAATCCCTATTCTCCCTTGAATCTTCGGCCAGCCAAGGGGGAGGGACTATCCGGCCCCCAGATCATATGCTTACGCTTGGATATCCCGCCAGCTTCCGACTCAGCAAGACAAACAGCAAATTTCTTTGAACCGTCAATGTTTCTTTTTGCAGCAGAGGTTCAGCACTAGAGTGTGGCCGACTTATGCGTATTACGCCAAATTCTGCAAAAACAGTGCTCAGTGCTGGAGATGAATGCTCCCCACTTGCATCCACAATACCGAGACAATGTGGCTGAGGCACCGTATCTTACGGTGGTTCCTGTTACAGGAAATCGCTATTCTCCCATGAATCTTCGGCAAGCCAAGGGGGAGGGACTATCCGGCCCCCACACCATATGCTTACGCTTGGATATCCCGCTAGCTTCCGACTCACACACTGAACCAATTATGTGATGAAACCGTCTTTATACTGACAGAATTTTTTCAAGTAATTCAGGCAATTGTGGGAAAGACTTTGTCGCGCATGCGTTAATTTTTGGACTCTCGGGCTTCAATGCTTCTGTTCGAAGGCAAAATTGACAATTAAAATTTACCATGTTAGATACTTACAAGATAACATTGTAATGCAACACAAAAAAACTTTGGGTCAAGTAGTTACCCCTCCAAAGTAGTTACGCCCTTTGCTATTTACATTAGTGTCGGTCGTTCCTTTAAATGTTCAACAAAGTTTTTATAAGATAATTTTCAAATGAATTTCTTTTCCTTTTGGTTAATGTTTTCATTTATTTCATCGATATTAATGAGACGTTGGTTCTGTATCAAATAAAACTTTAGTCCTTAGGAGAAGACCTTATTTCATATGCCCTGTAAATATCACTGTATTTCCCACCGCTATTAATCAAATCATGACAAAGCAACAAGTATACGTCCCTTATTTCATAAACTCTAAATTTAAAGCTTGGTAATCCTTTACCATTCACATCCACAGGATTACCAATGTCCGTATAAAGAAAAAACCCGCCGCAACGCACCGGTAGAAGTTTTCTCCGCCTTTTCACCACTTCAAGTCCTAACTCTCTGAATACGGATTTCGTATCGCATGGTCTAATTTCTCTATAAGTTCTTCTATGGCCTGCTTTGATTTCGTAATTATAAACAATATACTCCACATAGGTCGCCTGTTTCACGCCACTGAACTCCAGCACTGCTTTGCTTGATGCAACGACAAAAGTCCTAGAGGTGCTTAAACACTCCGAAGTGCATCGCGAGAAATTCCGGTCGATTGGATACACGACACTTGCGATTTTTTCAAGCTGGAACAAAACCACGTACACAAGTCGCCAATAGTTCTTCGTATACAGTTTCCATAAGGCAACTTTATCCTTAATTTCAGATTTAATTAAACACATCATATATGAATCTCTGCTCAAATCTACATCAAGAAGTTGGGGATTTTCAAATGTTTGATAGCAGAGTCGTTTCCAGACGAGATTTTCAAAACAGATTAACCGTGCTTTCTTGCAAGTTTGCGCAAATGAAACAGTTTCCTCGGCGTTTAGAAACGACAGAATATGATACAACCAAATGTTGTTGGGCAATACATCCAGAAAGACGTTGTCTTGGGATTCAGTGATTTTAGTCATCTGATCACACTTTTCCAGTTTGATATTCCTGGCAGCACACTGCAGCAGACTCATCTTATGTTTCGCAAATGTAACGCCATCCCCGAACTGACGGATTGGCTGTCTTTTATACCAGAATAAGATACTTGGGCTCTGCAAATCTTCTTTGATGTGTGGCAGAAATACTCTGTACAGCTCCTTAGAGGAACTATCTTCAAGAAATCTAGGCATTTTAAGGCCGCAGCTCTTATAAATGCATATGTAATTAAATTTGTTTCCTTTGAAGTTTTCTTAATTCAGATTTGTTTCACGAGTTAAAAATTTTCTTCTTTTAATTTTCGAATTTTAGAACTACTATGTACATTCGCTAGATTGGGAGGAACGTTGGAATCGTATTTACATTTAAACAAAGACCCTGGCCAAATGATCAAACATTGTTTGTCAAACATTTGAAATTTGCTAAGGTTGAACGAACGGGCCTTATGTTTCCTTTCCCGAAAAAAAACATTTAATGTAAAGAAAGCTATTGAAAGAAACAAAATGCTATGAATTTATCTCATACTCAACAAGAATCATTACAAAGCTATATTGATACACAGTACCTTTCCAAATAAAGTTACGATAGCTTATTAAGTTAGAAGCATATTAGAAAGTCAAGCAAGTTCTTCTATAGAGCTTATCAGCTATTTCAGTTCGAATGAAAAACAAAGTAGTCATAACCATAACCTCGCTTGCCTCCACGTGGTTGTCTTTTCCCGAGATCATGATAAACGTCGGACCTGGTTTCTTCTTCACTTTTGCCCAGCACAGCATTCCTTAGAAATAGACGGTAGTCATTGTGTTGTCTTCCCGACTTTATTTCAGCTTTACTTGACGCCATCAGCCTGTCTTGAGAGCGCCCTTTAAAGTTTCCTCTCTGAACGGTATAAGGACGCAGGTTTCTCGCCGCCTTCCCAGTTCCGAATTGGTGACTGTGAGGCCTGATTTCTTTCTCTTTCACTAGTAAACCAGCATAATTTGCTGGTCCTGTGTTAGACTCTTCTGCTGAAGACTTTCGTGTTATGGAGTTGCTTTTCCTACGGATGGAAATTTGATGGAGTTCTCTCTTTCCACCACGAGGCTGTCTCTTGACAACTTGATGTTCCAAACTTTTGGCTTTATCCTCAAACCCCTTTGTTAATGTATCCATTGTTTTCATTTGTCTGCAAGATAGCATCAGAATCTTTGCCACTAATTTTCTAATAGTGATCATCCTCTTGCAGTTTTCTTGATCATCTTGTGAACAATTCGCGGCAAGATAAGAGCAAAATCGCTTCGAGATCAACCTATCGTTCTCATCCTTCAAGCTACATACAGAAGCTTGGTACATGGTGACAAAAACCAGCATAAATCGAATGAAACTTACTTGCATTGTTAAAAAAATCACACAGACCAGAACAGAAGTAGCACTACGACCAACAAGTCTTCTCCAAAACACGTCTTTCCTCCAATCCAAGTTAGTTTACTGGGAAGGATTCCTATAATTTATATTGGTTATGCACTGTGAGCCTTTGTTGCTTTTGAGTAATTCAACACAAAACTTAAAATTTTCAACCAACTCATCGCTATAAATAAGGGGATAACTAGCACTCACCGGAATTACTCTTCTAAAGAGATGTCTGTGAAAGAGTATTTCCGAGCTCAGTTTTGAAAAATTCTAGCATTTCATCATAGCATCCTGCTTATTATAAAAAATAATGGACCTTAATAAATTATTCAAAGAGCATGGGTCATCTGCTGACAAAAATTTCATTTGAATCACAGCAAAAAACACCCTGTAATTGAAGCTCTGCATAAGAGATCCGAGTCATTTGAAAAATAATACTGCTATTAGCACTACTGCTGCTACGTTAACTGTTTTTACATAGGAAGGTGAGGAAAAAGAATGATGTCAAACGAAGAAAAGATCCAAAAGTTAGGCGTGGGGAATGTCATTTGACTGTTTTCAAGAAACACCTTTTGAGCTCGTGTCATCCTAAGGTGATCCTAGGCTTGTCACTGATCATAGTCATAGAACTGCTGCACATCTAAATTATTACGGAGATTTATTTCTCTTTCCCTGGAAACAAGCCTTAAAGGTGCTTAATATTAATGTCAGTCCAGCCCTAGTTGCTTATTGAGCAGTTGCTGCTTATCAAAAAGTGTATAGAAGGTAATACAAAACTATAAACGACAGAGTAGCGTGTTGTCTCTGAATCCTCGTTTGTCGTTCCTGATTTAAAGAGTCTGATATCACTCTGCAATATATGGTTCTTAGTATAATTTGGGTACGGGTATGTGCCGCCCATATGGGTTTTTGGCCAATAGTGTCTGTTTCTGGAAAGGTTTACATTATAAGTGGTTGGTTTCCAAAATCTAGGCGGCACATGCCCGTCCATTGACAAGTCATGTACCCCACCCCCCGGGGACAGAAGGCGAATGTGGCTGGTGAAACCCAAGATACCACTAACGCCAAAGGCTTTTGCTATGAAAAATCGTGAAAGCTTTTTTCGAGCAATTGGTAGTGCAGCGTCTTTTTCTGAACCTCCAAAACCTTCCGAATTTCGAAAACAGAAAGCTTTCAAAAACAGAATCCCTGATTTTCAAAAAAACAGGAATTCTGGAAATCCAAAAACTTTCGCGCCAAAATTCTTGATAATCTTGTCCCCAGACCCCTTCGTGGGGTGTCTCCTAGCAACCGGTAAAGTTGCAGTCTAGTTCTAGTTCGACTTTCAAACCGTAAATCTCGGAAACCTTCTGCTTTTGATAACAGAAGGAGAGCTCCAAAGCCTGCCGTATTCAAAATAATGGTTTCCAAAACACACATTCCGAAAAAAGAAGGCCACTGAAAAAAGAATTGGTTTAGAAGAACACGCCCTAAGATTTTGACCCAAATCCAGACTTGAAAATCTATTTCGAGATTATTTCTCCATCTGTGTGAGAGGACCCCGATGTTGCTTTGACTCGAGAAAGAATAATCGCAAATTATTTTTCAATTTTTAATAGGTTATTTTCCCGTATGATCCTTGATCCAGCAAAAAACAGCTTAGAAGGTAATACCACGTGTGTCTATTTATGGAAATGAAATCCACAATGCAAACTATTGGTGGAATAGAATCAAGAGTACTTGTTTTTGCAGGATATAGCGTTCTTTGACGTCAGACAATGTTTTGAGGTCAGCTTCGTAAACATATTTATATTTATATAGTCTTATTTTCGTTTGTTTTCACTTTTCTTGGTGAAGTTTTATTCGAACTGACATTACCTATAGCAAATTTAAGCATATAAAGAAGTGTAGGAGTTAATATCTTCGTATGACTTTGGGTATATATTTTGAGAAATTTGTTATAAATACACAACAGGTAGGCATTTTGTTGCTCGGGCGGCACGTCCCTATCCGAAACTTAGTCAAATACACCCCCAGGAACGCCCCGGGAGATTTTCCCAGAAGTGGCATGCCACATTTGATTGGATTTGAACCCTAGACCTCATGATCAGTGAGCTAATTAGAGGGGGTGTTTGGGGGGGTCTGGAAACCGTAAATCCGCTCAAAATTTGCTCAAAAACCGTAAAACCGTGCGATATTTTGAACAAAACCGTATGACACAAAAATTGCCCACAGAATCTATTAAAACTGTAGGTTCGTAAACTTGTACTGTTCATTTCATGTTTTGAGACGTTTTCCTCGAATAACATTTTTGTTTTCATTGCTGGCTTCACTCGAACCATTTTCGATTTCCCATGGAGGAAAACCTGCTCTTTATCTCGAACTTTGCCAGATGAGCTTTGACTCCTATGTAAAAAATACCAGACTTATTTGATGAAATTTGGGATCAGTAACCCTGCATGTTAATAGGGGTTCCTTTTCTGACTTAAAACCTATAATTTTTATATTTATATGGGGCATCCGTTATTTCGAACATTCGCTATCTCGAACACATTCCAGTACCAAATAAGAGTCAAAACCAAAGAGAAACTCATTGACCAACCCGAAACCGACAAACCGAGAAAACCCAAATTTGTTGTTGTGGTTGTTCGCAATTCCTGCTGCCATTTGGTCTGCCACCATCACCACACGGATCCAGTCCCGAAAGAAGGGACATGATCAAGAAAACAGTCTTAAATAAACGCTCTAAAGCAAAACTGAAGAATCTAAAGACACCAGGGTAACTAAAAATGAACGGAGGGTCAGAAAAAGCGGCGCAAATAACATCAGAGAGTAACCAAAATGAGTCTGAGTGCTTGACTAGGCCCGTGATGCCAATGGAAGGTTGCTCTAGACCAATGTCAATGGAAGTGGTAGATGATGAAGGGAGCTTGAAAAGGAGACTAGAAAATGCTGAGAGAGAGATAGAAAAGTCAAAAAAGCAAATAAAGCATTTAAAGAAAGAATTAACGTCTGCAGAAAAGGAAAGAAAGGAAATACTAAGCACAGTTAGCTCTTTATATGTGCAAGTACAATACTGGAACACTTGGCTGGGGAAAAATTTTTCTGGTCATATGGAAAAGGAAGATAAATCAAAATTATCTAAAGAAGGAGAAAAAATTGATGAAAAACAAATTAGTTCAGAAAATGATAATCATAAGACAGGTGTTTTGAATTCCATTTCTGAAAAAGATAAAAATAAATTAAAAACAGCTGAGAATGATTCAAGTTCAAATGGTATTTATGAACAAAAACAACAGAATAATGAAAGTAAAATTGAGGGAACAAAGCTCAAAGAAAACAGTGACCAATCTAATGTTGCTGACATGTTGAAAGAAACAGCTCAGAGTGCTTTGGCGAACACAGGGATGTCATATGATGAAAGAACGGGTCTTTACTATGATTGGAATTCTCATATGTACTATGATCCAACATCTCGCTTGTATTATGATAATGATAATGGCATTTACTATTATTATGATGCAGAGAAACAAAATTATGTATTCCATTCTCAGATAAAAGTCCCAGAGGCAGACCCATCAAGTCCTGAGAGTAACAATGAGAGGAGTGAAGGGGAAATCAGTAGCAGTGATGAATGTGATGAGACACAAAAAGTGCCATGCATTCGTGCTATTATCAAAAGTTCAACATCCCTGAAGGCTGGTTCTTTGTATTTGGTAACATGCAATGGGGCAACTGTGGGCAGAGACGTAAAGCATCTTCTACATGTTACAGAGGTAGAAGCAAGCAAAGACCATGCTGAGATAAAGTACCAACAAAATGATCACCAGTATTACATACAGGATGTGGGCAGCATCAATGGGACTTTCTTAAATGACCAACGACTGTCCGATTCTAAAGTAGAAAGTGAATGGACTAAAATAAAACATAAAGATTACCTTAAAATTGGTATGACAATATTCTGCTTACATGTGCATTATGGCCAGGAGACATGTGATGAGTGTGAACCTGGGCAGGTTCAGGCATTGCTATCTGCCGCACTTGAGCAGGAAAAGGGGGATTTGAATTTATCTGGGTTGAGTAGAGAGGCCCTTAGGAGGAAAGAATTAAAGGGTTTGAAGAAAAAATATATGGTAAGTGGAGATGGTTTAAGAGAAGCAATGGAGCCTGTCAGCTCAGGGAAATATAAAGACAGAGCAGATAAGAGACGGAAGACCATAGGAAGTAGTAATCCAGTTTCAGATCGACCCTTGGTAGCTTCTAAAGCAAGTGTGACTGAAAAAATTTCTCAGGAAAATAAGGGCCACAAGATGATGCAGAAAATGGGCTGGAATGTTGGAGAAGGTCTTGGTAAAGAGAAAACTGGAATCAGAGAGCCAATTAATGTAATAGTAAGAGAGAAAAATAAGGGTTTAGGAACAGGTGTATCAAAATCTGTAGATGAGGTTGGTAGGAAGTCATCAAATTATAAATGGAAAAAAGCAAAGCAGAGATATGATGATATTGTACATCAAGAGAAAACTGGAGAGGATGGCAATGAGGAAATGTCCATTGATCAGTTCTGAAAAGCCACTGTTGTGTTTTTAACTAAGATTGTTATTTATAGTAGAAGTGCGAAAAACGGCAGAGTCTAACTATAGTCATTCAAACATTTTCAAACATTCAAATGTTATTCTGACTCTAAATCAATAAACTTGGACAAATTGGCTGGTGTATTGCTAGACAAGCTAAAGAGATATCAGAAACAATGAAATAGTATAAATTAATTAGAGAAAAACGATTGAAATTTATTTTCTTGGACACAATGTTTCTAAACTCTTTTTGGACCATTCCAAATATCTTTGATTCAGCTTCTATCAGTCGTAAAGACTGACTTTTCGTAATTCGACCACTTTTTCAGTACCCTCGGGAAAAACCTTTCTAATTTGAACTTTCTGCGAAATATAATGACGATATAAATTAGTCGACATGACATTAACCTTTAGCAGACAGAATTATCATGAACCGTGATACACAACTCAACTCAAACAATTTCAAAGTCGTAAGATCAGCAATGCCACAAATTACGATTGAATGCGCTATTTGAATCAAGTGCGCAATAACCAAAGAAAATAGTTATACACAGATGCGACGGGAATGCGATACATACGACTGAATACATTATATGCATCATGAACGCGATAACTAGTATAGAGCGTAAAAAGCAATACATTTCGTTTCTTAACTTGTCACGGAAAACGTCTTCATGCTTAAAGACAGTACAGCGCATGTAGCTATTCTCAACTCAATTCTTCAATTCTAACTCATCTAATTCTAATTCATCTGAGTATTCATCAGGGCTTTAGGACAGTAAACACCTTTAAGATAAATTTACTGACTCCGCTTCTCTAAAGTTGATAAAAAGGGCCATTACAGCCTTCTCAAAGCAATTATCTTCTTCTGTAACTAATTCTCCACTACGATTTCTAATGTTGATAATTTGTTGAAATTCATCAGTACTTACAGTTGAAGAATTCTCCTGCACCGCAGAATCATCACGTTGTTCCTTTGCCTTGATTCCTGAATTTAATTCAAAAGTCCATACTTCTCGTAACTGTTCAAGAATATCATTCGAAGTCTTTAGGCTTGCCAGAAAATTTTTCTTTCTTTTGCCAAGTTCCATAATCAAAGAAGTTGTTTCAGCTCCCTTTGGTTGTGTTTCTGTTAAATTTAACCCGAATAAATCTTTGTAAGCATTTAGAGTTTTAAGAGTCTTTGACCAAGATGAGCAAAGTCACATACGGTTTCATGTTATAGGTCACATTAAAACGTACTTAAGAAATTCTTTGAAATCCAGCAGAAAAAGGTCCAAATTTTACGTTGCTAGAAACTAACAAAAAGATATGCTATCTACAAACGTAATAACCGCTCAGAAAGATGTTTTCGAGATGTTTACAGAACAAACAAACAAACAAGCAGAGCTTTTCATCCATCAAAGAAAATCAGCCCCTTATTGCTTAAACGACGTCCCCCAAAAAACGTCCGGGGGGTGTAATCACAGCTCTTCAGTAACTGAACACAAAATACTTGAAGAGCTTTTAAAAGATGGAGAAAAAGAAAATTCACTTACCTTTCAGATACTTGATTTCAAAAGATACCAATTTTCGAACTACGTTATCGGTTTGATGCAAAATGCTTTTGAGATTAACTTGTCGAGACTCTTCCTAAAGCAAAATATTATGAAAATAAGTTTTGGTATCAAAGGAATAAAAAAGACCACCAAATATGACATATATTATAAGAATGCCAGTTTTTTGCTTGCATCTTGGCTAGTACGATACACTATTAAATCGGAACAGAACCTTGCTGAGCTATTTTACAAAAAAAAGAATAATACTTTAATCAAATATACTTAAATCAGAAAACAACGTCAATAGCTCCTCGTAAACCAATAGCTGTCATTAATTTACGCTAACCTTTTCTGTACTGTTGAAGTACTTTTTCTGTCACGTTGTAAATGTCTAACATGGAAAGCAAGTAAAAAGACCAATGTTTCCAGAGAGCAGTGGTTAATTGTTGTCGAATAAACGCGTAACGCCATCCTGAGCTTGCAAACTCTAGTTTACACCGAATTAGTCCGACAGAAGATGTTTCCAAATGGCGATAGTCTCTTATTTTCAAAATTGCGAGAAACAGCGCAACGCAAACATCTCTGGACATACTTAAAAACTTTTTTCGTCTCATACTCCTCAGGGTATAAACGTCAGAAACAGACCAAAGCAATTCCAGAGATGTTTCCGCTGCTTCTCGCAATTCTGAAATTGTGTACAACTCAAAACTAGTCTCTTCATTTTGTTTTCTACACGTTGTCTGAGTTTTTTCCATTGTTAATCTATACTTATCATTCGAACAAAAGTAACACCAACTATTGGATACAAATGGCTCACCTTTTCCTCTTGATACTCTTCTGGTAATGGTTCAACAGGATGTTTGAAGCAATACTTTATCAAGTCGATAACACTGGTTCTAAAAGAAACATTTCTGGTTGAATACCCTATCAATTAGAAAGTGCAAATGAATCTTCCATGACAAAAGAATCGATACAATAAATTCGGAAAGAAATTTGAAAGTTGTCTGTTTAAAGCACAGTGAGTTGCTACCCATAAAAACATATCGTCGCCAACAGAAAGTGGTCAACTCACAAACAAATTTTATTTCAAGCTGTTTTTTGGATTTGCAGCTTTTGTCCTAAATGGAAAAAAGTTAATATTCTCAGTTCGGGGAAAAGAGTTGGCAATAAGTCTGATGCTGTTTGTTTAGGAACAGGACTCATCTAACATTGTAAAAGCAAAATCTGGTTAGTGCTTGTCAAGCATCGTTTTGCCGCATGGCCAAACGGGCAAAACTTCCATGTGCAGCAATTCAAATATTTTAGACCAACAACGTTTGGTCACAGTGTATGGCTTGTGGAAACTACGATGTAGTATATACAGTAGTAGGTCTATATTGCGATATCCTTCTTAAATGAAATTTCGAATAAATAGAAAAACTAATTTTACCAAAACGACTTACAAGCTGTTTTCGGTATCCTTAGATGAAGTATTCAGTGTTATTGTGTTTTTCTCCCATTCATTTTTCTCCGCATCAGGGACCTCAAATTTAGATTTCATTCTGTAGATAGTGTCATTTGAAACTGGCTCAGCTCGACAGTCATTTCTTTGCAACAGGATGCCCAAATCACACGTTACATAGACTTGTAAGAAGCCTGCGCCATCTATTTGAAAAAAGAAAAGCTTTAGACAGTGAATCAGTCAAATGCTTTTAAACTCTGAATCCGACTCATTTAAGTAAATAAATTCAAAATTGCATTTGATAGCATGCATTGATTTGAGGTCTCTATATAAATATCAGGTACAGATGCAGTGTAGCGGAATCCTTAGAAAATACAAAGAAAACAACAGCAAACAATAAACGCTATTGGTTCGAACGAGTGGGGTATACTTCCAAAACCCTAACCCTAACCTTGAAAACCCTACCCTAACCCAAACTCTAATCCTAAAACCCTACCATATCATAGCTTTGCTTCCCTATGAAAGGTGTTCGCTAAACTGCATCCTAGCATAAATTTCATTCCCAGAAAAGTCTGTAAATGTAAAGGAGTCTGGAAAAACTTTTGCGGAATTCTAAAGAATCTTGCTATGTGAATTCGAAAAACGAATACTGTATCCGAAGTTGTCCTCAGATTTTCGAATTCGATTTCTCAACAATCGAACAAGTTATTTGTGTCCATTCTATTCCACCAATGCAAATTTTCCTTTCGCTATTTTCACTACGATCATAGCTCATTTCCATCCTTATAACTTAGCCTGCAACCACACAGAGATTATCCATGTGCGGTTTTCCAGCATAAAGATTGTATACGAAATTGAAAGATTACTGACTAATTTTTTCGAATGTATATATATGTCGAGAAAAACGGATAAAATTCCTGTTTTCTGCTTGTGCTACGTTTTGGTCATTTCTCCTTTATTCTTAGCAAATCTTGATATCCTTATTAGTGTAATATGATTTTAGACTTTCTACTTTATAGTTAGTGTTCTAAGTAATTTAAAATGTGTAGCAATTGCTTTAATGACATTAAGACAAAGTGATTCTGTTTGCGCATTGTTGCCAAAAGCCTAATGAAACTTATTGCCAAAATCAGTAGCCATAATGAGAAAATTATGATTAAGGTTACTTAAAAGGGAATGTAATACAATTTTAATGTACATTGTAATAAAAAGCTACTTTCTTATAGCTGAGAAATATCAAAATATATAAGGACTTTCAATTTAGACAAACTTACATACATTTCCTGGCTATTTGGTAGTATTCATATCTCATGCTTGCATAAAACATGTTATCATCAATGATAATAATATGTCTTGTGTTTCTGCAGCAGCATCTACAGAGTGTAAAAAAGACAGGTGAAAAACTTGGAAGCAATAGAGTATGTTTGTGAGGTAAAAAAAAGCCGATTAAAGAGTTTCAAGCAAAGCTAATAAAGAAGATACCATGTTTTCTCAAATTAATGCCAGAGTTTGTGGCATCAAATGCCAGGCAACATTGCCAGGCAAAATTGCCTCATTTTGAAATAAATGCTTGGGTCTTTTTTCGAGGTTGGGGGTTAGTTTCAGCTTTTTAAGAACTTTATTTTCAGTTGAGAAACCACTACCCTAAATCCTAAAATAAGCCCTCCCCTGGAATAAGCCCACATGGGGAATTATTTCAAGGATTTATGAATTTGTTTCTGTCTATAATGCTTCTTTCAACCAACGAAAACACTGAACAGGTTAGTCCTGACAGGTTTTACTATCAATTCAACCAATAATTGGCTGTTTGCAAACAGCTGATCTTTCGACAACATACTGGAATTATTGAACTTTAAAATAGTCCCTCCCCTCGATTAAACCCTCTCCTTGAATAAACCCCCACTGTAAAACTCATCTTTGTAAATAAGCCCCCGGGGGCTTATTTGCGAATTTACGGTATACCTGTTGTTACGAATTAGTTGCTTCAAACAACAACATGCACATTTTGCGTCAATTTTATCTGAAATATCTGGCATCTTTTTTTCTTCATCTAAAAATGCTTTTTGCAGTCTGTCGTTTCGATGAAGTTCCAAAAATGCAGAAATAAAATTGATGATCTGTCTCCTTTGCTTTTTCCAGCTTTTCTCAACAACATCTGGGTCATTTTGGTCATCTTCTTTGTAAAGGTTATTGGGAATAATACTGTCGTAGCAAATAGTCAAATTATGGGTTTCAGAATGTTTTTCTTCTTGTTCTTTAGCTGCATTACCATCCACAGATCTTGCATGTTCAAGCACCAACTTCTCAGAGAGTTGATTGGCTACAGAAGATTTTCCAACACCTGGCAAGCCACAGAGCAGTACAAAACATGACTCTGTCATAACAATGAGATTTAAGACGCCTATTCAAATAAGTCTGAGCTTTCTTTTTTGGCTTCAGGCCAAAAGAGAAGCCTTCAAAGCCTATAGGTTGCTAAGTCTGTAAAAGGTTACTTTCAAGTAGTATCATGTTATATCTTCATTATTATTCAAGGTTAATTACTACCAGAGCTTATTCAATACCTTAAGACAATTCAATGCTGATAATAACACCAATTTTCTCGACTTTCCATAATGCTCTTGAAAATTTCAAGCTTCCACGTCGTCTGCCATTTTTTTCTAAGATTTTGTTGTTGTGTTGCTCACTCCTCCGGCTGAGAAAATCCTTCTCGACCCAGACTTCCACATCACAAGTTTTGGAAGTGACCTTTGAAAAGAAGCAGCAGAGGAGTTTCTATAATTTTTGGAAGGGAAATTTGTGGATATATTTCGCCTTTAAATGGCCGGAGCCGCTGTAATTCCGTTCGTTGTAGTCACTTTGTTATGGCTTGCTGTCGGAGCAGTTGCCCCTTGCTTCGCAAAGGGCCCTAATAAAAGGTTATTTATAAAATTTTTATCTTAGGCCCTGCCTGCCCTGCGTCCTGTTTAGCTGGCCGGATACTGGAGGAGGAAAACAAAGTTGGTTTGCACCGAAATATTCGTGCCCCACAAAATATCTATATGATAAGTTGATATAAATCTAGATATCTAACCAATGTCAAAATATGTTTGTAATTAGGCTTAAATACATACTAGATAATGATATATGAAGTTTGGCTAGAGCGTTTTGAGTTTTTGCTTTTTTGACTATTTTGGGTAGGTAGATACCTATATATCACGTACATTTATGTTTGGGGCCATCGACATTCGATTTTCGTATTTTTTAACGGCATTTGGCCGTTATGGGGGGAGGGTGTTTTATCCTCAGCCGTTAAGAAAATTAAAATCAACTAACCTTATGGAAAATGTTTTGAATTCTTCGATTTTACCTATCACTTGATGATATTGCCCTTTTTAGGCCATAAAAACACGTATCTAGGCGTAATCTATTTTAGGCCAGTCGGAAAAATCCCGGAAAAAATTTGGCAGATGGCCGTTAAGGGGGAGGGGGGTGGGGTTCTGATCTTAACGGCCAGATGCCGTTAAAAAATATGAAAATCGAAATTTGATGGCCCCTTAACGTATATCTGTCATTTTCTTTTTCAGTGTTATTCAGACAATGTTGGTGCTTACAGCTATTTGTGGATGGCTCTTGTATCCTTAAATAAAAGTTTCTACTGGACAAGCTGGGGGTGGACTGGACCTAACTTAAACACAGCCAATCTGCAGAGGGTGCAGTGTCTCAACCAGATATTGGTTGTACCATCCTCACAAAAAATAACTGGTGTAGGTCGGGGAAAATGATTTTGACAACAAAGTTTCAGCACAAAAACAAAAGGTGTTTTGGTACACAACATCAATTCAAGTAGAATATCTTGGTTGCACTCCATATTCCTGTAGTTATTTAATAGAACAATAGATTAACATTAGGATGGAACAATAGAAAATGGTCTTGCAGATCCAAGATCTCCTTGAAAACTGCAAAAGGTGGGTGAGCTACACAAGGCTTTTGCACAAGTAGATAAGGTACAGCAAACCAATAAAAATTGTTTTTTAGACTTATCCAATAGAGACATTCAGTGCCATGCCAAATGTTGCATATACCGCACAAGGGTAAAAAATTGGGGTGGGGCTTATTCAGGGACTTATTTTCATATGTCACATTCTAATTCATGCAATTTGACTGAAGATGCTTTCCTTGACATATCTAAAGCTGGTTATGTACCTACCTCTGCCAATTGAATCCACTTATTGGACCAGAAATGACACCTGAGATTGCCATAAATGTTATTAGACAATGGGGAAAAAGTGAAGTGTCAAAAAGTAAGTATTAATATGAAACATCAAAACTAAAAGATCTTGCTCATACAAGGGAAAACCCTAGGGGGGCACTTGATCAAATTTTATAAGGGACATGCCACCCAAGCATAAAAAACATACCCAACCTTATACCGATTTTCCATTCTTCAAACATGAAAATCGTGAAAACTGAGACTGTTCCTTA
>JACTAT010000217.1:229507-377371 GCA_014526335.1 Chrysaora quinquecirrha
TGCTCAGTATGTCTGTTGTGGTAAGGCCTGCTCTTGAAACTTTGGAGGACCTGGCAGGTCTTAAAGAGTGAGATTTGAATGTTTTTGTGTCAATACCTGCTCTATCCAGAAGGGACATTATCCATCTAATAATTGTAGATTTTGATACTGGTTTGTGTGGAGGGCGAAAACTTAGCCAAAAAGAAACTTTTTGTTCGACTGTTAGGTTTTCTCTCCATTTTCGCGTAATATCGAGGTATTTGTCAATGCATTCTACTGGGCATAGGGACATGTCCTGTGGAAAAGCGTGGGAAGGAATTGGTGGGTTACTTTTGCCTTGCTTAGAGTGTTTTAGATTCCTGGTGGGAAATATTTCATAGGAGTTGTTTATTTTGCATATTCCTTCCAGGGAGAGAGCATGTAGTTCCGAGCCTCTGCTTATGGCTGTGAGCGCCATTAAGCAGATTAGTTTTTGAGTAAGGTCCTTTGGAGTTAACTCATTGTTATTTTGCATGTTATCCTTTACATATTTTAGGACTTGTTCTACATCCCATACGAAAGAGTATTTGGGAAGCGGTGGTCTTTCGTTGGAGATTCCTTCGAGGAGTGCTTTCACTTTAGGGTGTTGGCCTGCTCGGAGACCATTGACTGATTCATGCAGGATAGCTGATCTGTGGTTGTTAATAGTCCTGTATGCTTTCTTTGTGTCAAACAGATGGGCGAGGTAGTTTAGGATACAGTTTATAGAGCATCGAAATGGATCAATTTGTTGTTGATCACATCAGCTAGAAAACTTTTCCCAGGCTGAGTTGTAATTGCTTCTCGTACCAATTGACCTGGAGTGGAGGATAAGTCTGGAAGCTGATTTTGATTGGCCTGAGTTTTGCATTCTTCTGCTGAGATTAGCCATGCCGCTAGTTTTAGGGTTATGTTTTCCAGTAGTGGGTGAATTGTTTCCTGTGGGTTTGATAGCAGGTTCCCCGTTTGTGGTAGGATTATTGGGTTGTGTATGGCTATTTCCAGGAGTTGGGGGTGCCATGGCTGGGCTACCCAGATTGGGGTTATGAGAATCATTTTTATTTTGTGTTTTAGGACCTTTTCAGCGTCTGACCTATGAGGTTGAATGGAGGGAATGCATATGGGAACATTCGGTCCCAGTTTTGCAGTAGTGCATTTTGAGCTTCGCTGTTTGGGTCCATCTTCCAGCTCATATATCTTGGAATTTGGTGAGATACCCGAGACGCAAATGGATCTATGTGGGGTTTCCCCAGAATGTGACAGACCGCTTGAAATATTGCAGGTTGCAGTTTCCATTCGCTGGAATCCTGTGTGTTCCTTGATTCCCAGTCTGCTGATTTGTTCAGTTTGGAGGGGATATATTCCACTGTAAGTGTAATCTCGTTGGATAGCAGATATTCCCAAATCCTTTTTGTTATTGCTATAAGTGTTGTGTTTTTTGTTTCCCTCCATTTTTAGGATGTAATGCAGGGCTGTCATGTTGTCCACTTGCAGGTGAATGGATTTCACCTTTTCGGCTGCCATCATTTCGAGAATGCTGATGTGGAGTTTCTTCTCTTGGGGGGTCCAAGCTCCTCCAGTTGTCATTCCCTGGGTAGCAGCTCCCCATCCCCCCTGAGGAATCTCTGCTGCATCTGATGCTATTGTCATTTCTGGGGGTTGGATTTTCAGTGGTTTCCCCTGTGCCTTGTGGATTGTTAGGTTTTCCTTCCACCATTTTAGCTCCAGTTGGGCTTCTGTGGACAGGGCAATCCATGATTCGTATGATTTCAATTTTAGATATTTCCTCAGAAGATTTTGGAGATATCTTACTTGAAGGGGGGCTGGTGAAAATGCTGGGGCTGTCGCCCTGAGTTTTCCGATTATGCTGGCGAGTGTTCTTGTTGTTATGAATGGGGATTGAGTAGTTTTTTGGCAGAGAGAGATTAGTTCTTGGATCTTCTGGTTTGGAATTGAGAAAATCATTTCGTCTGAGTTTATCATTGCTCCTGGAATTCAATTGCTTTGTTTGGGTTAGCACAGATTTGTCCCAATTTATGAGGAACCCCAGGTTTTGTAAGAGGAAAAGGGTTGTGTCCCTTGCTATTGCTATTTCTTTTTGCGACTTTGCTAGAATAGCATGTCGTCAATGTAGATTACTAGTTACTGGGACTTTCAGTATTTTTGTGAAGATCTTTGGGGCTGGGCCCAGCCCGAAGAATAGGGAGGTGTATTCGTAGAGTGTTGTAACGTTAATATTACATCATATTTCAACCTCGTTTATATCTTGCCTCGTAATCATAACAAGCGGATATTCTTGTAATACTTTAACACCTTGTTAATCTAATTGCTTTTTATTTTACCATATTTGGGCTTATTATTGTTACTTTCGAAGGAGCTAGTCTTCAAGTGTTATGATATCTTTTTACGGAGTGGTTGAGAGTAAAAAGGATCGAGTGATGGCATCGAAGCCAACAAAATAGCACAGAGTTACATTTGTAAATAGTTGTTCTTGTTAATTATATAAGAAAATATGCAAGTGTTATTGTTTTTGTGCGCCAACTCAACTGCCGAAACGAATCTATAGAACATAGAGATTCCCCTCCTATTGGAATCTTACAAATTTCCTGCTCTCCTTTGCCAGGTTCACTGCATAATATGCGTTTTTGAGGTTTATTTTTATAAGGAAGTCCCCTATTTGGAGGAGGTCTTTGACATTCTTTAAAGTTTCCATTTTGAACAATTCGTGGGGAATGAAGACATTTAAGGGTTTCAGGTTTATTATTGGCCTGTAATGCCCTTTTCCCTTTTTTCTTTGATGAATATGTTGCATATGATTTCCCCTGGGGTGTGCATTACTTTTTGAATTACACCCAGCTCCATCATATTTTCAACCTCTTTTGTCACAATTTGGTGTTGTTTCCTGTCTAGTTTTGGTTGACTTGGAGGTAGGTTTTGATATGGTGTTCTCAGCAGTGGGATTTGGTACCCTTGGACCCATGCCAGAATTGTTTGGTCTTTTGTTAATTTTCCCCATTGTCTTCCTCCCATTGGGAGTAACTTCCTTGAGTTTGGTAGCATCTCCTGTATAAGGGAATGTACATTTGATAGGTTGAGAGGTTTCAGTGGTATGTTGGAGACAAGTGTTTTGCTCATTTTTGTCTGAATTGTTACCTTGTTTGCCCCTGTTTGAGGCTGGGGCAGCTCTTGATCGCTCCACGTAGCTGCTGCTATTTGTTCTCTGTCTTGCTGTGGAGCCCCCATGAAAGGGTTGTTTAGGCCTCTTTGACTGGTTCTGAAGATATTGTATTGTGTTTAGTTCCACAGACTTGGCGTCATGTTGCACCGCCTTCATGAAGCTGTTTCCAAAGAGCTCGGATTTTGAGGTTTGCAGATGCTTGCCTTGCCGTATTTGTTTTTCAGCCACCTCTGTGCCCTGTCCTTGTCCCTTGTTAGTGAGGCAAGGACAGCTCTTCTCTTGTAGAAAGTTAAAGCCTGCATGGCTTGAGCAAATTAGAATCATTGATTGATCGATTTTTTTCCGAATAGATTTAATTTTTATGATTTTTCACTTTTTGTGATATGATTTCTACACTCTACTTAGTGGGCCGGTTATGTTCCTGATTTTTGATGTGATTTTTGACAATGCTTTGTCATTCACGGCAACATAGCCTGGTTTATTTTTGAGAGGTAGGTTTCCATTATGCTGTCAAATTGGGGGTATTTCAGGAATGTTCCTGGTCATGGTGTTCTCCTCGAGGATGTTTAGGTTGATGTCCCCATCAGTAAAATGTTCGTTTACGTTTTTGGCAAATGTTTTGGCAAGCTTTTTTGAGAATTTCCATGCATTTATGTCCTCGGATTTTGTCATTTGCCAAGAGCTTTTTCTTCCTGTGTTGAGGATGAGTCTGTGTCACTACTGTCACTGTGACTTGAGGAGGATGACTCACTGGAAGAGGATGAGGATGTAGAAGAGAAGGATCGTCTCCTTTTCTTGTTTCTCCCACTTTTTCCAGGCATTTTAGCCTTCTTTTCTTGTGGGAGAGGGTGCCATGAGGCCCCTTTTGTTTTTGGGCGCCATGAGGCCCCTTGACACGTTTGGATTTAACCTTCGTTCGATTAGTCTGTGCTGGTGTCTCTTCCTCAGTTTGGCTCCGACTGGAATATCCTGGAGAATCTTTCTCATCCTCACCATCGTCATCTTGCCCCTCAGAGAAGTAATGGTCATTCTCGAACTCATTCATAGCTGATTGAGTTCCGTTGTTTGATTCTTCTGATGCAGATCCGATGTTTTTCGTATTTTGGCTGCTGCGTTTTCAGAAGCAGACATCTTGTGGAGACGAAAAACACAAGAGGCATGTTAAACCACAGGAATAGGGCCTAGTAGGGCCCAGGTCCTTGTTGATGCCAATGAAATCTTAAGATTTTATAAGAAATGAAATTAACTCCTCAAATCTTTGCACCGATAGCATAAGAACATAAGGTCAGAGAGCCAACTCAAGTACACAGAATTCCCAAAATACATAAGATTGGTTGAGCATACATCTCAAATCCTTACACCAATGGCATAACAACATAAGATCCAAGGACCAGTTCAGTATACCCCATGATCTTACGGACCTTCTCGAGATCTTCACGACGCCCTTTCGATTTATATCATCATAAACCAAATCAGACTACTTTTGGAACAAACAGTTTAAGATCACTTGGACCGACTGTATGGAATAATCTGCCCTCCCATTTCAAATCTGAACAAAATCTCAAAGCATTCAAACGCCTTATCAATGCCTGGGATGGAGGGCAATGCTCTTGCTATCTATGTAAATCGTAATGGTGAATTTTCTATATTTTATTTATAATGCATTAAGTATTGAAAAAATTAAAAATTAAAAAAAAAATTATGTATTTATTTAAATTTAATTTCGAGCTAGATTAGCATTCTGTTTTTAGAAAGCTATAGTATTGTCTCGAATTAAACTAAATGAAAATGAATGAAATGGACCTAAGACCGCTAGAATCATAAATTGTATATGTTTGGCACTTAAAGCTGAAGACCAGAAATTCTCACATATGCTTGGGTTGACCGATTGACGGGTTGACAAAGTATACACAGGGTACTATGATAATGATGACTGAGGATTAAGAAAATTCTCATAAATGCTCGGGTTGACGGCTTGACAAATATGATACACAGTGTGTTATGATTATGATGACTGAGGATTCTGAAAACTTTGAAATTATCATATATGCTCGGGTTGACGGTTTGACGAAGTATACACAGGGTACTATGATTATGATGACTGAGGATTCTGAAAACTTTGAAATTCTGATATATGCTCGGATTGACGGGTTGACGAAGTATACACAGGGTACTATGATTATGATGACTGAGAAAACTTTGAAATTCTGATATATGCTCGGATTGACGGGTTGACGAAGTATACACAGGGTACTATGATTATGATGACTGAGGATTGAGAAAACTTTGAAATTCTCACATATGCTCGGGTCGACGGGTTGACGAATATGATACACAGTGTATTATGATTATGATGACTGAGAAAACTTTGAAAATCTCATATATGCATGGGTTGACGGGTTGACAAATATGATACACAGTGTATTATGATTATGATGACTAAGGATTGGGAAAACTTTGAAATTCTCATAAATGCTCGGGTTGACGGGTTGACAAATATGATACACAGTGTAATATAATTATGATGACTGAGGATTCTGAAAACTTTGAAATTCTCATATATGCTCGGGTTGACGAAGTATGCACAGGGTACTATGATTATGATGACTGAGGATTGAGAAAACTTTGAAATTCTCACATATGCTCGGGTCGACGGGTTGACGAATATGATACACAGTGTATTATGATTATGATGACTGAGAAAACTTTGAAATTCTCATATATGCCTGGGTTGACGGGTTGACAAATATGATACACAGTGTATTATGATTATGATGACCGAGGATTGGGAAAACTTTGAAATTCTCACATATGCTCGGGTTGACGAATATGATACACAGTGTATTATGATTATGATGACTGAGGATTGAGAAAACTTTGAAATTCTCATATATGCCTGGGTTGACAAATATGATACACAGTGTATTATGATTATGGTGACTGAGGATTGGGAAAACTTTGAAATTCTCATAAATGCTCGGGTTGACAGGTTGACAATTATGATACACAGTGTATTATGATTATGATGACTGAGGATTGAGAAAACTTTGAAATTCTCATATATGCCTGGGTTGACGGGTTGACAAATATGATACACAGTTTATTATGATTATGATGACTGAGGATTGGGAAAACTTTGAAATTCTCATAAATGCTCGGGTTGACAGGTTGACAAATATGATACACAGTGTATTATGATTATGATGACTGAGGATTGAGAAAACTTTGAAATTCTCATATATGCCTGGGTTGACGGGTTGACAAATATGATACACAGTGTATTATGATTATGACTAGCCTAGGGCTACTCAGTCGACTTTACACTTTACCCTTGGCCTGAATGCATTAGCATATAGCAGGGTGCAGCCACACACGGCGCTCATAACTACCGACCAGGTACCCATTTATACACCTGGATAGAAAGGGGCACATTTTTGTTAAGAACTTGCCCAAGGTTGTTATCTCTGCAACAAAAGTGGAAAGACCGTGGCTCCAACCCAGAACATTCTCGTTGTTAGCCCAGCACGCTAATCACTGCGTCACGAAGTAAAGGAAAGAGGACTTCACTAACTGGCGACAGGGCTCCCATAGCCAACAATTGCTGGAGAAAGCATAATTACCGACTGAAATACTAACGATAGCAGGATGCAGGATTAGGAGTATAAGAAGAAATTTTTTGGAGAGAACGCGAGTAAAAATGAAATCAAATGAAACCAATGAAATAAATGAAAGCAATCCAATTTCACAGCTCTTAAAAGCCTAAAATATAAGAAATAGGTACAACAATAAAAGTGCAGTACCTTGTTACATAATTCATCAAAAGTAAATTTCGCAACTTTTCCACAAGCCACTGGTACAACAACATTTCGACCAAATACAGGCAGCAAACGTTGCTCCACGGGAAAATCGCCTGAAAAGACAAAATATGTAAAGTTAAAAATGTTATACTTTTTCTTACACAAGACCAAAGCTTTATAAAAATTAATGATAAAATACTACTCTCAGGATAACAATAATCCTTTTGGACATTTGTGTAGTCCTCCTTTAAGCTTATATTTACACCTTTTTAATTGGTGCTTTCCATTCTATCTGGGACTCCCGATGGATTGCGAAAGCTGAAGCTTTTAGGGAATTTTTGGCTTCAAAATCTCCGTCATTGGTTTTGGAAGAATGGTACAGTGTTTTGGTCTCCTCCTAAAAAACTTCTTAAACTTGGAACGAACCTTTTTCATTTTGCTCTTGACATAGTTTTAAGAATATTTCATCCATTTTATGTGGTGTTTCTGGATCATTTGAATCCAGGTAGATCTGTCCAATGGTAGCTAAATCTAAAACGAACAGTATGATTAAATCAAGAAACCAAACATTTTTTGTCAGTAAATACGCACAAAATGTTTAAAAGTCGTTCAAAAACATTGATAAACAAACTAGACATGTTTTGCTTGGAGACAAAGAACTCATAAAGGGACTTTGAAGTGAATCCTATTAACGTTTAAGTGAAATGAGAGTGAGAAGAAAGCAGCGCGAAAAAAATTCAGAGGGAAAACCGTCGGATTCCAGTGTTTGTCCGACCTGTGACTTGCGTATCATGACTGGGCCTCTTCAGCCATTTACAGCAACTTAGATAACAGACTGGAAAGACACTTATCCATACTTCTTCGCGAACGAGGGCCACAACGACGATGATATCGACAACGACGATGACGACGATAGACAAATTCCGCAAGCCAAGCGACGTACGGCGACGAAACCCAACAGAAAAACATTGCTTGTAAAGCAAATGCTAATAGTTGGACCAAGAACGAGGTTTTTCCTCAACATTCAGAACTTGTCGCTATAATGGTTTTCCGAAGGAGCATATGTTAAAAAGATTTTAGGTGATAATTTAAGGACTGTATGACTTGAAAACCCTACCTAGTCGTCTTTAATCTGTATTTGAGTTAAGATCAACAATTTCACATTTTGACTACAAAAAAGAGAAAACAGGTTGTAAAAACCTCAAAAAGTGCTAAGCTGTAATTTTTGGATTGAAAGATGGACTGAGATGCTTGTTTTAGTTCTACTTAGAAAGTCTAGTTTACCTTTAACAGTGGAATGAACGGAATAAAATTTGAGCGCTGCAAACCATTCTTATACAAATCTGAGAGCAAAAGAAAAAAGAATATTGACTGATACAAATCAGCTAAGCGACAGGACAACACGACAAGGCCCTGGACAAACGATCAAATATTGTTTGTCAAACATCTGAAATTTGTTTTTCAAATGAAGTTGCTGAGCAATGTTTCTGAAATGAAAGAGTTCAACAACATTCTTCGCTTGAACAATATGTTGCAACGTGACCGAAAGGTACTTAAATTTCAGGTGTTTGACAAATGATAGTTGATCCTTTGGCCAAGAGATAATGGTTTTGTTGACAGGAAGGACTTGCCAGAAAAAATAAATGTAAAAGGATGGAAGCACACGGAAAAAGAAAAATGGAAGGGTACATTAAGAAAAAAGCCAGAGGTCAAAGGACAAACAAAGGCCAGAGGTTAAAAGTCAGAGTATAAAAAGGTCAGAGGTCACAATCAGGAAGTAGCACAGACAAAGATGTAGCAAAAAGCAAAGGAGGAGAGGTCATGATGTCAAGGACATTAAAAAAGTTGAGAGGGTAGAATGAGAGAGGTCAAGTCGCAAAAATCTCACCGTCCGGACTTCTGTTCGAAGTAGCAACAACAATAACTCCACTTGCAAATAAATGTGAAAATAATTGACGTAGTATCATAGCATCGGCAATATCTGTCACCTGAAAATCAAAATAACATATAAATCCCCGTGCAACGTGATGTTTTTATAGAGTTTGAATGCTAATAGTAAAATAGACGGAGGGTGAATATTATGGTAATATTCATACCTGGAACTCGTCAAAGCATAATAGCCATGTCTCTTCAGCTATCTCCTCCGCAACCGGTTTGATGGGGTCGATGGGCTTCGCAGTTTTGTCTCGGTGGTTGACTGGACCTGATTCCAATTGAAAGTCATGAACTCCTGGAAGAAAAATTAGCCTTAGCTGGGATAAAGTGACATTTGTGTGAGGCTAAATACGACATTCGAATATTCAGACACGTATCCCTAAACAATAACAGAGGCAAGTTAAGGGGAAGAAGGGAAATTTGTCCCCCATTGCTCCTAGAGTAATCACCTAAGCCGTTGTTATCAGTATTTAGTTGAATGGCTGGACACTCAAACTACAGCTAGTCCAGGCAGAGTAATCTGAGTAGGTTTTTGTTGATGTTGTTGTTCAGATTGTTTTGCTGTTGTTGTTGTTGCTAAAGTTTCGAGAGAAACCGGAAAGAAACGCCGCTCCCTTCCCTGAAAGCAATACTGTGTTGCTCAGAAAATTAACTATTTATTCACAGAAAGTGATATTCTTTATTGCAGCTACCAAGATAGGAAACTTGTATGGAAAACATAAACAAAATTGACTCACTTTTATGAACATCCAGCATGAATGAATTAAAATGAACTCGTTTCTTCTTTTTCATATTTGACGTTTTGAAAAATAAATCCATTAACATTGTCTTTCCAGTACCTTTGTAAAACAAGGTTAAAAACCCTGAGTTGTACAAAACTTTAATTTAGGAGAAATGGTTTTCCTCGCAATAATCGCTTTAGACCTTTTCTTAATAACTTACACGTTGATTAGCTACAGTATGGTAGGAATTCATTACATAAGAGCCATACAGGCCATTTTCAAAAACGTAGGTTCTCATGTGCCGATTTTTACTGCATTTGTACAATGTGCATTTGTGCATTTGTGGTCTCTGTTGCGCAGTGGTTAGCGTGCTGGACTCACAACGAAAATTTTGTGGGTTCGAGCCACGGTCTTTCCACTTGTGTTGCCGAGATAACAACCTTTGGCAAGTTGTTAACACAAATGTGTCTCTCTCTATCCACGTGTATAAATTGGTACATGGTCGGTAGTTATGAGCGGCGTGTGTGGCTGCACCCTGCTATATGCATCCAGACCAGGGGTAAAGTGTAAAGTTGACTGAGTAGCCCTAGGCTAGTAGAAGACTCAAAAACGGCAACTTTAAAACAACTTTAAAATTAATAAATGTCCCATTGTCCCATGTCTCACGTTAACTAAATCGAGGCCTCTACCCTGGTGTCGATTTTTGCGACTTTGGTAAGCGTTCTGATGCTTGGGCTGCACGTCCCTTCACAACATTTGATCAAGTGCCACCCCCCGGATGGGCGCAAGTGCCTTTAGATGGCGCCTGATTGTAAGCGGGCTAAAAGGGTAAAAATTATAAGGAAGAGAAAAGGCTTACCGACATTTCCAAACATGTAAAGGCCTTTAGGAGCTTTGCTCTTCTTAAAACCGAAAAACTAAAACAAAATCAAAATAAAACAATGAAATTAATTTCACCCATCTCCCCCATCTGAGAATGTAACTTGTTGACTGAAAGAGATGCGAGTGGGTCAAAGCACGTTATACAATATAACTTTTCTCATTGGTCGTTGTAACTTGTTGACTGAAAGAGATGCGAGTGGGTCAAAGCACGTTATACAAGATAAATTTTCTGATTGGCTTATCTTTCATGAAGAACAATAGAGAATACGCACGAGTGAATGTAGACTTATTACAAGAGTCGTAGTTATCGCTATTGAGTCTATGCTGGAGGCTCAAACTACGACTCATAACTTTTCAGCAGAAAAAGTGGTCAAAACCGTTGAGCCTCGTTTCCAAAAAAGTCAAATGGCGCGAAAGAGCGAACGCAATGGCGCGATTTCAGTGGAAAGCTGCGAGCCTGCAAGAAGTTGCCTAGAAATTCACATTTTTAGGAGGATAAATGCAAAAATAGGATATAATTGCAAATGAATCTTTTCAGGAACAAAATGATCAAGTTGGAAAGAACTAAGGAATTATCTGAAAGTTATCTGGACATGTTTTGCTTTCTAATTTATTGACGACACAAAAATGCTCGGCAACTGAGTCAAGACTAGCCCTTGCCCGTGTCTGACCACCGCCTCGTGACAACCTCCGCCTCATAACAACCTCCGCCTTATAAGGTCTTTGCATTCAAGTGATTCCATGGTCCTTACCCATACTTCTGTTTGCAGACGTAACTTCTACTTAGATCCTTTATTCTGGTCCTAGGTCCTTCTTTTGACCCTAGTTCAGGGTCCTGTTCCCCATTCCCTCTAAATGTTATGTTCCGTGGTATTAGTTCATGATCTTTAAGCCATAATGGGTCCTGTTTCTACTCCCTGTCCAGGGCATGAGGTAGCCCTTGCCCATCTCTGACCACAACCTGGTGACAACCCTTGCATCATAAGAACCTCTATCTTAAAGGTCTGTGCAGTCAAGTTGTTAGTCATTGCATGGCCCTCATCTATACTGCTGCCTGCAGATCAATTGTCTACTTATTTCCTTTTTTCTAGTCGTAGGTCCTTTTTCTTGGTCCTAGTCCAGGGTCCTGTTCCTTGGTATTAATCTAGGTTCCTTAGTCCATAATAACTGGTCCTGTTTCTGCTCCCTGTCAAGGGTCCCTTTACTCCAAGTGAAGGAACTGTTCCTTGGTCTTAGTCCAAGGGGCTCAGTCTATGAAAATTTTATTAATCTTAGTTACACTTATCAAGTTACACTTAATGTTAATCTTAATTTAATCTGAATCGTTTCCTGAATCCTTTTTCAAGGTCCTTTTCCTTAGTTTTGTTATTGTTTATGCTCCTCAGTCCTGTCCTGTTCCTAGGTGTTGTTCCCGAGGGTCTTCATTATTCATGTTCCGCCAGTTCCACAGCATGCCCCTCAATGCGATTCCTTGGTCCAGGTTTTAACAAAGTTCTTAATTCATGTTGTTCTATCTGTCACAGCGCTTACGAAAATGCTGCTGACTGACTTATAGACAGATGTAAACAAACTACAACTTTAAAGAATACATTTTAAAAGCCTGAAAATTTATCATTTTCAAGTAAGGTGACGGAAACCAATTTATCACTATTATACAGAGTTTTAGTAAAACTTTTACCTAGATCTCATGTCACAGGAATTTATTTTTTAATATCAAGATGTAAACTTCAAGCGGTGGCCCAATGAATTAATTTGTTTATTATAAACTTAGTAAAATTCTTTGCTCGGTAAGTTGAAGTACAGTGAAATCATCGAGGAAAAAACATCGAAATAGAATCAGTATACTATTTGTGAGAGAGGCGGATGTCATGCAAAGGGCATGCACAGAGTTGTACCCCGACTTCCGTAAACAAAGCGAAATCAACTTTCAACAGCCAAACGAATGTGTCAGTGAAAAAATAATATTAGAAATTATTTTTCCCAAAGCAAACAGTGACTGAAAGGTTATTCTATAACGGAGAAATTTAGGCTAAATCATTCCCGATGAAAACAATTCGCTTGTTAAAGCAAATTTTAACTGAAGCCTTTTGAAATCACTACCATTTCGATTTATTGGAAAGGAGAACGTACCTGCAGTGCATGCTAACAAAGATCGATGGTGCTTGAGTAAGCATTGCTGTAACCTTAGACTTCAATAGGGCAGTCACCAGTCAGTAATGTAATGTACTGTACAGTTGCTTACGAAAGTAAAACAATGAAACGAATAATACTGAAAATACATCTACCAGGCTTCCGTCAAAACAAAGAAAGTATTTGCCAAGTAGGCGGAAGTCATGCCAAGGGTCACGGTCAACACAGCATGCTTTCATTGTTGTACTCTTGCAAAATGTAATTCACCTGTCAACAGTCCGGAGAAGTTGCAAGAGCAAAACAGAAATTATTTTCGCATGACTAAACAGAAAACCAAAACCCGTCTTTTTGGATCCAGAACTGGTAAATTAATTTTAATTTTCAATCATTTCGTAAGAAGAACCTGTTAGGTAACGAAAACATCAAAAATCAAAATTAAATTTGAGGCAAGTGTGCTTAAATGCGCGACTGAAATTTGTTCATGCCGGGCGATTGTTTCAGGTAGGACCAGTGACGCAGATCAAAGAAGAGGGGTTAGCCCCATTACCCCAGCGTCTGCAGCAGATACGAAAAAACAAAGTAGTTTTGGCTCGCCTACCCCAGGGGCGGCAGAGTCTTGCGAAAACGGCACGTCGATATCTGGCACGGCCTTTCTGAAACGACTCTGATAAAAAAGGTGTGATAATCCTCTCCATGCATTAGTTATAAGACTAGCTCTTGCCCGTGTAAGACCATCGCCTCATGAGGACCACCGCCTCTGATGAACTCCGCCAATAAGAGCTTCGACCTAAAACACACTGTGCATTGAGGTGGCTATATTTTCTGTTAATCAAAATCTTGATCTCAATCTTAATGTTAGTCTAGTCTTAATCTTAGTCTTCAAGTTAAATGGAATCTTAATCTTAACTTCTACCTGAATTGGAATGTTAACCTTAATGTTAATCTAAATGTTAATCTTAATCTTAATCTTAATCTGAATCTGTATCTGAATCTAAATCTGAATCTAAATCTGAATCTTAATTCTAACCTTAATCTTAAGGTTAATCTTAATCTTAGTCTTAGTTAATCTTGAACTCCATCTAGTCTTAGTCTTTGTTAGTCTTGGTCTAAGTATCAGTATTTCATTTTTGAAATTAAACTTAAAGTTCATTTTGAAATGAGTCTTTATCTGAACCTTGATGTTAATCTTGATGTAAATCTGAAATAACGTTGAAACTTGAACTTAATGTTTAGGTTGTTCTTTATCGCCACATGCAATAATGCCAATGTCAAACTTTATCATCATCTTAATTCATCTTCATACTCTTAGATGCCAAATAAACGTCCTCCGGTTTATTAATTTTGAGTTTTTCCCCCACCCACAGGGCCTTAGTAGGACCCCCCTATTTATTAATTTTTAAAGAAACAATTTCACTTGTGATAGGATGAAACTACGTTTATTAATTGCCGACATTGATTTGGACCCCCCGTTGGTATACCTAATGGTATTGGCCTTAATGTAAATATCAATAAAATTGAAATTTAATATAATTTATAATTTAAAATAATTTAATATAATTCTAAATTCTTCAGCTACAATAAAACTTTAAATTAAATGAAAGATGAAATGAAAATGAAAATAAAATCCAAATGAACATGAAAGTTAGTGTCAGTGTTGAGAGATAAATTGAAAATAAATTTATAATTGAAAAGATATGAGTAAAAATAGATCTAAAGATTTGAGTCATTCCAAAAGCCTTCTTGTTTTGTCAAAGTGACTTTTGTTATTAGAAAAATTGTAAAATATTTAAATCACAAAACAAAAACACCAAAAATTGCCTTTGAGGGGACTGCCATATTTCTTAGTAGAGGATAATCTCCAGGTGGTCCTAATATTCATAGAAGGGAACAACAAAACACGTTAAAAAATAATGTAAAAAACAAACTAAAAATTATACCCAAAGCAAATTTTAGTTCCCAGACATCTCCTCGGACTTTTGAAAACATTTCCAACACAAAAACGACAGAAATAAATTGAAAGTAAATTTATAATTGAAAAGAGATGAGAAAAAATAGATCCAAAGATTTGAGTCATTTCAAAAAGATTTCTAGTTTTGTCAAAGTGACTTTAACATATTGAAAAGAATTGTAAACTATTTAAATAACAGAAAACAAAAACACCAAAAATTTTTCTATGAAAGGAATTGAACTCCAGACATTCTGCGTAGCAGGCGAGCATTTAACCACTTAGCTACACAGGCACATTGTTTAGTCAACGATAATCTCCTAGTGGTCCTAACATTCATCAAAGGGAAGAACAACAAACACGTTAAAAAATTGTCTAACGAACTTAAAAATTACACCAAAAGCAAATTTTAGTTACCAGACGTCTCCTTGGCCTTTTGAAAACAGTTTCAACACGAAAATAACAGAGATAGAAAACTTCGAAAGGAAAAGATTTGCCCCTGAGGGGAGTCGAACTCCCAACTCTGATTATCAGCTCACGAGACACGCCGCTTTACCGACCGTGCTACAGTGTCTTGTTGCGATTCAGTGATAATCCTCCTACAGAAAACAATCGGACGATGGTGAAAACAGGCACCAATGACGCACTTCAAAGAAGGGTTGGCCCCTTTTACCCCAAAGACTGCAGCAGATAGGAGAAAAAGCAAGGGCGATGGCTCGCCTACCCCACGGGCGGCCGAATCGTGGGAAAATCGCATCCCGGAAGCTCACACAACCCGCTCAAACAAATCCGTACAAAATTTTCACTAATCCGATTCCTATTTTAGTATAGAGAGACTAGCTCTTGCCCGTGTAAGACCACCGCCTCATGAGGACCACCGCCTCTGATGAACTCCGCCAATAAGAGCTTCGACATAAAAGACACTGTGCATTGAGGTGGCTATATTTTCTTTGAGATCAAAATCTTGATCTCAATCTTAATGTTAGTCTAGTCTTAATCTTAGTCTTCAAGTTAAATGGAATCTGAATCTTAACTTCTACCTGAATTGGAATGTTAACCTTAATCTTAATCTAAATGTTAATCTTAATCTTAATGTTAATCTGAATCTGTATCTGAATCTAAATCTGAATCTAAATCTGAATCTAAATCTGAATCTGAATCTAATCTAAATCTGAATCTGAATCTAAATCTGAATCTTAATTCTAACCTTAATCTTAATCTTAGTCTTAGTTAATCTTGAACTCCATCTTAATATTAGTCTTAGCCTTTGTTAGTCTTGGTCTAAGTATCAGTATTTCATTTTTGAAATTAAACTTAAAGTTCATTTTGAAATGAGTCTTTATCTGAACCTTGATGTTAATCTTGATGTAAATCTGAAATAACGTTGAAAGTTGAACTTAATGTTTAGGTTGTTCTTTATCGCCACATGCAATAATGCCAATGTCAAACTTTATCATCATCTTAATTCATCTTCATACTCTTAGATGCCAAATGTGTAAATCTTAGTCTTCAACTTAAATGGAATTTTAATCTTAACTTCTACCTGAATTGGAATCTGACCTTAATCTTAATGTTAATTAGAATCTTGATCTTAATTTCAATCTTAATCGTACTCTTAATATTATGTTAATGTAAATCTTAATGTAAGTCTTAGTAAATCTTTAAATCAATCTTAATATTAGTCTTAGTTTGTGTTAGTCTTGGTCTAAGTACCAGTCTCTCATTTTTTGACTTAAATTTAAAGTTATTCCTAATTTGCAAAATGAAGCTAATTTTCAAATCAGCTTAATCTGAACCTTTATGTTAATCCTGATCTAAATCTGAAATAACATTGAAACTGAAAATTAATGTTAATGTTGTTGTTTATCACCACATGCAATAATTTCAATCTCAAACATTATCATAATCTGAATTAATCTTCATACTGTTAGATGCCCATTTACTAACTTTGATTCCCCCACCCCTGGACCTTATTAGGATCCCCAATTTATTAATTTTCGAAAAAACGTTTTTGCTTGTGAAAGGGTTAAACTACGTTTATAAATTTTCCCCACCTGGGACCTTATAAGGAAGAACCCTGCTAATATTAAATTTTTAACCCCCTATTTATTTGGACCCCCGTTTATTTTGAAGCTAAGATTATTGACGTTAATGTTAATATCAGTAAATGTGAAATTAATATTTAATTTAAAATAAATTCTAATAGCATTCTAAATTCTCCAGCTTCAATAAAACTTTAATTTTAAATCAAAGATGAAATTAGAATTGAAATAAAAACGAAAGGGAAATGAAATTTAGTGTCAAGAGATAAATTGAAAATAAATTTATAATTGAAAAGATATGAGAAAAAATAGATCTAAAGATTTGAGTCATTCCAAAAAGCGTTCTAGGAAGTGACTTTAAGACATTGAAAAAGTTTTTGAACAATTTAGAACACAAAAACAAAAAAACCAAAAATTTGCCCTTGAGGGGATTTGAACTCCAGTCATTCCGGGTAGCATGCGAGCATTTAACCACTCGGCTACACAGCCGTTTGCTTAGTGGGCAACAATCTCCTAGTGGACCTAATATTCATGGAAGGGCAAGAGAAAACACGTTAAAAAATTATGTCTAAGGAACTTAAAAATTAAACCAAAAGCAAATTTTAGTTACCAGACGTCTCCTCGGCCTTGGGAAAACATTTCCAACACGAAAATAACAGAAATAAAAAAATTCGAAAGGAAAAAATTTGCCTCTGAGGGGAGTCGAACTCACAACTCTGCATCTTAGCTCACGAGACATGCCGCTTTACCGACCGTGCTACAGTGCCTTGTTGCGTTGCAGTGATAATCCTCCTACAGAAAACAATCGGGCGATTGTTAAAACAGGCACCAATGACGCACTTCAAAGAAGGGTTAGCCCCAATTACCCCAGAAGCGAAGGCAGTTCGCAAAAACGAAAGGGTGATGACACGCCTACCCCACGGGCGGCAGAATCGTGGGAAAATCGCGTCTCGGAAACTCGCACAGCCCTCCCGGACGGACTATTACAAAATTTTCGCTAATCCGATTCCTATTTTAGTATATACAGACTAGCTCTTGCCCGTCTAAGACCACCGCCTCATTAGGACCACCGCCTTCAATGAACTCCGCCAAAATAGCTTCCACCTCAAAAGCATTGTGCATTGAGGTAGCTATATTTGCTGTTAATCTAAATTAGGATCTTAATCCAAATCTTTATCTTAAACCTTGATCTTGATCTTAATCTTATTGTTAGCTTTAGTGTTAATGTTAGTGTTCAACTGAAATGGAATCTTTATCATAACTTCTACCCAAATTGGAATCTTAATCTCAATCTTAATCTTAATGTGAATTTAAATCTTAATCTTAACTTTAATCTTAATCTTAATCTTAATCTTGATCTTAATTCTAATTTTAATGTTAATGTTAATGTTAATCTTAATTTAATCTTAATCTTAGTGTTAATTAATCTTGAACTCCACCTGAATATTAGTCTTAGTCTGTGTTAGTGTTGGTCTAAGTATCAGTCATTCATTTTTTAAGTTAAACTTAAAGTTATTTTTAATTTGTAAACTGAAGCTCATTTTCAAACCAGTCTTAATCTGACTGAACCTTTATGTTAATCTTGATGTAAATCAGAAATAACATTGAAACTTAAAATTGATGTTAATGTTGCTCTTAATCGCCGCATGCAATAATGTCAATCTCAAACTGTATCATCATCTTAATTCATCTTCATACTCTTAGATGCAAAATAAATGCCCCCCTCCCTGTTTATTGATTTTGAGTTTTTTCCCCCACCTTATTAGGACCTTATTAGGACCCCTTATTTATTAATTTATTAGTTTATTAATTTTAAAAGAAGCAATTTCACTTGTGAAAGGATTAAACTATGTTTGTTAAACTTCCCCCACCACCGGAACTTATTAGGACCCCCATTTATTAAATTTTCCAAAAAAATCCCTCCCCCGTTTATTTGGCACCTAGGAGTATTTAGTAAAAGTGAAATTAATATTATTCTTAATCTTCAGCTGTTTAAACAGAAATCTTGGTTGAACATAATGTTAAGATTGCCAACCCCCCATTTATTAATTTTCGAAGAAATAATTTCACTTGTGAAAGGAGTAAACTACGTTTATTAATTTTTCCCCACCCCCAGACCTTATAAAAACCCCCTGTTTATTAAATGTTTGGAAACAATTTCCCACCCCCCTGTTTATTTGGTACCTAAGAGTATTGGTCTTAATGTTAATATTAGTAAAAGTGAAATTAATCTTTAATTTAAAATAAATTTTAATATTATTCTAAATTCTTCAGCTGCAATAAAACTTTAAATTAAAATCGAAGATGAAATTAAAATTATAATGAAAACCAAATAAAAAATAAATTTATAATTGGAAAAATATGAGAAAGAAATATCTAAAGATTTAAGTCATCCCAAAAAGCCTTCTAGTTTAATCGAAGTGACTTTAAGATATTCAAAAGAAATGTAAACTATTTAAATCACGAAAAGAAAAACACCAAAAATGTGCCCTTGGGGGGATTTGAACTCCAGTCATTCTGGGTAGCAGGCGAGCATTTAACCACTCGGCTACACAGCCGTTGCGCGAAAAAATGATAATCTCCTAGTGGTCCTTAATATTCATGGTAGGGAACAACAAAACACGTAGAAAAAAATATGTCTAACGAATTTTAAAATTAAACCAAAAACAAATTTAAGTTACCAGACGTCTCCTCGGCCTTGGGAAAACATTTCCAACACGAAAATAACAGAAATAAAAAATTTCAAAAGGAAAAGATGTTCTCCCAAGGGGAGTCGAACTCCCAACTGTGCATCGGAGCTCACGAGACACGCCCCATTACCGACCCTGCTGCAGTGCCTTGTTGCAATTCAGTGATAATCCTCCTACAGAAAACAATCGGGCGATGGTTAAAACAGGCACCAATGACGCACTTCAAAGAAGGGTTAGCCCCAATTACCCCAGAAGCGAAGGCAGTTCACAAAAAAAGAGAGGGTAATGACACGCCTACCCCACGGTCGGCAGAGGAGGGAAAAAGTGGGGAAGTCGTGCCACCTACCACATCGGCACAACTGCTAAGACAAAATCGGTCTCCATGACTACTCCCACTTTAGTATATAGAGACTAGCTCATGCCCGTCTCTGACCACCGCCTCATAGAACCACCGCCTCAAGAACCTCCGCCTCAAGGACCTCTGCTTCAAGGACCTCTGCCTTAAGAACCTGCGCTTGAACAAACTTTGCTTCTCGACTTAGCTCCTAGTTTCTAATATTGAGTATTTTTCCTTGGTCATAGTCCAGGGTCCCTTTTCCTAGTGCCAAGCACAGTTCTGTTCCTCTGTTTTAGTCCAAGGTCCTTAGTCCGCAATGATGTTCCTAGTTTCAAATTAGTTAGTGTACAGCAGTTCTCTTTGTCTATGGTCTGTTCCGTCAATAGTCCTGAAATAATTGATGGTCTTCTGTCCCGTTCCTTGGTCCTGTTCGTCAGTCTTGATATTGTTCAGATTTTCTATCCCATTCCTTGGTCCTGTTCCTCAGACTTGTTACTGTTCATGTTCCTTAGTCCTGAAATTATTCATGGGGTCCTGTCCCATTTCTTTGTCCTGTGTCTTATTCCTAAATCTATTCAAGATCTTCACCCTTAGTCTAGTTCGTAAACTTTGTTATTTTTCACATTACTTAGTCCTGATATTATTCATGGTCTTCAGTCCCATTCCTTAGTCCTGTTCCTCAGTCCTGAAATTACTCAGTGTCTTGAGTCCCATTCCTTAGTCCTGTTCCTCAGTCCTGAAATGACTCACAGTTTTCAGACTCATTCCTTATTCCTGTTTCTCAGTCCTGAAATTATTCATGGTCTTCAGTCCCATTCCTTAATCCTGTTCCTCAGTCCTGAAATTACTCACGTTCTTCAGTCCTGTTCCTAATTCCTGTTTCTCAGTCCTGAAATTATTCATGGTCTTCAGTTCCATTCCTTAGTCCTGTTCCTCAGTCCTGTAATTACTCATGGACTTCAGTCCTGTTCCTAATTCCTGTTCCTCAGTCCTGAAATTACTCATGGTCTTCAGTCCCATTCTTTAGCCCTGTTCCTCAGTCCTGAAATTACTCATGGTCTTCAGTCCCATTTTTAAGTCCTGTTCGTCAGTCCTGAAATGTCTCATGGTGTTCAGACGCATTCCTTATTCCTGTTTCTCAGTCCTGAAATTATTCATGGTCTTCTGTCCCATTCTTTAGTCCTGTCCGTCCTAAAATTACTCATGGTCTTCGGTCCCATTCCAAGTCCTGTTCCTCAGTCCTGAAATTATTCGTGGCCTTCAGTCCCATACTGTGGTCCCGTTCCTCAGTCTTGTTATTATTCATTCTCTGCAGTTCTGTTCCACATCGTTTTCCTTAGCCAAGTTCGTTGGTCAAGTTTTTATGTTGCGAAGAAAATTTTACCTTTCTAGCTGTCCTTGGCTTGTTTCCTTCCCGTTGAAAGGTCCCCCAAAGATCATGATAGAAAACGTAGCAATATAATAAATTGAGCGCATTCTCCGTCTGATCGTGGAGAACTCGGGTTTACTGCAGGATCCTCTTTCTTGGTCTTGCTGTAGTTTATCTTGCTCAGTCCTGTATAGTCAGATACTGCTATCAAGGCAGCTTCAACTTCGTGATTGCATTTGGAAAGTGCTTTCAAATGCACTCTTCAAAAACCCTTTTAAAAAGTATTTTGTTTGTTTTCTTTGAATGAAATGCACTTCTGAATAAGCTTTTGAAATGCGGTAATGGCATTTTGTTTCCATTGAAAGGGTTAAAAGCATTTGCACAACGCGATTCAAACCGGTTGACTGAATATTCACGTAAACATGGACTTTGTTTGATGAACTTCAATTGAAAAATATTAACACCAAACGAATTTTAAAATAATTCCGAAGCAAGATTTGGTGATCGAGACGTCTCCTTGTTCTCCGAAAAGCATTTCCACCAAGTAAACAACTGGAAGAAAAAATGCCGATTGAAAAAGATTCTCCCCTGAGAGGAATCGATCTTCTACCTCCGACAACCCGCATCACGAAACAGGAGCCTTTACCAACAGAGCTATTTTCACGGGTTTCAGATTTCGATAATCTCTTTAGGAAAACAATGGGGCTATTGTTCAAACGGGCACCAATGACGCACTTCAAAGAAGGGTTAGCCCCACTTACCCCAGAAGCGAGAGAAGTTTGCAAAAAACGACAGGGCGATGGCTCGCCTACCCCACAGGCGGCCGGGCCGCGAAAAAGTCCGAAAATCGTACCACCAACAACACGGGAGGAGTGACTGTCACAAAATCGGTTACCATGACCACTCCTATTTTAGTATAGTAGACTAGCTCTTGCCCGTCTAAGACCACCGCCTCATGAGGACCACCGCCTTCAATGAACTCCGCCAAAATAGCTTCCACCTGAAAAGCACTGTGCATTGAGGTAGCTATATTTGCTGTTAATCTAAATTAGGATCTTAATCCAAATCTTTATCTTAAACCTTGATCTTGATCTTAATCTTATTGTTAGCCTTAGTGTTAATGTTAGTGTTCAACTGAAAGGGAATCTTTATCATAACTTCTACCCAAATTGGAATCTTAATCTCAATCTTAATCTTAATCTGAATTTAAATCTTAATCTTAACTTTAATCTTAATCTTAATCTTAATCTTAATCTTAATCTTGATCTTAATTCTAATTTTAATGTTAATGTTAATGTTAATCTTAATTTTAATCTTAATCTTAGTGTTAGTTAATCTTGAACTCCACCTGAATATTAGTCTTAGCCAGTGTAAGTGTTGGTCTAAGTATCAGTCATTCATTTTTTAAGTTAAACTTAAAGTTATTTTTAATTTGTAAACTGAAGCTCATTTTCAAACCAGTCTTAATCTGACTGAACCTTTATGTTAATCTTGATGTAAATTAGAAATAACATTGAAACTTAAAATTGATGTTAATGTTGCTCTTAATCGCCGCATGCAATAATGTCAATCTCAAACTGTATCATCATCTTAATTCATCTTCATACTCTTAGATGCAAAATAAATGCCCCCCCCCTGTTTATTAATTTTGAGTTTTTCCCCACCTTATTAGGACCTTATTAGGACCCCCATTAATTTATTAGTTTATTAATTATAAAGAAGCAATTTCACTTGTGAAAGGATTAAACTATGTTTGTTAAACTTCCCCACCACCGGAACTTATTAGGACCCCCATTTATTAAATTTTCCAAAAAATCCTCCACCGTTTATTTGGCACCTAGGAGTATTTAGTAAAAGTGAAATTAATCTTCAAATTTAAAATAAATTTTAATATTATTCTTAATCTTCAGCTGCTTAAACAGAAATCTTGGTTGAACATTTAAGATTGCCAATTTATTAATTTTCGAAGAAATAATTTCACTTGTGAAAGGAGTAAACTACGTTTATTAATTTTTCCCACCCCAGACCTTATAAAACCCCTGTTTATTAAAAGTTTGGAAAAAATTTCCCACCCCCCTGTTTATTTGGTACCTAAGAGTATTGGTCTTAATGTTAATATTAGTAAAAGTGAAATTAATCTTTAATTTAAAATAAATTTTTATATTATTCTAAATTCTTCAGCTGCAATAAAATTTTAAATTAAAATCGAAGATGAAATTAAAATTATAATGAAAACCAAATAAAAAATAAATTTATAATTGGAAAAATATGAGAAAAAAAGATCTAAAGATTTAAGTCATCCCAAAAAGCCTTCTAGTTTAATCGAAGTGACTCAAAAGAAATGTAAACTATTTAAATCACGAAAAGAAAAACACCAAAAATTTGCCCTTGAGGGGATTTGAACTCCAGACATTCTGTGTAGCAGGCGAGCATTTAACCACTCGGCTACACAGCCATACCGCTGAGTGGAGGATAATCTCCTAGTGGTCCTTAAATTCATGGAAGGGAACAACAAAACACGTAAAAAAAATATGTCTAGCAAACTTAAAAATTACAGGGAAAGCAAATTTAAGTTACCAGACATCTCCTCGGACTTTTGAAAACATTTCCAACACAAAAAGGACAGAAATAAATTGAAAGTAAATTTATAATTGAAAAGATATGAGTAAAAATAGATCTAAAGATTTCAGTCATTCCAAAAAGCCTTCTTGTTGTGTCAAAGTGACATTTAGATATTTAAAAAAATTGTAAAATATTTAGATCGCAAAAACAAAAACACCAAAAATTTTGCCCTGGAGGGGACTTGAACTCCGGTCTCCCTGGTTAGCAAGCGAGCATTTAACCACTCGGCTACACAGCCGTTTGCTTAGAGTGCAACAATCTCCTAGTGGTCCTAATATTCATGGAAGGGAAAAACAAAACACGATAAAAAATTATGTCTAACGAACTTAAAAAGTAAACCAAAAGCAAATTTTAGTTACCAGACGACTCCTCGGCCTTTTGAAAACATTTCCAACACGAAAATAAGAGAAATAAAAAAATTCGAGAGAAAAAGACTTTCCCTTGAGGGGAGTCGAACTCCCAACTCTGCATCGCAGCTCACGAGACAGGCCGCCTTACCGACCGTGCCACTGTGGGTTGTTGTGATTTAGTGATAATCCTCCTAGTGAGAACAATCGGGCGATTGTTCAAACAGGCACCAATGACGCACTTCAAAGAAGGGTTAGCCCCAATTACCCCAGAAGCGAAAGAAGTTTGCAAAAAACGAAAGGGCGATGACACGCCTACCCCACTGTCGGCCGAGCAACGAAAAAGTCGGAAAAGCGTACCACTTACGACTTGGGAGGAGTGACGGTCGAAAAACCGGTTTCCATGGAAATTACCATTTTAGTATAAGAGAAAGCTCTTGCCCGTCTAAGACCACCGCCTCATGAGGACCACAGCCTTCAATGAACTCCGCCGAAATAGCTTCCACCTCAAAAGCATTGTGCATTGAGGTAGCTATATTTGCTGTTAATCTAAATTAGGATCTTAATCCAAATCTTTATCTTAAACCTTGATCTTGATCTTAATCTTATTGTTAGCGTTAGTGTTAATGTTAGTGTTCAACTGAAATGGAATCTTTATCATAACTTCTACCAAATTGGAATCTTAATCTCAATCTTAATCTTAATCTGAATTTAAATCTTAATCTTAACTTTAATCTTAATCTTAATCTTAATCTTAATCTTGATCTTAATTCTAATTTTAATGTTAATGTTAATGTTAATCTTAATTTTAATCTTAATCTTAGTGTTAGTTAATCTTGAACTCCACCTGAATATTAGTCTTAGCCAGTGTTAGTGTTGGTCTAAGTATCAGTCATTCATTTTTTAAGTTAAACTTAAAGTTATTTTTAATTTGTAAACTGAAGCTCATTTTCAAACCAGTCTTAATCTGACTGAACATTTATGTTAATCTTGATGTAAATTAGAAATAATATTGAAACTTAAAATTGATGTTAATGTTGCTCTTAATCGCCGCATGCAATAATGTCAATCTCAAACTGTATCATCATCTTAATTCATCTTCATACTCTTAGATGCAAAATAAATGTCCCCCTCCCTGTTTATTAATTTTGAGTTTTTTTCCCCCACCTTATTAGGACTTTATTAGGACCCCTTGTTTATTAATTTATTAGTTTATTAATTATAAAAGAAGCAATTTCACTTGTGAAAGGATTAAACTATGTTTGTTAAACTTCCCCCACCACCGGAACTTATTAGGACCCCCCATTTATTAAATTTTCCAAAAAAATCCCTCCTCCGTTTATTTGGCACCTAGGAGTATTTAGTAAAAGTGAAATTAATCTTCAAATTTAAAATAAATTTTAATATTATTCTTAATCTTCAGCTGTTTAAACAGAAATCTTGGTTGAACATAATGTTAAGATTGCCAACCCCCCATTTATTAATTTTCGAAGAAATAATTTCACTTGTGAAAGGAGTAAACTACGTTTATTAATTTTTCCCACCCCCAGACCTTATAAAAACCCCCTGTTTATTAAATGTTTGGAAAAAATTTCCCACCCCCCTGTTTATTTGGTACCTAAGAGTATTGGTCTTAATGTTAATATTAGTAAAAGTGAAATTAATCTTTAATTTAAAATAAATTTCTATATTATTCTAAATTCTTCAGCTGCAATAAAACTTTAAATTAAAATCGAAGATGAAATTAAAATTATAATGAAAACCAAATAAAAAATAAATTTATAATTGGAAAAATATGAGAAAAAAAGATCTAAAGATTTAAGTCATCCCAAAAAGCCTTCTAGTTTAATCGAAGTGACTTTAAGACATTCAAAAGAAATGTAAACTATTTAAATCACGAAAAGAAAAACACCAAAAATTTGCCCTTGAGGGGATTTGAACTCCAGACATTCTGTGTAGCAGGCGAGCATTTAACCACTCAGCTACACAGCCATACCGCTGAGTGGAGGATAATCTCCTTGTGGTCCTTAAATTCATGGAAGGGAACAACAAAACACGTAAAAAAAATATGTCTAGCAAACTTAAAAATTACAGGGAAAGCAAATTTAAGTTACCAGACGTCTCCTTGGCCTTTTGAAAACATTTCCAACACGAAAATCAAAGAAATAAAAAAATTCGAAAGGAAAAGATGTTCTCCCGAGGGGAATCGAACTCTCGACTCTGCATCGTAGCTCACGAGACACGCCGCCTTACCGACCGTGCTATCGTGCCTTGTTGCTGATAAGTGATAATCCTCCTACAGAAAACAATTGGGCGATGGTTAAAACAGGCACCAATGACGCACTTCAAAGATGGGCTAGCCCCAGTTACCCCAGAGACTACAGGAGGCATGGAAAAACGAAGGGGCAATGGCTCGCCTAACCCACGGGCGGCAGGTAGTGGAAAAAGTCCCATCAGGGCAGCCTTGACGGCCCGGGAGGATGAGCTGCCACAAAATCGGTTGCTAGGCACTTACCATTTTAGTATATAAGATGACTGAGGATTGGGAAAACTTTGAAATTCTCATAAATGCTCGGGTTGACGGGTTGACAAATATGATACACAGTGTATTATGATTATGATGACTGAGGATTGGGAAAACTTTGAAATTCTCATATATGCTCGGGTTGACGAAGTATACACCAGCGTTTTAACTAGTTGCGTGAGTAAAAACGACAAATGATGAACAAAGGAAGTATTGTTAAACTTTGACTTACGACCAGAGCTTGAGGCAGCGAGCTGAGATTTTTCACGGCTAACAAATGACTGAATAAACGGCTAAATAACGGCTGAATAACGATTAAATATAACGGCTGAATAACGACTAAATATAACGGCTGAATAACGGCTTAATATTAACGGCTTTCACGTCTCTGAATACTTCTTTACGCCTTTCTTGCGTCTCTAAAAATCTAAATGTAAAAGTCCAGAACCCCCCTTTTATACCCCAAGTACAACAAAATTAACATAACACAAATAAGGTAAGAATACGTCCAAAAATGGTATGTTATTGTCTATAATGTCCAATCAGCTTCTGTTTCATCATCTATTGCACCATAAACTATGATTGCACCACAAGTGTGCAAAGTTGCACCACGAATACGAATACTGTGAGTCTAGACATAAAGTCTGAGCGCCTCCGCAATACAACAGGTTGACAAATATGATACATAGTGTATTGTAATTATTTTTTTTTATTAATTCGACGCAATATCTAAAGATACATGGTCTACAATTAAAATAACAGAACAAAACAAACTATTGAAGCTGAATTAGCTACTAAAAGAATTCTAAAAGACACGAGAAATTGATTGATATATCAACCATCGGGATTAAATTCAAGGTGTTTGTTATGGATTTTTGTAACGAGTTAGCAGTCACCCTTACTGCAGACTGGTGGCCTTCTAATTTTATGAATTCCTTAATGCATGAAAATAGAGAGCTACTCCATAAACTCCAGAAACCACTAGCCTGCGTGCAGATAGAAACAGCAGTCAGCGCGCAGGTTAAAAACCATTAGTTATGCAAATTCAGCAAGCCGGTCAAGTTCCTTGATAGCTTTAGCACTTCAGAAAAAACCCGCCTAATTTTTTAAAACCCCCTCCCCTCATTTCAATGTTGCTTCTTTACGTACAGTAATGGAAAAGGACGGAATTTAGGAAATATCAACAAACAACATTGAGTTGGGGGAAGTGGGATCCCTAAATGAAATTATTTCTGTTTCTAAAGAAATTCTCAGCCTTTATGGCGACGATTGTCCTTGGAAAAGTGTGAAAAGCTGCTGGAAGAGTGTGTGTTGTAATGCACAATATAGCCAAGACCTATATTGAATAGGACTTATCAGTCTAAATGGAAATTTTTTTCCTGCATTAACAACTGTCTTGTTCATCACACCACTCTTTTTTGTCAAGAATGACTAGAATATCACTCCCAACATGTACGCTTCATTTTGCTAAATTGGAAAGGTAGTGACGCTTGAATAACGTACATGCAATCTGGACATGAGCAATTCACTGGCTCTTTGTCTTCTAATGGTTATATTTTGGCAATATTTTGTTTCACTCACCTATTTCTTATTTTTTGTATATTTATATTTCTTCCCAAAAATAACAGAGATTCCCAACGGGTAACAAAAATTTCTATATAAGACTCAGTACTTATTTTCAACGGGTAACGGGATATATATTAAAATATCTATTTTAATCTATATCCCGTTACTCATGTTACACTTTGAAAGTCAGTATAAAGGCTCAGAAAAAATAAGACTTTCTTTATGTCTTGGGGATATGCTTTTAGCACAGGACTGTCATCAATTTCCTACAGTTGGTCAAATTTTCGAATTTCGAATTTAAAAGGTCAAATAATCTGTTTGTAGATGATCAACAGATCAGTGATGATAAAAAATGACCAGTTTTTCAAAGCCGTATCCATACAATGTAAAGCGAAAAAACCACCCAAATAGTGAGCATGAACCACAGACATCAAAAGAATGCCACCGCATCAAGCATAATAACCCACCACAGTAGTGCGTATCCACCACAGTACACAATAAACACCACCACAACAAGCATAATAACCCACCACAGTAGTGCTTATCCACCACAGTACGCAATAAACACCACCACACCGAGCCTAATAACCCACCACAGTAGTGCTTATCCACCACAGTACGCAAAAAACCCCACCACAACAAGCATAATAACCCACCACATCAAGCATAATAACCAACCACAGTAGAGCTTATCCACCACAGTACGCAAAAAACCCCACCACAGTAGTGCGTATCCACCACAGTAGTGCGTATAGATTCGCTAGCGTGCTATTGTGCTATTTGTTATTAGACCCAAAAATTCTATGTGTCATCCATGTTGAAAAGTTGAATAAAAAGATGGAAACGAACAACTGAGCAAATCTAAGAAAATATGACATCAACACATCAACAATCATCACAGTAACATTTATCAGTTTTATTATTATACGCTAATATGCACATATACATTTATTGATGATAATTTTCAGTTCCCGGAGAAACACTTCGTTTCCTTTGAATACACGAATAAATATTTATAATCTAGCAAGATTGAATGATTAGAAATGAATGTGCTGATTTGGCTCGACAATTGCTCGAGAAGACCCAAACAGAAAAACGTCAGAAGAAACTTCAGGCTCCAGCCCAGTCTCTTCTACATCATCAGCAGAAAAAAACTGTTTTATAATCTCAATTGATGCGTTGTAAATCTGTTCGTTTTCATGTTGCTGTAATCGTTCCAGAGCATCTAGTCCTTCGTGTTCCTCAACAAGCGTTGCCACTTCTATGATCTTTCCAAGATGTTTCGCATTCTGAAAAGGAAGCAAGAGGACTACTGTCGTATTTAAGCTTAGACTGCGTTTACACAAGAACGACCGAAAAAGATTCGGATCTTTTTAAATTCATTTGTTCAGTCTTCTTTATAAACAAGGGTTGTCTTCCGTAGTACTCATTTAAGTGCACCTAGGAAAGCGTTCTCATTTAGAACGGTATAAAAAGTGATTAACTCGTAGGTTATGTCCGATGTCTGATTGCTCTTAGACAGGCCTAAAATTGACTATTGCAAATGTCTATTAGCATCATTTTATTGCTTGGCTTTCGTTTGTTTTCACACTGGGGAAAAAGCCAGAAAAACAAAAATTACCACTTTTGAGATACCTTCCTGTAAGAATTCTTGAGTTGAATTGAATTGACTTCATATAAACTTTAGCGGCCGTGGGTCTCCCGGCCCAACCTTTCATATTCGTAGTTTTACTTTAATCTTTAAGAGTTTTTTGGTTGTAGCCTTCGAAGTCGGACATGTATGAAGTATTCTGAAATTGGTTATGTTCGTAAGTCTCTTAGTTTTATCAAGGTCATAAATTTCTTTATTTTATGTATGTTTCTTTATACAGTCCTCTGACGATGTTTTTTGAGTATCGATTCTTGTTTCTTGACTGATTGAATATTCGAATTAATCTTGCCTGTCTCCCTAAATCTGGGACATAGAAGGAGAACCAAGACATAAAAAACTCGAAACTTCCCCCAAAGAAATGAAAATTGAAAATTTTGACATCTATTACCGTTATCTATTAATACATCTACAAAAGGCAGTTTATGATTATGCTCACTTTCCATGGTAAATTTAATGCTAGCATTTGGTAACAGACAAAAACTCGCACATCTATAAACACATAAACGGATCCCCTTCTTGCCAACCTTTCTTTCCAAGGATTCGTTCAGTATTTTAGTCCATGCTAATAGTTCTTACACACTTAAAATCAAGGAGGCTCTTCATATCTCTTGGGCTAAACCTACTCTCAATAAGCAATTGTGCTATAACCTCTCTCGTTAATTATCGGTTCTCTTGATACTATTGTCAACTTATTCCCTTTTGTACGTTTATTTTTTATTTGAAGATCAACTCTTATAATTATCACTTTTTATCACGTGTGTTATTATGTTATGTAAGAATTTTGTAGATTTAATACGTTGCTTTACTTGATTTGATTTTATCAATTATCTGGATATGTAACCGAAGATGAACAATGGTTGTTCGAAACATGTTTTACAGATTAAAAGTTGTCGTTTTTCTTTTGAAATTCTTGGCATATTACATCAATGTTCGAAGATATGTACTCGAGTAAGAAATTGATTTTGAATATTTAGGGGCAATTCACTCTATAGTCATCGCGCACACCCTGCCATAAATGCTACTGATTTCATGGACATTCCTTAGAAATCCTTTTGTTTCAACAGGAATCTTGTACGCTTTTTTAAACATTTAGCCCCATAGGCTCTTTTTTATAAGAACAATATTATAAGAACACGAGCCTAGTAAAAAGATGAAAAATAGTGATTTTGCCCAGATTTCAAGAACAAAATAAGAACAAGCAGAGGCTGGCCATTTCATAATCCCTAAGAATATCAGCTAAAAATGACAGTAAGACAGTCAGATTGAACGTAAAAAGCAAGCAAGCAAAGGAATGGACAAGCATGCTCCATTTTTACACAAACCTAGTACCACTCCAGACATTCACTGAAAAATATAGATGTCTAAGTAACCAAGGAATTAAGAACAGATTAAGATCATGTCAGGCTCAAAAATGGCAAAGCTTAAGAACAGCCAGCATCGATCAAAATTTCCTAGTTCTTAAAAAAAAGAGTGTACCTAATTTTAAGGTGCAGTGATAACTACTTTGTGCAGCGACAATATGAATTTGTGCAATGATAAACAGTAAAAATGTGCAGTGATAAAAAGTGTTGCAAGAGCAGTACCAAATTCTGTAAGCCCGAACACTTCAATTCCTTGAATCCATCGTTTGCACCACCAGCTCTTTTGATTGAGAAAATAAAAATCACTATTTTTCATCTTTTTACTAATTAATTTGCGGCACTTTAAGGGCGTTAGTCACACTCACAGCCAAAGTTAAGGGCGTAGCCAGCAAAAATTTCTGTGGGCTCCGCACGAATTATCGTGTCTAATGTGTAGTGATAAATTTTCCTTAAAATTAGGTACGGTTAGCCCCTCGTTGAATATCACCGATTCTTAGTTATTTGATGCAGAGATGTTGTTCTACAAGTTTCTTAAACTTTATGAGAGGCTAGATCAAAGTTTCTTATAAATTTTCTCATAAAATATTGAACTTTAGCCCCATTTACAGTACGATATTTTTCTGGCACGGCACGGATAAAATTAGTACGGGTACCAAAAATACATAGCACGGCTCGGACAAAATTGCAGTGTAAACGATTTAGAGTTACTTGGTTTTAGCCGTGTCGAACAAAAATTTCATCCGTGCCGAGACCATCGGCGAGTAAAAGTAGCACGCGTACCAGAATAAGTCGCACGGCTCGGATATAAGCTTTAGTGTAAACGCTCATCTGTGTCAAAAATATCATTTGTTCGTCCGAATCAATTTGTCACGATTTTTAAAAATAATGTTAAATCCTTCACACACAGAAACGAATGCAGTTGAAACTCCGAAAAAGTTTGCAACAGTCCTGCATTCAGCAGTTGTTCCCAGATAATACAAAGCAATTGCAAATGCCAAGCCATTGCCTTGAAACTCATTTCAAACATGTTTGTTAGAGTTGTGGGTGGTTTGCGAAAAATCGCTTAAAAAAAGAGACAGACAAGGGGGTGGGTTACTCAACCCTATTCCACAAGGGGGGCAAATTTGCCCCTCCCTGAGGTTTGTCTCAAATAAATCACGTAATATCAATTTTGATGAGCCCAAAATATCTGACAATTACTTTTTATATTTAAGAAACCTGGAAAAATATGAGAACAATAGTCAAAACCGGGGGTCACCACCGTAATTTTGTTGACGCTTGTCAAGAAATTTTTTAAATTTTTTACAAATTTTTAAGTTTCATTATCATCGAAAAGTTGCTAAATCCAAAGAAAATCACGAATATTTATTGGAAGATGTAAGATATACAGCAAAGGACTAAAAATATTAGTTTTTATATATTATACATTAGTTGTTGTATTATATATTACTAATTGTTATATATATTATATATTATACGTAATATATAATATTCATATAATTTTCTGTTTAATAAGTTTCAAACATGATTTTGTCAATTTGTTTGAAGTTTGGACCACTTACTGCACCATTTACTGAAAGTTTCTGTGCTTAGTTACGCTTCGTCAACAATTTTGCGCTTCACCGATAATTAACTGCCAATTATCCAGGAATGACTAATAGGCGAACCAAAATATTTTTTCCTTTAACTAATCAAGTTTTGACTAGCACATTTGCACCAAAGTTGCTCAAAAAAAGTCTTCCAACATTTTCTTCAAATTTTTTTCCCATTTCGACCAAAATCGGAAATTTTTTGAGACCACGCCTCACAATTAGCACCTAATCAATAGCTTAGGGTGTGGCAAAAAACGTTTTGTTGATTTTTATATAAAATATAATGCCCAGAGCACCCGTCAAGAAAGTTTGAGCTTTCTGTCGCAATTGTAACACAGTTTTTATATGGGGGGCACATATGCCCCCCCCCTGCGTGTTTACATTCATTTTGGACCCCGTGTGGAATACGGTTAATATGTCTTGGGCACTGGGAACGTGCTGCCCTAAAGGGTACAGTTTTTTAAGATTTTGGTAATCAAAGTGATCTTGAAACTTTTAATGAAAATAAACTAGAATCCAACTATTTTGGAAAATAAAAAATCATCAATAAAAATAGAGTCGCTTGGCCATTGGGTCGTATGGTCTGGGGTCGTGGAGTCCAGTTAAAAGAACCCCTCCCCCCACAGCAAGCATAGAAACCAATCACATCAAGCATAATAACCAACCACAGTAGTGATAAGCCGCCACACTTCGCACAAATTAAAACCAAAGCAAGCGTAGAAACCTATGATATCAAGCATAATAACCCACCACAGTATGCAAAAACTACCATTACAACAAGCATAGTAATCCACCACATCAAGCATAATAACCCACAACAGCAGTGATTATAGATTTGCTAGCGTAGACTGTAGAGTATCAAGTAGTCATGTTTGCTTGCTTACTAATTAAGAGCTAGTCGAAGCTCTTGTACCTACAGATTTGTGTAGGGATTGTTTTGTTCCTTGAAGTCGTAATTGCGCCAGGACAAATAAAAAAGATCATCAAAGAATTAAAAATATGATTTGTGGTCAGTGAGACGAAAGTCTGTAAACATCCTCCTATATAAGTTTCAGAATTGCAAATAGCAAGAACAACATCCAGGATACCAAAAGATACTCTAAATTGCCTATCTTAAAGCCTGACCTTCTTTGCACGAAGGGCTCACGCAATGAAAGTCATTTCTTCTTTCTGTCACTCACCTCGACTAACGGAGGTACACAAAATGCAATTCAGGGCAAGTGCAGCGACGAAATTTCCCATTGTGACGAAAGGTTTCGCCATGAAAGGTCCGGCTCAGACCCTTTAAGGTAAATAACTATGCATGAATTTCCACCTGATTTCGACAGGTACTCTGGCTAGTTAAAGGGCTCCATCAAGTAAAAAATTTCTATTCTTTTAATTAATGCAATTCAACCCCCTGATTTCAAATCTACAATTATTCTTTTCATATCTTGCTTGTACCGTTTTGCCGCTACAAGCGTTTGTTTATCAGGAATTGAGTTGAATTGTTATTTTCGGGCCGAGAGTTTGTGACGTATCACAGTTTCTCGGTCTTTCGTTTCTGTTGACAAGACGATTGGCAACACGGCGAGTCAAACAACATGGCAGCTTCTGTGCCTCGAAAACAGAAGAGGAAGACAGAAAATTCAACTTATTTTCTGCTGAATGAAAACTACATGGAACCAGTAAATTACAGTTGACATCCGGCATCTCGAACTCTCAAGGGAAACGGAATTTTGTTCGAGATAACGGATGACCCATCTAAATGTGAGATTTTATCGTTTTTAAGTAAGAAAAGGAACACTGAACATAATACAACATTACTGATAGCAAATCTCGTCAAACAACTGAATTATGTCGCAAAGTAAGAGTCCAGGGTCATCTGTTTCCGATTCTGGACCAATTCCATCTCTATCATCTCATCGAGCTTGAGATATTGATGGCACAGCGTATCTCCTTGTTCTGAAAAAAGGCAGTAGTTGAAAACCACCTCCATTGCATTCCTTATCCCATCTGCTGTTGGTTTTGAGGTGAGCTCATCACATTCTATATCATCATCTTGGCTGTCCTTTAACTCTTCGCCCCGAAGTTCCGCAAGTATTTCTTCTTCTGTCTGCAAAGTTTCTGTTGCCATTATTCCCTCATCGACATTAAGGAAATCTTTTGCGTTAGCGCTGAGCGGGGCAATCTCCTGAACCTTTCTTTGCAGCTCTTCGATCTCTTTTGAGGGTCATCCTCATCTTGCAGTGCTTGTCCCTGCGTGTCAGCTGATAGTCCTGCTTCTGCAAAACAGTTGACGATGGTCGTTTTTGTGACCATATCCAATGATTTATCATGTTCATTGCAGCAAGAATGCTAATCCTCGGCAAAGACTTTCTCATGTTTATTGCTCTAATGTACTTTTAAACCAAAATGGTGCGGTATTTCGCTTTAAGGCTTCGAATAACTCCCTGACCCATTGGTTGGGTTTTAGATGTGGTGTTAGGAGGCAGGAACACAAGGTTGGCAAGCTTCTGACACCTGCGAAACATCGTGGCTTCTTAGCTCTACCTATAACAAATATAGGCAGCTTTTCACCAATAGCATTAGCTGCTGCCATTCCCGTTAGGCGAACTTTGCTGTGTTTCCCTCCAGTGCATTTTTCAGACTTGAGAGCAAGAGTCTTATTAGGCATGCATTGGTAAAAAAGAACAAATTCGTCAGCATTATGAAAATCTTCTAACTTGTAGTTTGAGAGTAGAGTTGGCAACGATGTTTCTTTCCATGGTGCTACCATTTCAGTCGTCACTGATTTTGCTTCACCAGATACGGCTTTGAAACTGACGGAGAATTGATCTTTCCAACGATGAAGCCAACCATCTGAGGCTTGAAAATCTTGTAGCCCAGCTTCCTGAGCGTAGTATTTCGCTTTATTCTTGAAAACAGACCCACCAACGGGTATATTTTGGCTTTTTACAGGGAGAAACCATTGAAACATTGCTTTATCCACATTTTCATGACTTGCAGCACGAGCTTTCTTACGCTTCGGGTTTCCAGATTGAAAGTGGTCCAAAATTTGTCGCTTATTTTTTACCCATGTTGACAGGGTGTTTTTAGGAACGTTGTACTTTTCTGCTACACTTTTATTTGATGCGCCTTTCTCTGATGCTTTCAGAGCCTCGTACTTTCTTTCAAAGCTTTGTTACTCACAGATCGTTTTACTGCTGTTGCCATTGCTTTCAAAATATCAGACTGCTCATCAGATCACATTCAGAGCTTTTATCGAGCTTAGATTAAAGATTAGAAATTAAGGTGGTCAGGGTAGTCGTAGAAGATGGCAATGTCGCATGCGGATGTAAGAAAATGTACTGATTGAGGTGCGAATTACAATGACATGTATGGCTTACTTTGAACATTGTTACTTGTCTCAGAAGAACAGGAGTAGTACCGTAGAAAGTGAGCTGTGTGGTAGATATCTTAAATTGATTATAAAAGATAGTAATATGGCAGAAAAATCGAATAGAGTTGTAATAAACGGCCAATCTATCCATATTGAAGAGCAGATCCCACTTGTTGTTGTAAAGAGTATTGAAATGGATTCATTTGTGAAAGGTTATCATGTTTACAAGAGTCAATGGAAGCCAGAGCTTGGTGAAAAGCTCGAAATTGCCATTGAACCTAACAACATAAAAGATAAATATGCTGTCTGTGTGTTAAAAAATAACAAGATCGTCGGGCATCTACCAAAAGGACGCCATGGGAAATTAGCCAAAACAATTTTCTACTTCCGCAGAGCAGACAAGTATGGGCTGTGTCATGTTATTGTAAAGGAAATGCCAGTTAACCTGGGTGATGGCATGCAAGTTCCATGCAAATTAATAAAAGAATGTTCAACGAGTTTCATTGACATTTTGCAAAAGCAATGTTTACATAATAATTAGACAACTTTCATCGACACATCATGCTCTTCAATACTGTAGGATTAATATATGCAGGTTATTTCCTGCGGAGTAGACAAGCGTTAATCATCGTCTGATACTGTACTTCGAAATACGTTCGTGGCATGTTTCTTTTTTCCTTTTCATTAGAAAATTTGACAAAGTTCGAGATAACGAGCAGTGATTTCCTCCATGGGAAGTTGAAAAGGGTTCGAGATAGCGAATGTTCGAGATAACAGGCAGTCGAGATAGCGGATGAATTTTCTATACAAACTCTTATAGCAAAACGAGGGGAAATAGAAAATCGTTCAAGATAGCGAATGTTCGAGATAGCGGATGTCAGCTGTAAATCTGAAGTTATTCTTGAGCTTTTCCTCGTGGTTTATTACATTCCAGCTCTTGCAGCAATCGGCCTAAAAGTTCATTCGGCCTAATAAAAGTTCTTTCAGCCATTCCCTCGTTTCAATTTCTCAACCTTCACGCTAGCGAATCTATAATCACTACTGTGGTGGATAATCACTACTGTGGTGGTACTATTTGCGTACTGTGGTGGTAGTTTCTGCGTACTGTGGTGGATAATCACTACTTGTGGTGGTTTACTATGCTTGCGGTGGTGGCAGTTTTGGCTTACTGTGGTGGATAATCACTACTGTGGTGGTATTATTTGCGTACTGTGGTGGTAGTTTTTGCGTACTGTGGTGGATAATCACTACTTGTGGTGGTTTACTATGCTTGCGGTGGTGGCAGTTTTGGCGTACTGTGGTGGATTTTGTGGTTTTTTCTTGCTTGATCTATAGAGTTTTGCTATGATTTCGTATTCACCACATAAAGCATTATAACCCACCACAAGTAGTGATTATCCACCACAGTACGCAAAAACTACCACCACAGTACGCAAATAATACCACCACAGTAGTGATTATCCACCACAGTACTCCAAAACTGCCACCATCGCAAGCATAGTAAACCACCACAAGTAGTGATTATCCACCACAGTACGCAGAAACTACCACCACAGTACGCAAATAGTACCACCACAGTAGTGATTATCCACCACAGTAGTGATTATAGATTCGCTAGCGTGACCTTGTAATCTTCTCTTCATACTTGAAAATGAAAGTCAAAATAGCCTTTGTATTGCAAACCACCGCAAATTTTTCGAAAATATTTGTTGAGCGCCGAAATCCAGGTTGTTGTTTCGTTCAGAATGAATCGAAGGTTCTTGCTGCTGTGCTCAACTTTCGCCCATTTTCGACCTCACACGAATAACGATACTTAACCCCGTGTGATGTAGCAATAGCACCTTATGACGACACAATAGCTCCGTGTTACGTCACACAAAGCTTTTTCCCGAGAAAAAATTATCGTTCTTTGTCAGTAAATCGTTAATAACAGCAAAACGGTAAAAGATACGAAAAATATAATTGCAGATTTGAAATCAGGAGGTTGAATTGCATCTATTGAAAGAATAAACATTTTTCAGTGTTTATCTGGAGTTGATCACTTGGTAGAAGACGTTAAAGTTGAGGTACTCACCAGCAGAATGTTGTTTAGCGCATCAAGAACAACAAGAATAACCTGGCAGTAAGAATATGTATCCATTAATGGATTTGAAGCCATATGTTGCAACGGCAGTGTAATATCATCCGAAAATTTTATTGACAATTATATAACTTCATTGAAAATCGCTTAATATGATCACATTATCAAGGATTAGACGTTTTCAATAAAAGATTCCCCCCAGCATATTTACCTTGGCATCAGGCTTCATTAGTAGACTGCAAAGAGGCTCTATAACCCCAGATTGCCACAATAATTCCACCTAGGATTTCAAAATTATGCACAAGTAAATACCATATTTCCTCTAATGAACACCTTTCCCCATTACACGCCGTACTTCTAACCAACAATTTTTAATTAAAGTCGCTTTCTGATGAACGCCACCCTGTAAAAACGCCGCTCTTAAAGGCAGTCTGTCCCCTTAAGCTATTGGTTGAAAGAACAATTTGCGGTGATGCAAACAATCATAATGATATTGCTTTTTGTACTTTATAATAGGTGGGAGATGAAAAGAGCATCTACAAATTGTTTTATTCAAATTTGAATTTCGTTTGAATAGAATAATGGAAAATCGATTTGTCTTGCAGCAGAGGAACGTAAACAGGCCTATTCCTGTTTTTCTAGCTTTCATTTACCTCATGATTCAAAAGGAAGAACACTCGCATCGAAAATTCCCATCCAATACAAAACATTCTGTTTTACCACAACAACTTTTCCCGGAAAGTGTGTCGCCCATGTCCAGCCCGAACTACTTTGAAAGCAACCCCACAGACAGACTTTTCATGGGCAAGGCAGTCAGGGCCTCTTTTAAGGGGCAAAAAATTTAAGGGACTTATTGTTTTATTGTTCTATTGTTTTATCTTCAGCACTTTCTTTCACAGTGCGAGTCCAGTCTTGGCAAGTTCATTCTTCTCTTAGTCTTTTTTCAATAATTAATGCACAGCCAGTGGTACAGAGCTGGAGAAATTACCATGGTGCATCTCTACTTCAGTTGAGAATTTATACAAGTCATACTGATGTTACAACTGACTGTAAATGCGCCGAAGGCATACAGGGCTCCAGAAGTTTTCCTAATTAGGGGGTCTGGGGGTATGCTCCCATAGAAAATTTCTCAAAATACAACTTCAAGATTGGCCTAGATTGGCTATTTTTTGGCAGTTTTCTTTTGAGAGGACATTGTACTAGGGGGGGCAACTTTATCAAACAAGGTGGGCAATGATAGGGACTAGGGCGACATTTAGCCCCTAGTTACTACGGTAAAAGAGGCCCTGAAGGCAGAAAATACAAAAAGAGCAAGTGTCCTGATGAATATCTCACACAAGAGCAAACAAGAATTGTAGCTTTATCATTTCAAGTTCGCCTTGAGTTTACGATAACCCCTGAATGAATTCTGTCAGTAATTTCAACACTTTATTTGGCTTTATTTCTTCGGTAATGTCATTTTACTCCGCCATTGGCCTCTTGTGGTTTGGATTCGCAAACCACATTCTGTGCAGAAAATGTTGATATGGGCTCTCATTGGCTGGAAAGACAAAGCGATTTGCAAAAATCAGTCATGCGAAATTCGTAAGGCCGTACGAAATTCGCTATAGAAATTCAACGGGACAGACTGCCTTTAATACAACAAGAAATAACAAATGGTTTGTAATAATTTTTTGTTTTCTGTCAATAAATTCCTCCACAACTTAAAATGTGTTTTTCTAAAAAGGAAAATTGTGTTTTTCGCTTTAACAGTTCGTCATTAAGTGTTTTCGCAAGAATTTTACTTGACGTGTAATAGCTGAATTGCGCAAGCACAACTAAAACCAACTCGTATTCTTTTACCATTTACGGTTGGGTGCACGTCTTCAATATAAGAAAATGCTATGAGCCCCACAAAAATTTCCTCGTCTGTCATCTTGTGCGTTGCACTCGCATTCTCATCCAGTTCTGTGGCCTCCAACCGTTCATCGCGCTCGCAAACCAAAGAATCTCTAATTTTGGGTGTCAAGATGCTTTTGTAAACACAATGTCCACGCCGTCCCCTATAAATCGCCGCGCCGAAAAGTTGATTTTTAATAAACGCCGCGACGTTTATTTGATTAAACATAGGGGCCCTATGGGCATGTTCGAGGAACGACTGGTCGAATATAGCTATTTCGGTCAAATGATGAAAGATGTTTATCGGTATGTACAACGATGACGATAATGATTATTATGATAATGATGGTGGTTATGATGATGATGATGTTGATGCTGGTTGGTAGGGGTGATTGTGATGGTAGGGTGGATGTGGTAGCGGTGGTTGTGGTGCTGAAGGTAGGGGTGCTTGTGGTGGTTGTGATAGGGGTGATCGTGGTGATGATTGTAGGGGTGGTTGTGGTGGTGGTGATAGGGGGGTGGTGGTGGTGATAAAGGTGGTCGTGGTGATGGTTGTAGGGATGGTTGTGGTGGTGGTGATAGGGGTGATTGTGGTGATGGTGCCGTTCCTTTAGATCTTGCCGCAGCCACACTATCAATGATGGTGATCATGATGATGATGATGAAGGTGATTATCATCATCATCATTATCATCATTATCATTATGACGATTTCCATGGTGAAGATGATAATAATGAAGATTTGTTTTGTAAACTGTTTTGAAATTGCCGCTCTTTGCCAAGACTCTTTGATCAATGTCGAGAATGCGTGAAATGTCATTTACCAATCCAAGGTGGCAATTTGCCAGTTTCATATGGTAAACAACCATGAGTCATATGCAATCAAGCTTGTGCGAGAAGAAAAATTGTCACATGACCTTAAATCGACAAAGGGACTTGCTGGTCGTGATAGTGAAGAACTGACCGCAAATTGCGCATAAATGGCCGAGACAATGGCCCTAATTGCATTCTTGACAATGGCCCTATTGTTACACGTTTTCTATTGTTCAAGCGTTGGTTAGTTAGTAAGTTAGTAACTAAGTGAGTGAGTGAGTGAGTGAGTGAGTGAGCCTAGGAACTAGAAATGACGTCAGAAAATTGTCGGCGCCTTTGAAAAAATGATGCGGGAGATTTTATTCTGACCCCAGATCAAAATAAAATCTTCAATGATGGCTCATTATCACCAATTAAGCGAATTAAAAACTGCAGTCAAGATCAAAGTTTTAGGATGCTATCCATCCCAGTCCAATATCGAAAAAACATTTAGCAAAAAAACGATCGTGTAAACCCGCCTTTAGTGAGTTAGTGACAAGCCACCCCACACCAATATGTTCAAATTCTTCGAACATAAAAACGATATTGAAACATGAAGAAAGAGTGTGGACTGTACAATAGTGCTATAAGGAGCGCTGGAAAGATCACCAACAATGGCTTTATAAAGAAAGATTAGAGATTCTCTAATTACCCGGACGTACAGCATTTCCAAATATTCAGACGATCTATTTTAGAAACTCCTGGGTAAGATTATATGGAATCTGATAGATTCAACTATCTAAGAGACTCGGAATATTAACTAAAAAACCTGCTTTGCACTGCCACCAGATGTGAAATTAGCAATAATCCATATCGCTTCCTTCTGAACTTTGAAATCTCCCTGAATGGAAAGAGTCAATATCAGTAAAAAAATGCTGACCAAAATCTAAAAATCAGGACATGCTGCAGGATGTGTAAACAGTGAAATCGTCATATAACTGAGGGTCGTCCGCCATAGAGATTTTTCAATTTATGAAGCAAATGGAAACATACGGGGACATTTGAATATTACTTCCGCTTTTCGCCCTTCAATGATTCAATGGACAGGCCTATAAAATGTAGGGTTTTTCTAATCTAAATTTATTTAAACACGGTAACCCCATCAGTCCTAAAGGATTGCTTTTCAGGGGGCCGTGCTACCTTTTTTTATATAAAATTCAATATACAATAGAAATACATAATGTACACATTGTTAAAAAACATCATTAAGTCGTCTTTTAAAAGTGGCAAGGGTAGGTGCATGTTTACAATCATATGTAAGATTATTCCAAAGTTTAGCTCCACGGAAGGATATAGCTTTTTGCCCATTGCTCGTTTTTCTTAAGGGAAGTGAAAGATCAGTGGCAGTATGCCTCAGTTTCCTGATGTTTTGATGAGATTTTCTTGTGAATAATTTAGCTAGATATTCAGGTGTAAGACCGTGCAACGATTTGTACATAATTGCAGCAGTTTCTTTGGTTATTATTTCGTTTAAAGTTGGCCACTGCAGACTTTGTAACAAGGGTGTGGCTGGAGTGTCAAATTTGCTGTTTGTGACAATTCTAGCCGCTCGATTCTGTAACATTTGGAGGGTTCGCACATTGGTCACCCCACAGTTTCCAAACCGAACAACAGTAACGAAAGTGAGGTTCTACAATGCCTCGATACATCTTACATAGTGTATCTCTCGGTAAAAACTTTTTGGAATATTTCAGAAAGCCTACTGCACGTGATACTTTTGAACGTATATTATTGATATGGTCCTTCCAGTCCAGGTTCCTATCAACAATCACACCCAAATACTTCGAGTATTGGACGTCTTCAACGAGAGAGTCACCAATAAAGAACTTTGGGGGTTCCACAGTCTCGTTTGTGATCTTCTTAATGTTAGGACGGGAACCAATAATCAACGCTTGTGTTTTAAGGATATTTAACGATAGCTTATTAACCCTGAGCCATTGTTTCAAGTGGTCAAGTTCATTGTTTAGGGTTTGATTTATGTCTTCTAAGCTTTCAGAAGAATAAGAAATACTTGTATCGTCTGCGTACATTGTAACTTTGCCTTTTGTAAGAGAATAAGGAAGGTCATTAATATAAATAAGGAACAAAAGAGGACCTAAGCAGGAACCTTGTGGAACTCCATAATGTATATCTTCAGTGCTAGAAAAAACCCCATTTACTCTGCAGAACTGTTTTCTGTTTCTAAGATAGGACGTGAACCAAAGAAGCTCAATATTTTCCACACCATACTTCCTTAATTTAGATAGTAAAATATCATGATCCACAGTGTCAAATGCCTATTTTAGGTCAATAAAAATAATCGCATTATAGATCCCTTTATCCATGTTAACGTACCATTCATCTGTGCTATTTAAAAGGCAGGTAACAGTACTATGCAAAGCTCTGAAACCAGATTGATTAGCGAATAAGTGTTTATTGTGGTCTAAGTAATCGTTTAGTTGGTTGTGAATAAGTTTTTCAAAGACCCTGGACAGTACAGGAAGAACAGATATCGGGCGGTAGTTGGATCTATCATCTGTCTGACCGCTTTTAAAGATTGGGGCGACTTTCAGAACTTTCTCTCTTAAAACACCGTTAACGTTATCGTATTGCAAATAGTGGCAGCTGAAACAAGCACTTTAATCATTGAAGAATTCTTTTACGAAAAGAAAACTGAGATTCAGGATAAAAAACTTGCGTAGCGGCCAGTTTGAAAACACGAGCTCGATCAATCACAAGTACGCAATTTCCTATTGACATGCTCACGCTTCACAGGTCAGGTGCCTAAAAGGCCATATTGTGCTCGCCTCGTACGGAAACTAAAAGTTAAATTTTCGCGCTATAAAATGATGCCAAACTTCCTGACGAAATTTAAGAAAATTTTACGTAGCAGGAGGTTTGAAGTTTTGGCTACCGAGTACAGACCTTTGTTACTCGGTATCTTCATCACTCACTACTCTTTTTGCCTTCTGACTAAGCAGAAATGCTGGGGTAGGAGAACCCACTCGTTTTATTTGTTCTTGTTGTTTTATTTTTAATAGAACGTGCAAACCCGAACGTCTTTCTTTGGGCCTAAAGTTTTGACTTTCAGATTTTCGTGCCGGCCATGTTGTTCACTATACGGAGCATGCGCATAGTGTAAATCATTATACTAAGCCATGTTGGCAAATGTCCATTCCTATAAGACCATGTTTGCATTTGGTCTGTTTTTACAGAAATATATTCTGCGGTCCTGTGTCGTTCCCTTTGCCATGAAGTGGCCAAGGTGTTAATTATTCTAAATAGGTGATTGGTTGCAAAAAGAGTAATAAGGCCCGGTTACACTATTAGATATTCCATATATAGAGCATCTAAAACGAGAAATAATATCTAATGGAATATCTAACAGTGTAACGAGTCCATCAGATATTCCATTCATTTTGGCGCTGCCTGAATTCAGTAAATCGTCATGTGAGCAGAGAAAAGACGTTTTTTCGTCGAATTTGATATATTTAAGCATGTTTCTCTCTACTATCGTAAGTGGAACCAGAAATAAGTGGAAAAACATGTTGCAAGTCTACTTTTCGAAGTTTAGCTTTCCCAGTGCTTCCAACACACTGTTCCATACAGTTTTTCTATTGATTTTGGTAAAACATTAATAATACTCGCGATGTAAATTGGTAAACTGCAGTTCTTACATAGAAAATACAAGGAATGGCCTGAAAAGTCCACTGTTGCTTCAAAACTTGCACGTCATTCGTCATCAGACAGTCGGCATCTTTACGTCTGCATTCTTTTACATTGGATATTCGGAATAAAATCAAATCGATTTGATTTTATTCCCAGATTGATTAGATATGTTTTTCCTCCTTTTTAATCCCTCATCGAATATCTAATGGCACGTTACACTGTTAGATAACTAATCGACATACTATTTTTGGTATGTCTGATGAATATCTAATGGAATATCTAATAGTGTAACCGGGCCTATAGGCCTATATGTATTTCTACGATCGCACAACTACACCAAGCAGTGAAGGTCTTCTAATTACCCAAGCTACTATCCTCGCCAAAAATGCTGGGAATGGAAATCTGTTGAAATATTTGACTTCACAACGAACAATATATATTCACGTTGCAAAAATTATGGAGAACAGTGTTTTTCGTTTTTAAGGACAATGCAAGTGTCAAAAACTGAAACAAATTTATTACCTTGTTTACGACTTGAGCAGTTCTGTTCTGACTAAGCTCAGTCGATTTTTTCGCTAATTTTAGCTACGCTGTTTTACGACAGGTATCAGAAAACTTAGTTTGACACCAAGCTTTCATTGCGTATTTCACTCTCACAATTCTTACAAAATCCCCATTGATTTTGCTGCATGGCACGAAAGCAGTCGAGAGGAATAAAGAGCTTTGTGTTATCGAAGGCCTTCAATCTTTATCAGGAATACGAAAAGTAGAAAGCAAAAGATATCTGATTAACTCACATTTCCAAGGATTCCAACAATATGTGGTAGTAAGCCAGCTTCAATCACGGCCTATAGATGCGATCAATTAATCCAGTCATTGACAAGATATGTGAATTGTCAGAAAACCAAATAATAAACGTTCTCTGTGGTCGTTAATTTTAGAGAAAGGCTGTAGTCGCAGCCCAACATAGCTAACAACCTCGTCTCCAGGCCCCAAATCGAATTTCAACGAATCTCAACCGGCCACAAAATCTGCCAAAATACTGGCAATTTTGGCTTGGGCATAAAAACAAGATGTAGATTCCGAAAGCAGATGTTCTTAGAAAGGAAATGCAAAGAATTTCATTGATAACTGTCAGGCAAGATACAATATCTCATGTAGCATCATTTTTTTTGGTTTTTATAGATGTTTTTCACATAGTTTACGGCCTGTCTTGGTGTGAAATTTTGAAGAAACTATGACATCACTCAAAATTTCTATTTTTTTGAACAGCCAATCAAATAGCGAATAGACAAGGCCGATACCAGGGTCGAATATGGACAGTTTCACGTAGAGGCCTATTCACCCTGGGGACGAGGTTGCATAGCTAATAACAGTGTTAAAGTTAGTCGACGTCCACATGTAAACGGATAGTTTTGTAAAAGCAAGTTATTTTATCCGTTTTCGAAAAATCTGCGTGTCGAAGAAATCTGCGTCCACAGATTGTGCCTTTTTATGTCCGAAGGACATAATGAGAGGGTGTTTGTGGAACGAGTTTAAGGATGTATGGATACATGTATGTATAGACGCGTTTTCCTGCCAAAAAGCCTAACAAAAATAAACCACAAATACTAGGAAGTAAACTTTGAAGTCGCCGTAATTGGATGTTATGAATACCAATTATTTGACAATTAGAAGAAATAACGAAATTTGTAAACATCTAGATGAGTCATTGTGGTTAAAGATTTTGCAGAAGATTCTCGAAGCTCAATTTTTTGATAATCTATTCTCAAAGCTTTTGCATTTGAATATTGCATAATAAAATACTGTACTTTTATTAGCCTTTCGCATGTTGTTGTCGTCAGAAGATTCTCAGGCTCTGATGCGTGCAAATTTTCTTGTAAAGAGGGGAGGAAGTTGTGGCGCAATAGAAATCCCTGCTGATCTCGCGTGATTATGTTTATTTTTACGGTCATCATCATGATCATCGTCATCATCATCATCATCATAATTATCATCATCATCGTCATCTTGTTCAACATAATCATCATCTTGAACATCATCCTTACATTATCATTATCATCATTGTCGTCGACGTCATCACTGTCATGATTACGTGATTATCATGATTATCATCGTACTTGAGCACTATAGATTTTGCAGAAGCTGCAAAACTGGAACAGGCTAAAGCTGGAAAGACGATGATGATAACGACAATGAACATGATGATGATGATGACAATGATGATGTTGATGATGATGATGATGATGATAACGATTACGATGATCATAACAATTTCCATGATAATGATGATGATTATGATGATGATTATTGTCCTTCGGACATTGCGATAGCGTTGCTATTTTTAGAAAATATCTCTGTCCACACGGAAACGGAAAAATTAAAAAAAGCACAGCAACAATCATATTTTCATAAGCCATATTGAATGCGAAGTGTCATCGTTTCTTTGTGTTGTTCAAATTTAGCCTGTCAAACTGAGCGCGTGACGTCATCGTTTTCGAAAAGTTGCGTTTCCCCGTCCACACGATAGCATGAAACCGGCGTTTTCGAAAATTCCCACAGCGAGAGCGTCCTTCACACGTATACGGATATTTTGAAAACGCAAGTACATTTTTACGTTTCTGCCCTCCGCCCACACGTGTTCGACGTCTCCGATGTTTTTGGTGATTGAAAACGAAACTTTTCGACGACGCTCTCCAGGGTCGAAATTTTTGAGTGGTTTCGACACTAAGCCGAATCCTCAAATGGACAAATGTTCAATTTTGAGTGTTAGTGTAAGCATGTTTTGTAATAAGTAATTTGAAATGCAACGCTTACTAGATACAGATAACAATTTCGATCTATTTATACGTATTTAAATGAAAAGGTATTTACAGACCGTTATTTGCGACTGATTACCCGCTGTTATGTTAGAAATAGCCCAAGCAGCTTCCTGTTCAATGCAAAGGAAAACAACTTTTTCTAACAAGTTATATATTTTCTGACCACATTAGCGATTTGAGAAGCAATAATAAGCGATTACTAGAAAAGAATTATGTTATAGACCGGCTTCAGGTGGGGCCAAGTGCCACTCGAAGAGGTCATTAACTTCATAGTGATTTTTCGATAGTATTTCACATGGACTTTCAAAAAAAATTTGGCAAATGGTTGTTTTTTGCTGCGTTTGTGAAATACGGGGGTCAGAAAACCAGGGGGTCGACATCGACAAAAATATTGACAGGGAATTTTTCGCAACATTCTAGCAAACAGGGTAACCGGAATTTTAAAGTAGGTTTGGAATTTTTGGTGGTGGGTGGTCATTTTAAAACTTGGAAACATTCTGGCAAATCAATGGTTGTGACGTCATCGATGACGTAGAAAACGGTCAGTGAAAATCTGACTTTTGAAGTTTGTGTTTTTAATGATATTGACGGAAAGAACATCTCAGATGGAGAAAAATTTATACAACACCAATTGGATTTGGCTTGATACCCAGAAGTTATTACAATTCGAAATGTGTGTGACGTCATCAAAACGCAACACTGATATTTTGAGTCTTAACCGTTTCGTGCACAAATTTTTCTTTTGATGTGTTCAGCGTTACTTTTATGATAAACGCATCGTGTTCTCTGTCACTTACGCTAATTTTTGTCATTTCAAACCTTTAATTACGAAGAATGCTCGTAATTTCTAATGCAATGCAGCTAGGGTTCCGAACTACTATGAATGTTGAAAAAGATGAAAAACTTGAAGCATATTCTGCTTACTTTCTCTGAGAATGGTAATATGATTGAGCTAGATAGAGCGAAGTACTAAAAAGTTGTTCCAAGGTAAACATATACAAAAAATGAGGGCACAGCTTACAAAAGTTGAACAGCCGCATTTTGATACGTGGTTAGAGGGAATACTCACTTGGTTAGGAAGAAATGGTAGAAGAAAGAGGGGAACAGCCATGGAGGGTTGAGTTTCATTGCATAGATGAAACTCCATAACATCAATAGGTTTGTCCATTTCAGTCGACAAGATTGGCGAAAGACAGGAGGAAATTGTGCACCCACTTGCCATGAACTGGAGCGAAGCTCAGTGAAGCCAATCGACCGATTCCGTTTCAGTTCAATATTTTGGCAACAAACTTTGTGCCAGAATAGGAGCCACAAGTCAGATAATATCTGAATCTGCGAACCTACCCTATAAATCCTATTTAGCCTTTTCTAACGTTTTTTCGTTATTATCATTCAGCGCTTGTCTCTGCTATTTTGGAGAATTCACAGTGACTTGTACCACAAAGCTGCACTTACAGAGTTATACATTTGTCAACGTAACAACTTGCGAACTGCGTCTCTCCCCTTGGAACTCTGAAAACTTAAACAAAATTCTTTGCAAAAGTCAATTCCAATAGCTTATCGGTTACTGTTATCTTTTATAAATCTCTGTATTATGCCTATTAAGACTGATAAAAAGTGGCACACTTCGTGCTGTAACACGAAAGTGAACGGATTTTTCTGCGTTTAGGGTGAACCGTAGTATTTGAATTCCCCTGCAATCCACCACCAAGCCTGGTTTTCAAACTAGCCATATCTGCTGACGATAACCGCCTTCATCTACACCTACACCTGTGCCTATGCATTCGCCTACTCCTATGCCTTCATCTACACCTACACCTGTGCCTATGTCATCGCTTAAGCCTATGCCTATGCCTTCACCTATACCTGTGCCTATACCTTCGCCTATGCCTACACCTATATCTGTGCCTCAGCCTACACCTATGCCTACATCTACACCGACGCCTGTGCCTATGCCTTCGCCAACACTAATGCCTACATCTCACCTACACCTGTACCTAAGACTTGTCCGATGCCTATGCCGTCATCTACACATACGCCTGTGCCTTCGCCTATGCCTTTGCCTACATCTCACCTACGCCTGTGTCTATGGCTTCGCCTATGCCTATACCTATACCTGTGCCTTAGCCTAGACCTTCGCTTCATCTACACCTACACTTGTTCCTATGCCTTCGCCTGTGCGATTGCCTACACCTATACCTGTGCCTTAGCCTAGATCTTCGCTTCATTTACACCTACACTTGTTCCTATGCCTTCGCCTGTGCGATTGCCTACAACTTACCGACATAGGTGTCTGTCGTCTTCTCGAGCATTTACGGCTACATAAATCAAAATAAAGACCGTGGTCATAAGAAAGTACTTCGCTCTATCCAGCTCAATCATATTACCATTCTCAGGGAAAGTAAGCAGAAAATGTTTTATCTTATTCATCTTTTTCAACATTCATAGTAGTTCGGAACACTAGCTGCATCGCAATAGAAATTACGAGCATTCTTCGTAATTTAAGGTTTGAAATGACAAAAATTAGCGTAAGTGCCCGAGAACATGATACTTTTATCGTAAAAGTAACGCTGAACACATCAAAAGAAAGACTTATGCCGAAACGGTTAAAACTCAAAATATCAGTTTTGCTTTTTGATGACCTCACACAAATTTCGAATCGTAATAACTTCTGAGTATTAAGCCAAGTCGAATTGGTGTTGTATAATTTTTTGCTCCATTTGAGATGTTCTTTTCGTCAATATCATTAAAAACAAAAACTTCAAAAGTCAGATGTTCACTGACCGTTTTCTACGTCATCGATGACGTCACAACCATTGATTTGCCAGGATGTTCCCAAGTCTTAAAATGACCACCCACCACCGAAAACTCCAAACCTCCAATTCCGGTTACCCAGTTTGCTAGAATGTTGCCGAAAATTCTCTGTCAATATTTTTGTCGATGTCGACCCCCTGGTTTTCTGACCCCTGTATTTCACGAACGCAGCAAAAACGACCGTTTACCAAATTTTTTTTGGAATTCCATGTGAAATGCTATCGAAAAATCACTATGACATTAATGACCTCCTCGAGTGGCACTTGACCCCACCTGAAGCCGGTCTATTATCTTTGAAAGAATCAGTATTCATGATGAGAATAATTTTGGATTCATTCCCTATGAATCAGGTTAATTTTGAAGCAAAATCGAAATGATCACCCCGTTCTCAAATCGAGGCTCGCTATAGGCATTAATTATCATAAGGGCCCATAGTTATCCGAAACGCAACAAGTTCTCTGAAAACCCTTCAACTGGCCGTCGAGTTGACGCCACTTGTCCGCAGATAATTTGGTACTTCGCTCAAGATTTTCAAGGTTTGCGTGCTTCGTCAATAAGCCAATGGAAAAACACGAATGAATGAAAGCTTGTAAAAGCAACCAATCAACAAACGTATCGTTCTCCACGAGCTAGAAATGACCAATCAGTAGTTAGAAGGTAAACACGAGAAATATAAATCTATCTTGTTATAGGCATAAAGCAAACAGCATACAGCGAGCCAGCAACTGACTTTTTCGAGTTTTTCCCAACGGAGAACACGACTAGGATTGGCAAAGCTCTGATCGAGGAATCTCATATCCACTTTATAACATAAAGTTATATGGGAAACGTTATTGGGAATTGAATTCATTGATTTGGGGATATAGTTTAATGATAAATGAGATTACCAAAAGCTTCAGAGTTTGGGACACTCAATACTAATAGACACAGAATCTGATTTTATTGTGTTTTCTTAAAGTATCTGAAAGTTTCTGGTAATCTTATTTATCTTTAGGGTAACTGAAAACACCCCACGCCTCCAAGTAGGATTAGGGCTAAACGACATAAAATCAACTGAAAAGGAATGATAATGAGAGTAAATCACCTTCACTAAGGTGCCTTTTCCTCGAGAAAGCATATCATGGAAAAAAGGCAATGCTCCATTGTCGATAACAAGCTAGAATGCAAATTTCGCAGTCTTACATTACAACGTTAAAGATGGTAAATTTTACTAAATTTAGAACAATATGAAAAAGAATAAGAGTGAAAAGTATACCATGGTACCTGAGTATGATCATCAGTCCCCGTGACAATGTTCCCGATAGCCCGCAACGACGGCGTCTATAACAATAAACATATAAAGTGAGAGTAAGACTAAGAATAAGAAGTGTTGTTGCTTGATTCTGAAAAGCGCAGAGTTTTATTTCGCATGCACACGCAACAAATTTCCAATTTGTTTGCAAAATAATCAATTAATCAATATGCTATCCATCATCTTCAGATTCTGGGTTGTATTCTATATCAAACATGTTTCTCATTGTCATATTCTATCCTTGTAAGACCGCAGTAGAATTAAGCTTTTTATTTAAAAAAAATCCTGGCCACGTGCCGCCCAGAAGGTTATCGACTTTCAAGATTTTGGTCAATGAACGATGTCGATTTTTGCGATTTCCATATAAACAACGGTTTCCATTTTCACCATTTTGGTTTAAGGTATAAAATGTTCACATACTGGTATAATATTGTATTTTCACATTTGGCATTAGGCATATGGTTAAAATTTTCACAAAGTCGGCATAGGGCCGGGTATAAATTTTAAAAATTTCGAGGTCGGATGTGTTGTCGATGCCTGGGCGGAACTCCTACTCCCCTAACAAGATCTGATCAAGTGCCCTCGTGAAATAAAAAATACTGTACCCTTACTTCAGTGGCATAAATTCAATTGTAACTGAAGATGGTTGTTGAAAATTCCAAACAATTTTTTACCACTTTCTTTAGCATTATATCTTTAGTCGTTTTTCAATATATTTCCAATGTGATTTAGCTGAGAAATTCTCTTATTCTACTTTTCACCCTTTTACATTTTGTCCAAAAGTCTAAAAAAATTTCATGTTAATCGATAGCAAGAAGTGTGAAGAAATCGTGATATTTACCTTTACAGCAATCTTCCAAAAGCGCTTACATTTACAATTATTACTAAAAATCGGTGATGCGGAAAAGCCCTATCGTACAGGGTGTTCCAAAAACGGAACCCAGTTACTACTTATATATTAAAAAGAATCACGGCATTGATACTTACAACAATCTTAACATCACATGAACCAAGTAATTGGATAAGTCTTGGAATGACAGAAGGCACGTTTTCTACCACAGTCTACGTAGCAAAACAAAAACGCAGTTGAGTTAAGAAGGGTTGACTGAACGCAGCTACACGGCGCTATGAGTACTGTGCGCCAGCTACTTGACGCTATAATTCAAGGTAGAAATTTTTGGGATTTTCAATACCAACAAACGAAATTTGGGCACTTTGCCGAAACTTTAGCACAGAAAAAAGAATTACCATGATATAACAATATCAATACAGCGGAACCATTTGTGGCATACCACAAATCATTTGTGGCATACCAAAAATGATGGGACTTGAACCCAGGACTGTATGATCAGAGAGCCAACGACGTTTTCACTGAGCGAAAGAGCTCAATGAAATCGCCGAGTAACCCTCCAAGTCATACAGCACAAGGCTCGCATCCCACTATTTTATTTTTTTGTGTTTCGGTTATGTTGAGCCTTCTTCAGCACCATATCTATTTATATATATGTATTCATGACAAATATACAGCGGAACCATATATACGTTTCTAACGTTTGTATAACATTCATGTAAATTTGAGAAAATTTGCGTGTTTACAATTTGACTTTAACATTGGGCATTGTGCTTAACGACAGCAGAAAGATATTGACACAGTTGAAACGTAAATCAAACCAAGGGTCTGAGAAGTAACATATATTAGAATGGAGATAACCCAAAAAAATAAATGGAGAGATTTTTGGATCAGAGGAACGGGATAGTTGTTAGTGTAGAATTCGAAGTTAACTTCTGTTATTCTGTAGCAAACTAGAGGGACATGATTTTCTCAACTTCACAAGGTACGCAAAAATTAGAAGGGCTGAAAATCAAAGGGACTAAGGGCCTGAGTATACGTAAAAAGATTCCAGGCTAGCCAGGACGTTCACCGGAATCCAAATAAAACGATTTTTATTCACACTTCAGCAAAAACAATTTTTAAATTTGCTGTGATATTGTTTTTTGAATTCTCTTCAGTTAAGTTTTAAAAGTGCTTAAAGCTTACTGATTTTATTCACGTCGATAGGACAAAGTAGTTGCTTGCATTCTGGTTTACTTCTAAATGTTATTTATTTTTGATGAAACTCTTATAAAAAAGCAACTTGCAATTTTTTCTTTTAATCGAATCACCCCCGCTAGACGGGACAATTGTGATGCTTTCCTGTGGAGGGTACAGATTAATCTTCTTACACTGCTCTATCTAGAAAATCAAAATACAAAAACTTGGCAACATTTAGTAGATTTTTGTTCACATTTTAATTATTTCTATGTAATAGGCAGAAGTGAAATTAATGCAGTCAAGCCGAGACGGAACATTTTTCTCGTAAAATGTAGACATAACTATTTCCATTCTGTACAGTAAACCGACTTGATCCTTGATTAATAGAGCAGTGGCATCTTTATAACTTGGTTCCTTTACATCCAACTCTAAACAGTTGAAAAAGCTATGGTGACATGTGTCAAAACTTTCGACGCTCTCCCAATCAAAAATAAGAGTTTAACAAAAAATGTTTTGAAAGAGAAGAAAACCTGTATCCTATCGTTGGATCCATCAGTGAGATAGGAAATAGCCCAACAAGCATCTGCAACGACCTGATAATAAAACAGGAGGAAAGGTTTATGAAAATGCGGTTAATAACTCTTCAGAGATTACAACTTAAATATTTTAAGACGACACTATGGAATAGTAGGAGCTCGCTACCTAAAATCCTCCCTAAAGCGTCTTAACCATAAAATATATGATATTGATCGAAAAATACCGGACAGGGGATATTGCTTGAATCTATGTTTTTGAAAATAACCTTATTACAAATCATAATTCAGCTCTCACAGAGTATGAATATATTGGAGGCCTTCTTGTAAGAAACTTCTAAAACACGCTACGCTGAGAATTTTCTTGTTAGGGTACCATTTCTAGAAAAAAATCACCCTGGGACCCTGAGGTGTCTTAAAAATTGGTTTTTCTTGCGGGTTCTTACTTTTTGGTATCATCATTTGAATTATTTGATAGCCAACTATGACCGTACCCGAATGAAATGAACGCTGCTCGGCGCCTCGAGAAATTGTCATTTAGCAGCTATAGTAAAATTCAACTTGAGCAACTTCGAGATTCTTATATTCTGAAATGTGATGTTTGAAGCAATTGTAAATGTGAGAAGCTATATTAATTGAATTAAACGATAGACAACCAGTACTCTTATTTATATCAACAGCAATTGCAGTAATAAATTCATATTGTCATACTTCTTTATCTGCATGATGAATAAGATCCGAAAGTACAGGAAGTGCCTAGAATCAAAGATGGAAAGAAAACAAAATAAAAAATTCCACTTAGCAATGTTTAAAGAATGAAATCACGCCAAATAGCTTGCACCCAATAAAATAGAAGAGCCCAGGCTTTATTCCTAACTGTTCCTTCTGATAACAGCTGCTTTAGGCTTTGTTTCCCCTTTTTCCTTTAATTTTCACCAATCCCGGCTCTGTTCAAGATTGAATAGACTCCATAAACCCGTCCTATTCTACTGGTTCAATTGCATGCATTTACAATTTGATGGGAATAAATGATAAACATCTGATTGTTTAGAGTGTTTGAATCAAGAATAGAAATTATTTTACTATTACAACATTCCTGATTCCTAGGTAGGTAGCTAGGTAGTTAGGCATCAAGATATATTTCTTCTGGTTTTCTAGAAACCATTCTATCATGATTTCATTTTTCAGACATAAACCCGGAGATCCTGCAACTATGAACGAAGAATGCTATAATTGTTGGGAGCAGACACTGCAGAAGTGCAAACTGACATTGGATGAAGCTGGAATAAAGATGGCGATAAGATCATCACGAAGATGAATATGATCATCCTTACTATAAAGTGTTGTTGTTATTGTAGAGAAGTTGTTTTTGCACTGAGTTTAAGAAATAATCTCCTGACAAAGCAGGCTTTTTAATAACATCATTGTAAATTTTTGTTGCAGAATCTACTTTAAGGTAACAACGAATAGGTTTGAGAAATCAAGACTGGCTCCATATCTTTTTCGAGGAAACATTCCATCTCTTGAGCATTGTTACTAGAGAATTAAAGACCAAGTTGTGATAAACAGCGGAATCACTTTCGGGCATACTTAAAAGTTTTCTTCGTCTAACACTCATACGAGTATAAACGTCAGAAACAGACGGAAACAATAGACCAAGGCGGAATTTATACACAGGTGCGGCTCGAAATGCACCAATCAGAAAGAACAAAAGCTGAATTGGTATTGTGTTTTAAACACCAATCAGCTGGTCGGATACAGCGGGAAGACAAATAGAATTATTTGAAGAATCCAAGTTAGAACGAACTTTGGTTTTGATGTAGACAGATTCCAAAACACTTAAGCGAAACAAAGATCTTGCTTTGCCAATGATTTTGAAACAATCCTCGCTGTAATTTTCAACATGGCCGAATGTTAACAAAGTGTTAACCAAAGACCAAGTGTTAACAAACAAGCAGTGGTTGACAAACAGTGCTTCTTTGCAGTTCAAGCAAAGATCTGATCAACGGCATTTTGTGTCATGATGAAGCTGCGACCACAGGCACACCGTATTTTAACAAATGTTTACAAATTACCAACTTTTAAAAATACATAAAATTCTAGTAGGTGATTGGCTTATCGGCTACTTAGCAAGAACGCATATAGATGCGACTTTGTAGTCTGGCTGTCATTTTTTTCATTTTAAATATATTTACCCTGGGATACAATTCAGTTACCTAAAACAAATAACTGCTTTTCAATTGTCCCAGCAAAAAAAGTATATATAAACCTATTACAATTTTCATATTAAAATCAAAAAAGAAAAAGAAAAAGGAAAGATTGTAATCGCGATGCAGATCAGCTTTCCTAGAATATTGTCAATTCAAAGCATTTAGTTTTGTTTTGAATGACTGGATCGATGGGGCTAATTTCACTTCCGAGTCGAGTTTATTCCATGCGTCAGCTCCCCGAAACGCAAATGACTTTTGGCCATAAGATGCCTTCATTTTTGGTACAGCAAGATTGCATTTAGTATTGCGTAAAACTTGGGTATGAACATCAGACAACCTGGAGAAAATATTACCTAGGTTTTCAGGTGCGAGGTCATTTAAGGATTTATAAACCATTGTACATGTTTCTCAATTAACCAGCCTCTCAACTGACGGCCAGCCAAGCCGCTGCAATAGAGGAGCAGATGGAGTGTCAAATGAGCTACTTGTTACAATTCTAGCAGCTCTGTTTTGTAATTTCTGCAATGTTTTCAATTTAGTTTCCCACAACATCCCCAAACAGAGCAACAATAACTGAAGTGGGGTTCTACAATACTAAGATACATATTCCTTAATGTTTCCTCTTGCACATAATGTTTCGCATATTTTAAAAGTCCAATAACTCAAGAGATCTTCTTCTGTGTACATTTAACAAGGCTCTCCCATTTTAGATTGTCATCAATCATAAGGCCAAGATATTTAGTTTCCTAGGCGAGTTCCGCATTGACAACAACATCAATTTCTTCTATATTATCTGAAGAGAACGAAATCGCTGTATCATCTGCATACATTGTTGCTTTTGCCTTTTTTAATGCAAAAGGAAGGTCATTAATGTAAATCAAAAATAGAAGCGGTCCAAGGCAAGAACCTTGAGGTACCCCAATGTTGATTTCAGAGGATCGGAGGTGACGCCGTTGACCTTGCAGAGCTGCCTGCGATTATCTAAGTATGAGCTAAACCATTGATGTTCAAGACCATCAATTCCGTAATTACGCATCTTATTCAGAAGAATATGATGGTCGACTGTATCAAAGGCTTTCTTTAGATCAATGAAAATCATGGCGGTATATTTCCCCCTGTCAATATTTACATACCAATCGTTGGTACAGTTCAGTAAGCAAGAGACAACCGAATGCAAATTACGGAAGCCGTACTGATCTACATATAAATGCCTGTTTGAATCCAGATACTTGTAAAGTTGATCGTAAATGAGCTTTTCAAACAACCTAGAGACTATGGGTAGGACGGAGATTGGCCTGTAATTAGATCGATCCTCAGTTGATCCACTTTTGAAAATGGGGGCAACACGTGCTACTTTCCAGCTATCAGGAAACATCCCGATTCAATTGACAAATTATAAATCCTACACAGAGAATGTGAGATAAGTGGAAATGCACTTTTAATGAAGTGGCTTGCAATACCATCTGATCCAAAGCCAAAGGAAGTCTTCATTTTCTTGAGATCCCTTTCAACAGAAACAGAATCGACGGTCCTAAACTGGAAACTCGTACCCTCTTCATTGATGTTATATTCATTAGATAGTAGGGGGTTGGGCTGCTGTGGTATGTCATCACTCAGCTTTTTACCTATACTACAAAAGAATTCATTCATCGACTGTGCAATTTCATTGTTGTCAGTTACATTACGACCTTCAACATCAAAACTGCTAACATTCGTTGTCTTAGATCTTTTATTCAACAACAAATTGATCGTCTTCCATGTCTCCTTCAAATTCCCTTACAAAGAGCAATTTTTTTTGGTAAAGTAATCTCGCTTGAGCTTTATGCTAAGATTATTCACTTTATTCCGTACATGCTTATAAGAATTCATTAGAATGGAAGATTTGCTTTTAACGGCAGCAGACTTGAGCTTGTCTTTGGTACGAGCAAGTTTTTTAAAATCAGTAGTCAACCACGGGGTCAGCTTATCTGAAACTTTGATCGTTCGCATGGGAGCATTTTATCAATAATTAAAGATAATGAAGCTGACCATTTTTCCACAGCCTCGCTTACGTTAGTACTTGACTCGACTATCTGATCCCAGTCGACATGACTGAGGTCAAACAAGAAACTGTTTTGATCGAAATTTTCCATTTTTCTTGTCGTGATAATTTTCAGATGTTCATCTCTGCTATGAAGAACATCTGCCCTTTAAGTATCAGTCACTACCAGCGTTCAGAAATAAAAAGCTTTCAAATTAGAATCAAGAAATAGTACATTCTGGAGCATTCAAGATATAAGGCTGAGGTTCATTCTTGCAATATAATATCAAGAACTTGAAACTGTGTAACTGTTACTATTATTCGAAACCAATTATTACTTTTATTGATAATACTTAAAGGGCAGATGTTCTTCATAGCAGAGATGAACATCTGAAAATCTAAGATTCGTTCACTCACCGGTGCTAGTTGGTCCATTGGAGGTGCTGGGTTCTTGTTTCTACATAGGTTCGATAGAGTCCAAGTTACGTTTCTCAAAAATGGATAATTCTACAAGAAATTAAATTCACATCATTACAAAGAAAACAAAACATCAACGGAAGCAGGGTAAAAGCTTATTTGAAGCAAACAAGAAGGGAAATCGACCTGCTCATAAAAGTCTCGCATTTAAAGATTAAATCAATCCATCAAAATATGCCTGAGTTGTCTGGCTTACAGACTGTAAGAATGTCAAGCACCGTAAAATAACATGAAGGCAATACATCATATAGTACAATACGCAATAATAAAGCATTTTGTAATAACAACAGAACCGATTACCTACAGAGGCATTGCCTACTTTGCCTGCCTCATGAACAGTTTCTACGACGGTGGCGAAATGAACATATGTAGTCAGCCAGTCATCAGATATGATGGCTGAAATGATTGTTGACAGTTATCGTAAGAGTCAAGGCTGGTGTTCCTAGACGATCTTAAGGATATGAAAATTGTGAAGTTAATCACGAGATATTCTGTCGTCTTGAGGCGAGCAACATCCTAATAAATGAATGATCCATGATGGAGATTCATCATTCTCGTTGTAGATTCGCACAGCTCAGTACAGCAAAGGAGAGGAAAGAAAATATTTTACAGAGACTTGTTAACATAATAAGGCGATTGAGACCTGAGTCACTATGAGAAGGGTCGCGTCGGCAATAGAACTTTTTCAAAGAGGTCTGGGTCGGGCACAGCACTTTTCTGGAAAATTGTAATCATTTCTAGTAAAAGAATCCTCTCAGAGCGCAACAACTGGAATTACGGTCGCTTCAACATGTTGTGCATCAAATTTTACTTTAAGTTCACGTTTAATTCGAATAAGTGAATGAGAGGCTTTACGTCCCACCACATCCGATCCAGGAGACATTTCATGAATTATTTTGCTGTTTGCGAGTTGCTCGTAACTTTTTCTCGGGATTTCTGAACGTATTTTCAACATTAATTGTTGCAGATTGCTTTACTCTCTTTATCTTCCATTATTCGTAAGTGTGCAGTAAAATTTGATGCACGAAATGTGCGGAAACGACCGAAATTGCAGTCGTTGCACATGGACAGGACTCACTTACTTGAAATGTCGACCATTTTCTAGAAAAATGTCGCGCCGGACTCAGGACTCTTTGAAAAGGTCTATTCAAAACTGGGCGTTTGAGTCCGGTGTAAGTGAAGAAGGTGGCTTATTCGAGAGTTGAGAAAGATAATTATAATGTAATAAGAACATTGTCGTTTTCAAGAACATCAGAATGAATTAGATAAAAATCAAATGTTTGAAGTATCAAAAGCTTTAACCCTCTCATGCCCAGCGTCCCAGTTAGTGGGGGAGCTTAACACTAATATCGTGCAAAATGTGATACCAGCATGAAACTTGGTAGAAATAGGCAGTTTGATACGCTGAAAAAGATAGGATGTAGACCCACGCTGAAAAATGCCCCTTTGTTCTATTTTTAGACTGGGGTACTAGCTCCCAGGCCTCTAAGAGGAAAGTTGGAATACCTTTGCTGTATATCAAGATAAGAACATGAAACTTGGTAGAAGTAGACAGTTTGATACGCTGAAAAAGATAGGATGTAGACCCACACTGAAAAATACCCCCTTGTTCTATTTTTAGACTGGGGTACTAGCTCCCAGGCCTCTAAAAGGAAAGTTGGAATACCTTTGCTGTATATCAAGATAAGAACATGAAACTTGGTAGAAATAGACAGTTTGACACGCTGAAAAAGATAGGATGTAGACCCACGCTGAAAAATACCCCCTTGTTCTATTTTTAGACTGGGGTACTAGCTCCCAGGCCTCTAAAAGGAAAGTTGGAATACCTTTGCTGTATATCTAGATAAGAACATGAAACTTGGTGAAAAGGGGTAGTTTGACACGCTGAAATAGATAGGATATGGAAAACGACTGAAAAATGCCCCTTTGTGCTATTTTTAGAATTGGGTAATTGGTATCAGACCGCCACGTACGCCATAACAGTAGTTTTGTTATAGACTGTATTACAGGCACCAAACTTGGCGAAAAGAGGTGGTTCGACACGCCGATCAAGAGTGAATACGGACCGAAATTGAAAAATACCCGTTCACTGTGCTATTTTTAGCCTGGGGCCATTTGATAACAATATAAGCTGTTAACAGTAGTTTTGTTGTAAAATGAAATTCGGGCATCAAACTTTGCGAAAAGGGGCTGTTTAATAAGGTAAAGAAACCATTCCAAAGAAACTGGGAACAAGTGCGTGAAGCTTCAAGCAATCATACTCATGAGCCACACATTCAAATTTTCCCTAAGGGTCATCACACAACGCGTGCGATATGAAATAGGTACATCCATAAATCGATGACAACGGTCCTTTCAAGCCAGCCAACAACATCAGCGAACCGATAGGGTTGCCATCACGCGTAGTGTAAGACAGGGCTGGTTACAATCAACAGACTACAACAATATATACAGTTAACCCACTTTATGGCCTTTGGAAAACCACGACGGCGTAAAAATCGGTGGTGTTAACATCATGAACATCAAATACGCTGGTGAAACAGACGCTACAGAAGCTAAAAGATTGTTACGTCAAGGAGAATGATGATGCTGGGGTGGCACGAGTGGCACTTAACACAAAGAGAAACGAGACGATGGTCCTAACAAAGCTTAAAGACGTACCCAAGTGCAAGATCGATATAAACGGTGTGCAGCAAAAACAGGTCTAACTATTCAAATCCTTGGATCCTTCGTTAGGTAGGACCGGAAACAAGGAGAAGAAATAAAGGCCAGAATAGAAATAAAGGCAAGTAAGGCAAGGGTTCAACATCACGGTCATGCAACAAGCAGCAGACGAGTCCTTCCATTACTTGAAGAAGAAGAAAATCCTTAGTGGACCTGAAACTAAGGATCAGTCACTCTTGGGTTACTTTTCCTCGCTTGACAGCTATAAAAATCAAAATTTAAAAGAAATCTCACTTGCTGAAAACGCTAACCATTGGTCGTTTGATAAATTGTACTCCGTCTCATCCCTCTAAGCATTTATTCACTGTACTTACTTCGTGTTATGTTGGATGTTATCATTATAAATATCCCTAGTCTAAAAATTGTACAAATGGGCATTTCTCGGTCGTTGTCAATATCCTATCTTTCTCAGTGTGTCAAAATATCGTTTTTCACCACTTTGATATATGTATCACAATACATATTAGAACTACTGTTATAGCTTACGTAGAGGTCTGATACCAATTACCCCAGTCTAAAAATAACACAAGGGGGTATGTCTCAGTTGTGGTCCATATCCTATCCTTCTTTGCGTCTCATACTACCCCTTTTTCGCCAAGTTTCATGCATGTGCAATTCATATTAGAACTACAGTTGTAGTTACGTAGAGGTCTGGTACCAACTACCCCAGTCTAAAAATAACACAAGGGGGTATGTCTCAGTTGTGGTCCATATCCTATCCCTCTTAGCGTCTCATACTACACCTTTTTCGCCAAGTATCATGCATGTGCAATTCATATTAGAACTACAGTTGTAGTTACGTAGAGGTCTGGTACCAATTACCCCAGTCTAAAAATAACACAAGGGGGTATGTCTCAGTTGTGGTCCATATCCTATCCTTCTTTGCGTCTCATACTACCCCTTTTTCGCCAAGTATCATGCATGTGCAATTCATATTAGAACTACAGTTGTAGTTACGTAGAGGTCTGGTACCAATTACCCCAGTCTAAAAATAACACAAGGGGGTATGTCTCAGTTGTGGTCCATATCCTATCCTTCTTAGCGTCTCATACTACCCCTTTTTCGCCAAGTATCATGCATGTGCAATTCATATTAGAACTACAGTTGTAGTTACGTAGAGGTCTGATACCAATTACCCCAGTCTAAAAATAACACAAGGGGGTATGTCTCAGTTGTGGTCCATATCCTATCCTTCTTTGCGTCTCATACTACCCCTTTTTCGCCAAGTATCATGCATGTGCAATTCATATTAGAACTACAGTTGTAGTTACGTAGAGGTCTGGTACCAATTACCCCAGTCTAAAAATAACACAAGGGGGTATGTCTCAGTTGTGGTCCATATCCTATCCTTCTTAGCGTCTCATACTACCCCTTTTTCGCCAAGTATCATGCATGTGCAATTCATATTAGAACTACAGTTGTAGTTACGTAGAGGTCTGGTACCAATTACCCCAGTCTAAAAGTAGCAGAAAGGGACATTTTTCGTTTGGGGTCTGCATCTTATCTTTTTCAGCGTATCAAACTGTCTATTTCTACCAAGTTTCATGTTCTTATCTTGATAAACAGCAAAGGTATTCCAACTTTCCTTTTAGAGGCCTGGGAGCTAGTACCCCAGTCTAAAAATAGAACAAGGGGGTATTTTTCAGTGTGGGTCTACATCCTATCTTTTTCAGCGTATCAAACTGTCTATTTCTACCAAGTTTCATGTTCTTATCTTGATAAACAGCAAAGGTATTCCAACTTTCCTTTTAGAGGCCTGGGAGCTAGTACCCAAGTCTAAAAATAGAACAAGGGGGCATTTTTCAGCGTGGGTCTACATCCTATCTTTTTCAGCGTATCAAACTGCCTATTTCTACCAAGTTTCATGCTGGTATCACATTTTGCACGATTGCACTATTTTTATGTGTTAAGCTCCCCCACTAAGTAGGTCGCAGAGGTAAAACATTAGTCGAAAAATCAAAGTTGCCAAAATAGGGTGAAAATCACATCAGGGGGTAAGTTTTGGGTGCTGATGTTGAAAATCTAGTTCGTTTTTCAAAATTTTGACGTTTAGGGGGTCAAATCAGGGGTAAAAGGGGGAAAGGGGGCAAGGGTTTCAAAACACCAAAGAACCGTTAGAATTGTACAAAAATAAGTAATTGGGGTCAATTTTGGGAGCTGATTTCGAATATCTATTTCGTGTTTAAAAATTTTGACGTTTTAGGGGCTGAAATCAGGGGTAAAAAGGGGACAGGGGGCAAAGATTTCAAAACACCAAAGAACCATTAGAATTGTAAAAAAATAAGTAATTGGGGTCAATTTCGGGAGTTGATTTCGAATATCTATTTCGTTTTTAAAATTTTGACGTTTAGGGGGTCAAATCAGGGGTAAAAAGGGGACAGGGGGCAAAGATTTCAAAACACCAAAGAACCATTAGAATTGTACAAAAATAAGTAATTGGGGTCAATTTCGGGAGCTGACTTCGAATATCTATTTCGTTTTTTAAAATTTTGACGTTTAGGGGGTCAAATCAGGGGTAAAAGGGACAGGGGGCAAAGATTTCAAAACACCAAAGAACCATTAGAATTGTACAAAAATAAGTAATTGGGGTCAATTTCGGGAGCTGACTTTGAATATCTATTTCGTTTTTTAAAATTTTGACGTTTAGGGGGTAAAATCAGGGGTAAAAAGGGGACAGGGGGCAAAGATTTCAAAACACCAAAGAACCATTAGAATTGTACAAAAATAAGTAATTGGGGTCAATTTCGGGAGCTGATTTCGAATATCTATTTCGTTTTTAAAAATTTTGACGTTTAGGGGGTCAAATCAGGGGTAAAATGGGACAGGGGGCAAAGATTTCAAAACACCAAAGAACCATTAGAATTGTACAAAAATAAGTAATTGGGGTCAATTTTGGGAGCTGACTTTGAATATCTATTTCGTTTTTTAAAATTTTGACGTTTAGGGGGTAAAATCAGGGGTAAAAGGGGACAGGGGGCAAGGGTTTCAAAACACCAAAGAACCATTAGAATTGTACAAAAATAAGTAATTGGGGTCAATTTCGGGAGCTGATTTCGAATATCTATTTCGTTTTTCAAAATTTTGACGTTTAGGGGGTCAAATCAGGGGTAAAAGGGGACAGGGGGCAAGGGTTTCAAAACACCAAATAACCATTAGAATCGTACGAAAATAAGTAATTGGGGTCAATTTTGAGAGCTGATTTCGAATATCTATTTCGTTTTTTAAAATTTTGACGTTAGGGGGTCAAATCAGGGGTGCATCGGTAAATAAGGGCAAGATTTTCAAACATCCAATAACCCTGAGAATTGTATGAAAATTACGAGAAATCTCGCATTTGTTGAAAAAGTTGGAGAGATCTCCACAGATGAGGCAGGCATCAATTTCATGAGAGGCTTCTTGACAATTAAATGGCATTTATGGCTTCTTGGTTATCGGCAATACAGATGGGCTTGGAGAGAAGATCCTCTGAAATCCCAACCAGAAATAAAAAAGACCATGAGTAGTGAAGTTTTCAGGCTGATGCTCAAGTGCTGAAGCACTTCCGAGTTGTCAATACTTCAACACTGCCCCGAAAAGATCATCCTTCTGCAGAATATCAATGCTGGCATGGAATATTTAAGAGAAAAGTGACTGGAATATGTGTATAGACGAAGGAAGAGTTACAAGCAAAAGTAAAAGAAACCCTTACAAGATCAGAAATCCCGACAAACCAGCAAGAAGAAATTTTGTTGCAAACCATGTTGTCAAGGTTAGTAAAAAGCATACAAGAATCCTGAAAATGGCAAGAATTATTACATTGTGGAACAGTTGATTTCGGAATTTAAAGATAGTGGTCGTTTGGTCGTCATGGACAGTGGTTTTCCTACAACTAAACTGATGGACGATGCGAAGAGCGAGTGGAACACAAGATTGATCGCTACACAGAGAGGTAACACAGCCCATCTTCCAAGTAGTCATAAGGACAATCTGCATTCAGCAAGAGCATTCTCTCGAGGGTTTTCTAAGTCTCTGCATAAGAACTACCTAAATCTTACCTACTGGAATGACAACAATGTTGTAGTTTTTTTGGATAATGACATCGAATCTGGATCCCAGCACCTGCAGCACTGGGAAGCAATCGAAGTTAACCAAGGAAAAGAAAAGGTCATCATTCATGTACGAAAAGTTGCTTCGTTATATCGTGAAATATACGGATCTGTTGACAGAACGAATCAGCAGTGGTCATATTACAGCACCGAATGCAGAAGTGTAAGAAAACAAAGCAGAATTTTTGATAGCCTTTGTGAGATGTATGTGCTGGTGAATGCCCATACCTTGTGGAGCAACTGTCCCTTTCCTCATGATCAGTTGTCCAAAAATGCATTATCTCAAAGTTCATTCCATTTTGAGGCGATTCTTATCTGGTATGCTAAATTTAAAATGTTTGATGGTCGTATGGATATCCTTCACTACCCATCTGATAAGCCTCGCGCAAAGAAAAGACCACTGGAATCAGCACTTGCTTCCCCAAGAAAAGGTCGCCACGAGCCTAAGAGAATTGCATTGGAAGAGACATCAAGCAAAGAGAAAAGGCTGAAATGTCGAATATGCCACACGAAAAAATCAAATACTTGCAAGAAATGCTCCAATCCTGGTGATCCTTTGACACTTTGCTCCAATAAAACAGGAAGAGATTGCTGGAATCAATTTCATATTGATTTGACCCCTAAATGTCAAAATTTAAGAAAACGAAATAGATATTCGAAATCAGCTCCCAAAATTGACCCCAGTTACGTATTTTGTACAATTCTAGTGGTTATTTGATCTTTTGAAGCCCTTGCCCCCTTTCCGCTTTTACCCCTGATTTGACCCCTAAATGTCAAAATTTAAGAAAACGAAATAGATATTCGAAATCAGCTCCCAAAATTTACCCCAATTACTTATTTTTGTACAATTCTAACGGCTCTTTGGTGTTTTGAAACCCTTGCCCCCTTTCCCCCTTTTACCCCTGATCTGACCCTCTAAACGTCAAAATTTTAGAAAGCAAAATAGATATTCGAAATCAGCTCCCGAAATTGACCCCAATCACTTATTTTTGTACAATTCTAGTGGTTATTTGATCTTTTGAAACTCTTGCCCCCTTTCCCCTTTTACCCCTGATTTGACCCCCTAAATGTCAAAATTTAAGAAAACGAAATAGATATTCGAAATCAGCTCCCAAAATTTACCCCAATTACTTATTTTTGTACAATTCTAACGGCTCTTTGGTGTTTTGAAACCCTTGCCCCCTTTCCCCCTTTTACCCCTGATCTGACCCTCTAAACGTCAAAATTTTAGAAAGCAAAATAGATATTCGAAATCGGCTCCCGAAATTGACCCCAATCACTTATTTTTGTACAATTCTAATGGTTCTTTGGTGTTTTGAAATCTTTGCCCCCTGTCCCCTTTTTACCCCTGATTTTACCCCCTAAACGTCAAAATTTTAAAAAACGAAATAGATATTCGAAATCAGCTCCCGAAATTGACCCCAATCACTTATTTTTGTACAATCTTAGCGGTTATTTGATCTTTTGAAACCCTTGCCCCCTTTCCCCTTTTACCCCTGATTTGACCCCCTAAATGTCAAAATTTAAGAAAACAAAATACAATTCTAATGGTTCTTTGGTGTTTTGAAATCTTTGCCCCCTGTCCTCTTTTTACCCCTGATTTTTCCCCCTAAAAGTCAAAATTTTAAAAAACGAAATAGATATTCGAAATCAGCTCCCGAAATTGACCCCATTACTTATTTTTGTACAATTCTAACGGTTCTTTGGTGTTTCGAAACCCTTGCCCCCTGTCCCCTTTTACCCCTGATTTGAACCCCCTAAACGTCAAAATTTTAAAAAACGAAATAGATATTCGAAGTCAGCTCCCGAAATCGACCCCAATTACTGATTTTTGTACAATTCTAATGGTTCTTTGGTGTTTTGAAATCTTTGCCCCTGTCCCCTTTTTACCCCTGATTTGACCCCCTAAACGTCAAAATTTTGAAAAACGAAATAAATATTCGAAATCAGCTCCCAAAATTGACCCCAATTACTGATTTTTGTACAATTCTAATGGTTCTTTGGTGTTTTGAAATCTTTGCCCCCTGTCCCCTTTTTACCCCTGATTTTACCCCCTAAACGTCAAAATTTTAAAAAACGAAATAGATATTCGAAATCAGCTCCCGAAATTGACCCCAATCACTTATTTTTGTACAATCTTAGCGGTTATTTGATCTTTTGAAACCCTTGCCCCCTTTCCCCTTTTACCCCTGATTTGACCCCCTAAATGTCAAAATTTAAGAAAACAAAATAGATATTCAAAATCAGCTCCCAAAATTGACCCCAATTACTGATTTTTGTACAATTCTAATGGTTCTTTGGTGTTTTGAAATCTTTGCCCCCTGTCCTCTTTTTACCCCTGATTTTTCCCCCTAAAAGTCAAAATTTTAAAAAACGAAATAGATATTCGAAATCAGCTCCCGAAATTGACCCCATTACTTATTTTTGTACAATTCTAACGGTTCTTTGGTGTTTCGAAACCCTTGCCCCCTGTCCCCTTTTACCCCTGATTTGAACCCCCTAAACGTCAAAATTTTAAAAAACGAAATAGATATTCGAAGTCAGCTCCCGAAATCGACCCCAATTACTGATTTTTGTACAATTCTAATGGTTCTTTGGTGTTTTGAAATCTTTGCCCCTGTCCCCTTTTTACCCCTGATTTGACCCCCTAAACGTCAAAATTTTGAAAAACGAAATAGATATTCGAAATCAGCTCCCGAAATTGACCCCAATTACTTATTTTTGTACAATTCTAATGGTTCTTTGGTGTTTTGAAATCTTTGCCCCTGTCCCCTTTTTACCCCTGATTTGACCCCCTAAACGTCAAAATTTTAAAAAACGAAATAGATATTCGAAATCAGCTCCCGAAATTGACCCCAATTACTTATTTTTGTACAATTCTAATGGTTCTTTGGTGTTTTGAAACCCTTGCCCCCTTTCCCCCTTTTACCCCTGATTTTACCCCCTAAACGTCAAAATTTTGAAAAAGGAACTAGATTTTCAAAATCAGCACCTAGAACTTACCTCCTGATGTGATTTTCACCCTATTTTGGCAACTTTGATTTTTCGACTAATTTTTTACCTCTGGGACCTACTGGGACGCTGGGCATGAGAGGGTTAAGCCAAAGTTTCATGAAATTAGTAGAAAATAGAAAAAAAGCCACACCAAGGCCTCAGTTTTTATAGCTACACAACAAGCTACAAACAAGATATAAAATCATGGTCAACAAACTAGACTACCTGATTGTTAACAATTTTTTCATAGTAGAGGGCTCCTACTCTAAGGTGGACTTTTAGGGAACGTCGAGTTTAATTCACAGTAGAATTCACCCGTAAAAAATGACAATTTGAAGTAAGCGCCTCGGGATTTGCCGAACGTCAAAAGTTTCCCAAGTTCAACGCAAATGCAGCGCCGCATTATATGGTCGCATTTTGGTCAAGTTTAGTGCCAGTGCCATCTCACATCATTTTATTTTCATGCCATTAAAAAAGCAACAAAATATCACTTGAATTTATTTCGACGGAACATCACATATAAAGTCAACGTTGCTTTTGCGTAGCCTTTTGCCAAATTAAATTGATTAAATTCGACGCGACTTCAAAGCGGCGTTATAAAGTGATCCGAAAAGGTTAGCCTTACCAGAGCATTTGGTAGTACAAGAGACAGCAGTGGTGCAAGAACGCCACTTGTGATAACTTTATCTCTAAACTTTGGGCCATCACCTAAAACAAAAATGACGAAAGGACACTGAATAGAAACATTTCATGTTGAACCTAAATCAACGGCAAAAAGTAAGAGTCTCGTTCAGCCCTCTTATTATAGTTTCATTTATCAAGATACAGCATAAAGCTAAAACAACACGAACCAATTACAATCACTAGTATCTAGAAACATTTTTACTCTCGTACAAATAAATATTACCAACTCTAGTTTGCCTTTTTTATTAAAAGTCTGCTGCTGTATTAAAACAGGGCAGATGACCTTTCGACCCTCGCAGACTCTCCCATTCCAGATGTCACTTCATGCATAAGCAGAGACTATTTGCGGTCAACCCGTTCGTAGATAATGAAGATATATTACAAAAAGAAGTGTTGAAAAATTCCAAAAAGCTTTCAGGATATACAGCACGACAATATGCGTGAGTCTGAATAATTGCTCTTTGCAGAAGGAAATTCGAGTACAACTTTGTATTTTTGGTCCATAATGATATCTTACCAAAGCTAAAACATCGACAGCAATAACTAATTGGCTGTTTGCCTGTTTGCTACAATTAACAAGCAAATAACTAACTTCAAGACAAAAAAGTCATCCTCGTAAGAGCGACTGGGGTTCAGTTTGTCAGCATGTTTAAAACTCACTACTATGAGGTGGGAAAGTTTGAAATGCAAATGAAAATGAAAAAGGACAAAAATTCACCTGCTATGTTACCAAGTGCCCAAACAGCTTGCTCACAAACATTTGTTTCTGTAGAAGATAGCAGTTGAATGAAGACCTCAATACCACCTAGGGAAGATAGGAGATGAATGAGACTGACCTTTCCAATGGCTGCCCAATAATGCGAAATAAAAACTGATTCAAACACTGTCTCCGTAATATTCAAACACTGCTTCGAATCACACGATATGTTGGAAATCTGGTCAACTAGCCAGCAAGAGAACCGATACATAGAATAGAAAATAGCAACTATCTTTATTCGTTGTAAATACTACACGTTTTGTAAGAGCGATGGTGAGTGGACGAGTCCTGAACTCGTAACATTTTTTAGCCTTTTCTATCTATGCTCTCATCACATTCATTACACGAAACACCCAACCCTCTGAGTCGACTACACATGAACCAAGCAGTGACGAATACAATTGAGAGATAAATACGATAGTAAATATAATGTTCAATTGATTGAAATCAAAGACGACCTGGCAAGAAGTTCAAGAATGGGTAGAATGAAATTGACGCCAGACGTCTATTGGCTATGTATGAAACGATAGAGATTCAGAAAAATTTCTCTTTTCAAACATACTCTCGCTTCAAATAATTAAATTTGCAAATTTACACAGCATGTAAGTTACGAATACCTTCATTTACAACAATGCTCGTCTGCTCCGACGTGCCTGATACAATGTTTGTTACCGCCCAGGCAGCTTCAAACTTTATGGCCATACTAAAGTAGAAAATATGAAACTGGTCAGTGTGGTTTACGTCAGTCTTTATAAAGCTTTGTGAATGACGTTTTTATTGGGCAGATGAGCTCGTGACTTAATAATAACTCTATTGTTTAGAACAGGAGACCATAAGACCTGGTCTTCACCGATGACAGTGCAGCATTGTTCTACCGCTTGCGTAAACGGTAGCTTCAGCAAAGCTAGTCAGAGACACAATCTTCTAGATTCTCTAATTATATTGGCAATGCACTAACTCCTTCAGTGCTTTATGTAGAAATGTTGCTAAAAAACTTGCTTATTTTATAGCATACCATTAAAAACTCTACTTGTTGATGTTGTTGTTTCTGTCATTATACGTGAAGCAAGGCTATCATTAAAACACATATTACAGAATGATGGAATGGAACGAGGGAGTATTTATTTAATACTAGAAATCTCATTCAACAGCTCTTATAAACCATTACTTTGGCTACAAAGTAACAGAAAAATGCCACTAAATAACGTAGAAACATTGAAATACTGGGTTTACAGCAACACTCACCGTTTCTCAAACGATTCTGTGTATAATAAACGATTTATAAAACGATTTTACAAAATACTTTAAAAATGATGCCAGAAAATAGTGTTGATTAAATTCTTGAAAATTTCGTATACACCATTGCTCGAAATCTTTTTGTTTTCACAAAAATTCTAAATCATGTGTCTTAGTACAAATCTCCTAACCCTTTGAAGAGTGAAATATCCCTCGACGATTTCGCAATATAATTAATTGTAATCTTAACCATTTGGATAGCAAGTGTTTAAGTCACTGCCCCATGAGATTTTTGATTTTGTGATAACAATAGAGCTTTCAGCAAGAGCGCGTATTTGAATCGCATTTTATTGAACGGCCCACAAAATTGAAGGGGCAAAATAAATTAATACAGGATCCGTAGTAGTAAAGAAATAGGCCCTTGCTCCATTCCATGCTCGGCATTTCAAAGATAGCCTTATAACCATTTTCATCATCTTTATTGTAATAATAATAATAATAACGATGACAGCTATAATAATAATAATAATAATAATAATAATAATAATAATAATAATAATAATAATTGTAGTAATGTCTTCTAAAAGTGACTTTCTTTTTTGAAAAGCAAATAAGGCAAATATCCATGCAAAGTCTTTCAATTTTGTTCTTCTCATTAGCTGTCTTAAATATAGAAATTGATTTAGTTGCATCAGTCAATATTGTTCTCCTGACAATCACAGAAACGCAAACCGACAAGGAGCCAAAGCCGAATGTTCAACGAGGTATGTATCCTTTAAGACGTATTTCGATAAGTATTTAGATAGGAAAAATAAATATCTCACTTGCATGTTACAGCCAATAATCTTATTAGTCTGGGTACCAAACCAGCGCTATAAGAAAAGAAATGATGTTGAGTAAAAAAAACAGCAACAACAACAAGAAAACAATCTATACAATGAAACAACAATTTGAAAAGAAATTAATTTCATAAAATTAACGATTCCACGAGAAAACTTAATCCTATAATGAATACTAGAAAAGGAAAGATGAAATCACAGGCGTCTGCGGCTACCAATATTGCTTCATCCTCAATAATTCAACCACATGTCAGCTACGTTAAATGGACGTTGAGGTAAAAAAATAGAAATTTCTACAGTTTTACTTCAAGAGTGGGTGAATAAACTGTAACAAATGCTCCGCTAAAGGGCTGAATTAATGTGGCTAGAGAAATGGCAAAGAACGTTGGAAAAAGAGTCGCCAGTCAGTTTAGTCAACGAAAGAAAGATATTATTAGCGGTAGTTCAGCGTCAGCAACATCCATGGGCTTCATGACCGAAATTATTCAAACCATTCGGTCTTCTACAAGCTTAACATCAAGAAATGTAATAACACACAACAAGAATCTTATAAATTTAATGGCAATATTGGAAGACGTTTCCAACATCAATTCATTGGCAAGTATACTTAATGTTTATCTAAACTTTTACATTTTCGATTTCATCAGATACAACTTAAAACAAGTTTCGCATATAGCAATGAAACCTCGAATATAATGAGGATAAAGGTACGTTTAATGCTCTCGATTCTCACTAGCAACACAATGCTCGAAAACAATCGAGCATCGTGAGAGGATGTAGAGGGTTCCCAAAGGTCTCGACTTTCCACTCTACCTTGCGCTGGACTTTTAGACACAATATATTTCTAACGGTTTTGTCTCATTATTAGACAAGTTCATGATATTTGCAGTTTAACGCGAAAACTCATGCTTTTGAACTAAGATCAATATTAGGCAGGGAACCTTCACAACAATCTGAATTTCAACCTAACTTTTAATTTTATTACATAGTCTGGGCGCTGATTCAAAATCCCAGATGGGCCCTGTGAAAATTTGACCTGAAGTTGAAATATCGATGGCGTCTTCAAAGTGTCTTCTTAGCCTTTGACTGCTATATCTCTCCAAAAAGGGCAGGTTGATAAAGAAATACGTATTCTCCTGATTTAAAGCTTTCGATTGATGTATATTGACTTCAATTTTACTAAACTTCATCCAAATCATGACGTCAGTACAATGACGTCTTCATCGTAAAAAAAATACTTGGTTTCATAAAAGCTTTGTGTGGAAAGTTTGATTGCACCGTTCGTGCCTTACTTTGTGAATGATGATCTAATAACCTATAATACAAGTAATGAGAATAATTACACTCTACATGCAATGATTGAGGCTAACAAAAGTTCTCACATAATGGGAACGTATTTTCAAACAAAATCATCACACAACACTAAGCAAAAAACCCATCTCAGTAACGCGTATCCATGGTAAAATACGAGCCAGTACAGATACTCTGACTTTCTTCTGCTATTCATGTTGGTAACTACAACTTCCACGCAAAGTTTTCATCAAAATAAGTATTTTTTAAGATGAAGATGAATGATTTGGCTGAAGTTTAGTAAAATCGAACTCACAATACGTCAATCAGAAGCTCCAGCCAGGAAAATACGTAGTTGACCTAACCAACCCCCTTACATGCACTTGTAAAGAGAAGGCTTTCATGACGTCATCGAAAAGTCTAAACTTCTGGTCAAAATTTAATCTCGGATTTGGAATCAGCACTATCGGATGAGCCAAAATGTATAATAAAATTCAAAGGTAGGTTGCAAGTCAGATTGTTTTTGAAAATTCCTTGACCATATGGGGCCTTTGCAGGATTATTTGTTTAAGTACCATTCATAGTTGTCATATGCCTCTTGTTTAAAAACTAGTGCTTGCCATTCAAAGAAATGTATCTTTCTACAGTATACGCAAAATACAAAACGAAATAGATAAACATAAAAAGTACTTTTTTGGTAAAACGTGGGTTTTGACGAATTACCAATAAATGCTAAACAAAAATCTAACTACTTTTATACTTAATCTAAATGAGCTATGTACTATATTTTGCTACATAAAAGGAATGAAATGATAGGCTATAATGGTAAGAAAAACTAGCTAAATATGGTATGTAAAACTTAGGATGAACAAAGGCTATGCTACAATGACAAATATGGTATTACGTAGAAGTGTGCGGGAATTACCTACGTGGGTAGCATGCAATGATGCAATTCGGGGATGCCTGTGCTAGTGGATGCAACGGATGTTACCTAAAAGGCTAACTAAGAATGAGTGACTAAATATGCTAATTTATGTGAATATGATAAAATATGAAAATATATGCAAACTACTACGCTGTTGTTGCATGTTTGGATGTCTAACTTTGAAGTAGGAGAGCAAGTTAACACAAGGTGCAACGCAATATCCTCTGGTCTTGCATATTGTGACAACAGAAGGTTTCAATGGTATTGCTTGAAATCAACAGGACTTGAAATACAAAATACTTGTTTTTGGCTTCTTTTCATCTTTCACTCGAATAACACGTTCGGGATAGCAAATCACTACTAATAAAGTTGAAAACTGCTGATTGAAGGCAAAACAGTAGTACGTTGGGGGAAGATACGCTCAAAATGCAATGTAATCAGGTGGCTGCTTCCAAATTCTTTCTTTTAACCGACAATATCACTTCTGCCATGGTCATTTTTGCTTTCCACTGCGCGAAGAAAACTAAGGACGCACAACTTTGTTTACAAAATACATTTTACATCTAATAAAAAATGACGAGAGGAAAACAAGAACAAACTCACTTGATCACTGTGTCTATTGGCGGACTCTTCTCACGGGAAAGAAGTTTCCTAGAATGAAGATGATTTAATTTTCAAATCAGCAGCGAGGTTGGGCTTCTCGAACATCATGCAGATTTGATATGATTTCGTAACTTGTATGTTGTGAGTCTTGTTCTTTCCGCTGAAAGAGGGTTGGTGTTTAAAGCACAATGCCAATGCAGCTTCTCTTTTTGATTTGTGCATCTTGCGCTGCAGCTGGGTATAAATTCCGCCTTAGTTTTTATGTCCGAAGGACAAATTAAGAGGGTGTTCATGGAACGCATGTATGCATAGATAGAAAATATATAGATTTGGATTCTTCCTGCCAAAACGTAACCATAAACCATAAACCACAAATACTAGGAAGTAAACTTTCAAGTCGTCGTAAGTGTTGTCGTTAGTGGGCATCATTAACAAAATGCAATTGCTGCCAAAGATATCAATTAGTATCAAAAGTTAGTGTAGCGCAGTGGAATAATGCGCTTATTTCTTGGGCAAAAGGAACATTCACATTCTTTCATCAAGATTTTTTAAAATAAAATTTTGTCACCATGGATTTTCTCAAAATAAAACCGGCTCGGTCGGGCTTCCGAAAATGGTTTGACTACAATATTACAAAATGTTGCTGAAATTTACTTTGATTCTATTTTTGGTTTGAAAATATTTTCATACAATTTTTGATTGGGAAATTGTGTTGCAGTGGAAATTTTGCCAAAAGTGATAGAAGATTTTTTTTCAAAATAGTTTGCTGCTTTGGGGATCATCAGAACATAAATGACTCAAACTTGGCAATCAATTTTACGAAGTGCTACTAATTATCAAACACAGTCATCTGCATAACATTCGAATTTGTGTGATAGCAATTGAAGGTTCTAGAATTCCTGATACGCAGCTATGATTACAGGTTTCCTTGATCTGAAGGGAGATATTTGCTGTAATGCAATTTTGCCCACGAGTTCAAATTTATTAGTACATTATATGTAACTACAGATTTTCTATTTTCGATTCAAAACTTTGGGGTTTTCCCTTTCTTCCAGGAAAGGTTCATATGATTATCATTGCCATCACTGGCATCATCAACATAGAAAATACTATCGTCATCACCATCGTTGTTGTCTAGAGCATCATTATCATCATCATGGTCTTCAGCATTATCATCATCATCCTCTTCAGGGTCATTATCATTTTCAAAATCGTGATTGTGGTTGTCATCATCATCATCATCATGATCAACATCATCATCATCATTATCATCATCATCGTAGTCATCATCATCATCATCATCATCATCATCATCATCATCATCGTAGTCATCATCATCATCATCATCATCATCATCATCAAGTTCATTACCCCTATTCTGTGATATGATGATCATCATCATCAGGATCATCATCATAATCATCATCATCAAGATAATCATCCTCTTCATCATCATTGTCTTCTTCTTGGTTATATTCGTCATATTCATTGTTATCATTATTATCATCAACATCCTTTGGACATTGCTACAGCATTGCTATTCTTTTGTTTTGGTCTTTTTCTGATGTTCATGTCAGACAAAAAAATCTTTTTAAGTATGCCAAGTATGCCTGAGAATGTTGCCACTGTTTATTGCATTTATGAAGTTTTGTAAGACTCAAAAAGCCATTATTGTTTACTCAAATTTCCACCTGTCTCAGACTCCCCCTTTTGTGGCTAAAGCAAAGTCTTAGAAAGCATAAAATAAAACAAATTATCCCATCATATCAATTTCAAGATTTTGAATTACACAGTTAACAGTAAATGCAACATACCTGACAGACTGAACAGCATGGAAAACATCTGCTTCAGTGCTTTCACGAGAAAGAATCTGACAAAGTAACAAAACAAAACTTCTGTAGGGCTTCTCCCAATAAAGGAAAACTTAGCATTCAATTTTCAAAGACAGTGCACTGAAAAAATATTACTGAGGTAATTATTTAGAAAATATTGATTGCAGTCCTGGCCATGAACATTTTAGCAGGTGGGCAGTCAAGTCGCCCTCCATAATTTTTAAATTACTTAGAATCTCAACAGAATGCTTTCAGAATATACTGACACATGGATTAATATTCTTCTTGAGTTTTTGAGTTGGTTTTAACCTTTTATCACAATTTCTATTTTTATGGACAGTTTGTCTGGATTGCAACTTTTAGAGAACTCGTAAACTTTATCATTTTCTGAACCAGTATTTATTACATTCCTCAAAGTGCTTTGTTTATTTATATACGCAAACAGGTCATTAATGCATTTAAATCAACCACTTATGTTATTAGAAGGTTAAAAGGTTAATAACAATAACACCCAAGGCAGGCGATTTGTTATGAAAACAGCTGAAGAGGTGGGCAGTCTAAATCCCCGCCTTAGCAATGGAGACGGGTGTGAAGGCACACGCGGGCGATCGCCCACAATAAACAATCAGGTCTGATCGATTGCTCTCATTTTCATTAAACAAGCATTTATTCGTGCAGTTTTGAAGTTTTATCAGAAGCCTTTACAGAACATGAAAAAATAATTCAAACTTAGTTTCAACAACAATGTAATGGCATGCTGTTCATCAGTTTCATGAAAATTTAGAAATTAGCAGATGTATGTAAATATTTGACATTCACAATAACAAAACCAGGACACTTAAAGCCTTAATTTGAAGGAGAGTGCTTATTTGAAAGGAATGTTGACTTCAAATTAAGATTGTAGATGATAACTTGTTTTTCTCAAAGAGTGAGAAGTGGTTTAATTTAAGCAAAACTTTGAACAAGCATTCCTTTTGATTTCAATTCCAAATCATAGAATCATTGAATGAAATCATGGTTGAAATTTTCACTCTAAGTTTTTGTTAAAACACCCATGGTGTTTCGTCAAAACAAGTTTAAAACAATGTTGTTTTGCTTACGCCATATTTCATTGTTCTAGAACCTGTAATTATATGCAACCACCTTAAGCTTTCAATATTCAGTATATTTGAAATTGATCCCATATTTTAATAACAACTGAAGATGACATAAGCCAAAAACCATTTTGTTTCAAAAATAAATTGTCGTTGTTTATTATTTCTTGTCTAATTACTTTTGAAAAAAGTAATTTGACAATTTTAGTTTTTTGAATAGGTGCAGTGTTAAGGCATACATATAAAAATCATTACTTTTGGGACTAAGCCCAGCTCTTCTAAAGCCACTGTATTGAGGCTTGGAAGACACAGTTCAAAGGACAGAAAGTGTTTGCAATGATTGAGGAAAACAAAGAAGCTAAACAAAGAATACAATAACAATCTGGCTGGGCGAGTTGCACCACATCATGTATTGCAAAGATGAAGAGCACAACTGTATACATTACCTGGACAACATCCTGTAAAGGCAGGACAGGAATCTGGTTCTTTTTCTGTCATGAAAAGTAAAATCATGCAATAAAATTTTTTCAACATTACAGTCTATGACATGCATGCATTTAAACATGCAAACTTTTTAGATAAAAAGCACCCTTATAATACTGTGTGATAGACATAAAACTTAAATTACTGTATGATAGAAATAGAGTATGACAAATTCTAAGAATTCAGAAAGTTGAAATAGAATTGGTATTTTTTAACACTGGAGCCACCCAAAATCACCAGAACCCACCAGAATCACCCTAACCAACCAGCATGAACAAGAATCACCCAAAACCACCGAAAACCAACCAGGATCACCCAAAACCATCTAGAACCAACCAAAACAACCCAGAATCACCCAAAACAATCATGGTCCCAGAAAAACCCTTCTCAGGAAATTCCCAATGTGCAAGCATTTGAAACAAAATACTAGTGTCATATTTCCATAATCCTTAAAGATGGGTATCCAAATGTAAAAATGTAAAAAAAGAATCATGTCCCTCACAAAATCATCATCATCAAATGCAAGAAAATCTCACTAAACATCGCTTAAACAAACTTTTTTCAAGGAATATATCCATGTTGATATACAAGGAGGGTAACAATTACCAACCTGTTGATTGATTTCTTTCAACGGGCTGAGGGAAAGACCTAATGCAACATTTCTTTTCTTTTGCATTTGTTCATCTTTCTTTGTCTGGAAATTTAAAAAATGTTGCTTAAACTAATGGCAATGTTTCAGTTCAAGTCCTAGTTTGAGTGGGGAGGTGAGGGGTGGTTGTTAGGCAGAAGTGTTTTAAAGGAGGGAGGCATTTATTTATTTGCAGGTGTTAATTAGAGGTAGGCATTTAAAAGAAGAGGAAAGTTTTTATTTGAGTATTTGCAATACCCAAATACCCATACAGGTTACAGGACAAACCAATAGTATCAATAAACTAAAGGTACCCATAAGCAGTGTTTGAAGAATGATGAGGTAAGCCTGGATCAGCCATATTAACCTGCAGCTTGCAACAAATAGATCATTTCGGCATGACATCAGACAGCATTAAAAGTTTTCAAAATCACATGATATCAAGCTTTCAATATGAAAATCTTATAAAGCAGCCAAAACTTAGTCCAGGTAAAATGTTTCTATGTCCTAGCGCTTGTGTTCTTAATTTTATGAGCATTCAAAGTTCCCGATTTCATAAAGGCTTTGACTGCAAAAAATGAACTTGGTGAAACTTTTTACCCCACACTTTTTACCCCTATAAAATCTTAAACTTTGGATGCTCGTAGAATCGATAATACAAGGGCTGGGATAGTAACACTTTACACCCAGACTAATTTTTGGGTGCTTTATATGATTTTTGCATCGAGAGATTGATATCTTGCGATTTCAAAAAATTCAAATCCTACTGAAATGATCTATATAGCATAGAAAAGTCCTCACTTTGTTTCAACTTGTTCCCTCTGATCCTAACTGTTTCAAGCTTTGTTCCTGCTTTTCCCCACTATCATTGGTGACCCCCATTTTGTTTCAACTTGTTCTCACTTGCATGCAGTAATTTCCCTTTTTCTCAGTTGTTCCTTTATCTTTGCCAGTGGTTCCCTTTTTTTCCCGTGTCACCTCTGATTCCCACTTATACCCAACCATTTCTGTATACTTCCTTCTGACTTAAAGTTATTCCCACTTTGATTAAGCATGGTTCCATTGGTTCCTTCAGGTCCACAGATTCTCGTTCATTCCACGGGTTCCCAGAATCCCAAGATTTTTCTAGAGAATGGAAATTCCCATCTTTTGCTACGACATTTCTAGTGACCCATCGACCTACATATTCCTTCTGGTTTGCCAAAAATCGCTGCATATTGCAGACTGCAATATATTTTTATTCTTCAAACATAAAAACGAAATAATTGACCTAACGGTGACAACCCAGGTGACAGGTCAACTCTCCTTTCCCCATTACCAATTCGCCCCGCCTTTAACATGGTAAAGTCGGACGCCAGACCCTTTTCATAATTGATTTTCCCACCTTGCGAATTTCAACCGTGACATCGGTTCTTCTTCTTCTGAGCTCCTGGAAAACATGGCGACAGTGTATTAAAAGTTTAGCAATAATGGAACGACAGAGTTCTATATTTCTAATTAATCTCAGAGAGAGCTACCTACAGCTAATTTCATCGACAAGAGTTCCTTGAAAAAACAGCACAGCACACGGCACACTCACTCACCTCGGCATCCTTTCCCCTGTTTTTGAAACTTTTTATCCTCTTTGGCTCTGAGTCAAACGCTGGCATTTTGAAGGCAAAGAAACTGAATTCTCGTAATTGTCAACTCGAAAAAATGGGTGCGAGTTCCAAAGAGAAATCTCTGTGAAATGTACTTGCGCCCTGGCCTAAGCTTAAGCCAGTGGATGTGGACAACTGGGACTGAAGAAGAAAAAGAACCAGGAAGGATCCTGGCTTGTGCTTCTGTTTGTGCACTCCACTTTGTGCAGTTGATTCAAATTCAAGCGCTTTTTAGTTTTCATTGGATGATCAAGATTCATTTAACCAATCACATGTTATCATTCAAAACGAGACAGTTGATTGGATCAAGTAAAAACGATCAAACGATCAGGCAAATACATGAAGTATTTGTCTGATTCATTAGAGTGTTGCTTAGAAACCGTACTGGCCTAAATTACATCTTGCAAATAAAATTACGTCTTGGTGTTCTAAAGTGAGTGGTAAGGGAAACCGTCCACTTTTAAGTGAGCAATGGCAAAATCTAAACGAAAAAGTGGCTCATCAACAGATGTTTCAAGATGGGAAACCGAGTTGAATCAAATAAGTATCAATGAGGTACATCAAATTGTTTTAGATAGTCTAATGTTTTTTTCATCATGGATGATGGGTGGCTTTTTTAGACACTGAGTGCGTATCTAGATACATAAATTTCATGATTTTATATGAAAATGACTTTCTTCTAAATTATTATAGCTATAGCGTACATTGAAAACAATTTGTCATGGCATTTTAAGAAACCTCTATGAGAAGCCTCACTAGTAAAAATTTCTTAAATTTGCTATCTACCTATCTACCTATTGTTTCTTATAAAAAAATGTGTAGTTGTGTTTTGGGTTAGGGATGGGGTTAGGGTTAGAGGGCTGGGGTAGGGTTTAGGGTCAGGTTTTGCAGTCGGATAAGAGCTCCCTACTGTAATTAGCTATTTTCCCCCTCCTTTACTTAAACCTATTTTATATATCTTTGTTTCTCCTTCTTTTTTGTTACTAAAAAAAGCAGAGATTGCACCATACAGTAAATGCCTAGGGATCAAAAGTTCTCAAGTGTTAACAGGAGTAGTCTTGCAATTAAGGTCAATGTATTACCCTGTAAAATTCCCATACCACAATTCCATGTCACATGCTCTGTGATCCAAATCAGCAGTTTTTAAAGAGCAGAGCAAATATTACAAAGCTGTTTGCAAAATGTCCAACAGCATGCTGATTGTCCGAAAGTGCCAACAGTTCATCAAAATATCTGAAAATTCAAGTGCTGGTTGGGGGCTAGCTAAGATTCTGAGGTGCCCCCTCCTGGGTAGCACCATCCTTGAAAAAATGTCAATTGGGAGGAACAAGTCTGCATCCTTCATGGAAAAAGCTTAAACAAGTCTCCTTTTTAAACATATTCTGGCAAAAAAATGGAATAAAGTTTCAAACAGCATGAAATATGCTACTCCCAAAAAGGATTTTAGTGCACTGATCACCTAAAACACCATGTATGCAGCCCTTGTTGGTACAGGGAAAGCTGTGTTCTACTTTGACTTTCTTACAGTGAAAGAGTTTAAGATTGCCAAAAAGTTTAAACTTTCTCTTTCTCACATCTCCGACTCACATCTCGATAATTGAGGTAGAGTTTGGATCGAATGGCGGAAGCACTAGCATTAGAACTAAAACATTCTCTGTAACCTTTTCTGCCTGATAAATATATAATGTTAAGAACATACATAAAAATCAATAATTGCGTGAAATGTAGCTTCTTTGGCTCTCATTTGTTCATTATGTCCAAAGATGTTTCCCCTATATTCCGCAAGTTTAGAATTCTGTCCAAATTAAGGCTATTAACCTAAAAATTGTCGTTTTCCTTGTAAACACGCTACGCTGCATTATGAAAAGTATGTTTATCAGCATTTTGACATTACAACCGGAAAGTTAACATCCTTTCTCATGTTATTCAATTACAATTTCAATCTCAAAAAATCTGATCAGTCGTATTTTCTTTCTTTCAGCTTCCACTGTGATTAGTTCTGCACTCATACATTTTTGCCTTTTCTAGGATGACTGGAAAGCTCTGATTGTTTTTGTTGTACCCGATTGTGCTCAGAATGAAGTACATCTAAGCATAATGTCTGATATAATTTTAAGCGGAGTTCGAAAATTGTTCAGTGTTATAGACTACGAGTCCTTGCTAAAAGAGGTGGGCTATACTATTTTATTTTCGGTACTTAACTTATTTTTCTATGGAGATTATTATTGTTCCTTCACGCATTTCGTAGCAGTTTTAATTTCAATAATTTTGGAAAATAATTTATTTTTGTATTTGATTTTGCATTACCTTTAGGTAAATAAGTATCCTACCTGTGATTATGGTGATGGTTGTAGAGGTGGTTGCGGTGGTGGTTATAGGGGGGTGGTCGTGGTGATAAGGATGGTCGTGGTGATGGTTGTAGGGGTGGTTGTGGTGGTGGTGATAGGGGTGGTGGTGTTGATGGTTGTGGGGGTGATTGTGGTAGGGATGCCATCCCTTTAGATCTTGCTGCAGCGACAACATCAATGATGGTGATGGAAATCATTATGATGATGATGATGATGATGATGATGATGATGGTGATTATTATTATTATGACGATTTGTTTTGAAAACTGTTTTGAAATTGCTGCTCCTGCAGAGACTCCTTTATTGACGATGAGAATGTTTAAAATGTCATTAATTGAACCAATGTGGCAATCAAATTTAGCGTAAAAAAATATGAGTCATAGAAGCAATCAAGTATTAGAAGAACAATTGTCACATGACCCCAGATTGACAAAAGTGCTTGCAGGCCGCGATTGTAAAAAACTAACCGCAAATTGCGCATCAATGGCCGAGACAATGGCATTAATAGCATTCTTGAGTAGATTTCTATTGTTACACGTTTTCCATTGTTCAAGCGTTGGTTAGTTAGTGAGTTAGTAAGTGAGTGAGTGAGTGACATCCACCCCACTCCAATATGTTCAAATTTATCAAACATAAAAATAAGATTATAGTTATTATAAGCCTGTAAATTTCCATTCCATTCTTTTTATTAGTGACTTTCCCCATTTCTTTAATATTAGAGTACTTATTAGAGTTCATCCAGTGTCGAGACATGCTAAGCTACTTAGATCTTTTCTAAACTTCCAGCCCATGCCTATAACCGATACCAACAATTACACTTGACAAAGTAGTACTTTTACTGATCGGTATTTTCTAGCAAACTCACTCTTTTCTATTTATAGGTAAAGGATCTTGCTCATGGTAAATCAATGAAAGGAAAAATAGGCAAACCTCCACAATTCGTTGAAATTATTGACCAAATGAAGAATGTTATTGATCATGGTGAGGACATCTCTTCTTCACTACTCGCTAAACTGCTGAAATTTAAGCTCCTCTTGTTGAAACAAAAAGATCTTGAACGGAGAGATGAAGAAAAAAAGGTGAGGAAATTGTTAATAAGCTATTATAAACTACAATGAAATGGCGGACTATTCACTTTCTTATTGCTTCATGGATTTGGTTTAATCTTAATCTGTTTAAGGCTCGATGCAGATTCAGAGTCATTGGGTAGAATCAAACACCAATATTTGAAAGATTACTGCTTTATAACAGAAGACAGAACGTTGAGTTGCGGGCTTCAACCCCTTCAAACCCCTAAAACAAAGATCTTGCTTTGCCAATGATTTTGAAAAAATCCTCACTGTAATATTCCGCACAAATTGGGTTGTCGAGTAGATGTTGTCCTATGGCCGAATCATGTTTGCGATTAAGTTGTTGTTTAGACCCACGGGGTGGTTGCACTCTTTGCCGAAAATTGTGTAGACGAATATTAGTAGGGACATGCTGCTTTATCCTATCACCTAATCTCTGGGAAGTACGACCTACGTACCTGGCATCACACCGGCACGAGAATTCATAAATGACCAAACTTTTTTGTGTGGTAGGTACGCAATCCTTTTGAATGGATGGTAGAACTTTCCGAGTGCCAAAAACTAACCGAGGGTTGGCAGCAGCAAACTCGGCCATAGGACAACATCTACTTGATAACCCAATTTGTGCGGAAAATTACATCGAGGATTTTTTCAAAATCATTGGCAAAGCAAGATCTTTGTTTCACTTAGGGGTTTTGGAATCTGTGTACATCAAAACCAAAAGGCCGGTTCTGTGTAGACAGAAAGAGCTCGCTTTCTCACTTGGACTCTTCAAATAATTCTATGGTTTTCCCGCTGTATCCGACCAGCTGATTGGTGTTTAAAACACAATGCCACTTCAGCTTTTCGTTCTTTCTGATTGGTGCATTTTTAGCCGCATCTGAGTATAAACCCGCCTTAGTCTATTGTTTCGGTCTGTTTCTGACGAAAAAGGCTTTTAAGTATGCCCAAAAATGATTCCGCTGTCCCTCTCAAAATTAATTCATACGTTAGTCAAGTTTCAATCAACGATGTAGATGGTAAATTTCTTTCTCTCTCCCAATATAACAGAAAGTGAGCCTCTTACTTTTTCAGGCTGCCGAGTCTGCAATGAAACTTGCAAAACAAGAACATCTAAGTAGATCAAAGACTGGTAGTTCTCAAGGGAAAAGATCCAAATCTCAGTCTCCAAATCGGAAGAAAGGTAAAAAGGATGAATTACCTTCCTCTCCCAAAAAAGATACGAAATTGAAAAGAAGAGGTGAAGACAATGAAACTGTGAAAACCATAGGTGAGGAGCTATTTTTTAGTTTCCTTCTCCGCTATAAAGTTAAAAACGAATAATCCGATGAAAATTAAAAACATCGCAACGCTGTCTCTATGTCCGAAGCACTATAATCATTATCATGAATTCATCATCACCATAATCAAGATTGTTATCATTATCATCACCATCATCATCTTCATCATGATCAACCTCCTCATCCTCATCCTCCTCATCATCATCATCATTACTTAAACAATCATCATTATGTCATTCTCATCATTATTACAATGATCACATCATTATCACCAATATCACGATTCGATTAGCGAATTTGCGCAGAAACTCGCATTTGCGAGCTCAATCGATTTCTGCTTTGGTTTTCATTGGGAAGTTGATGAGTCGTAGCCAAAACTACGACTCGTGGAGTTAGTTAAGTTGTAACCTATTTCGTTTCGGGCCTCTTCTCAAGGCTTTATCAAGGCCTTATCAATAATTTATCGAGGTACATGTGATTTTGACTGTATCAGACAGGCTATAATGATCAGAAAATATCTAAAGCAATATTTTTGTCGTAGAAGGGGTATCTCGTCATTATAACTTATAGTTGTAATTTACCTGTCTTTGCTAAAAAAAGGTAGTTTATTTTGTAGCTCTAAACTTTCTGTTGTAATCTTGTTGCTGTTTGAGAGGCATCTGGGTAGGAGTGACTGTTTTAAACATCATTTTTGCCTATTTTCAGATGATGAGCCTGATACTGACGGGTGTCCAAGTCATTACGTAGTTATCAATGGAGTTTACGATGCACGTGTCTTGAAATGTCTCATGGATCTTGGAGTTACAGCTGATGCTGTTATAATGGTCAAGTCTGAGATTGGCCAAACAGATGTTGAGCAAAATCCTACTGGCGAGGAAAAAAACATGGTATGTAGAAATCATAACTTGTGAGAAATTTCCAAATGAAAAGTTTTAAACTCATTAGCAAATTTACGCGCACTTGTCTAAGCTGTTTCTCTGTTTGTAGGATATTGATGAAAATGTTAGTGAAAGAGCTGCAAAAATGGTTGACGACGTCAAAATGCTCAAATTGAAAGATCTGTTGAAGACATTTTGGCAAGAGAGTGAATATTTAATACAGTCTTCTCCATCTGGTTGTAAAATGAAAGACATCGCTAAACTAACCATCAATATTCCAAAAGGAATTATTCCAAACGGTGATATTTCGCAGCTAGACCAAGAGGCTAAGGTAATACACTTACGTTCGAAAAGTATCACACCTTCTTTCTCAATATGGCGACTAGCTGTGGCTCTTGGCCTAAAGCAAGCTATTTTCAAAACAAAGACAACAGGGTTCAGCTCAGGAGCCCCATGACTAACGATTTGGCGGGAAAATATTTGCCATTTTACTGGCTTTCCGTTAGAATTCAAAGTGACGAACAGTAAAAATGTTTTAACAGAGAAATTCATTCCGAAGTTTGAGCAGTGCCTTCAAAAGATTTAGAAAAAATCTCTTTAAGCTTGTGTCAAATTCAATGATTAATTGACGGGTTAACTTGCAGAAATAGACTAAATTTTGCTTCTATCCGAAGAAGAATTCTCTGACCTTCATTTTGATAACCAAATTTTACTGAAAAGGGGCTTTTTGTGTTGAATTTAAATATTTCAATTCAGTGTCCTCAATAATTCCAGTACACCAGTTGAAAGAGATTTTTCCTAAATCTTTTAAAGACGCTGCTTCAACTTCTGAATGACTTTCTCTGTTAACATGAACAAAGTTTAAATATCTCTAACTTTCAGTTTTAACGCTTTTAGTTTCCTACTGAATTTTGTTAAGTTATTTTTTGTCTTCTTGGTTATTCAGACTGATTATGGTTCCAAATTATTTGATTCCATTGCAAATACCTGCTACGAGCTTCTTAACTCAAGAGAACGTTACAAGAGATATATAAGAAATATGGAACTCACGCATGTTTTGTCTAGTGAAGAAACCCTTGAAAATGACACGTCCACTTCAATGAAACCTATAGGTTAGTATAAATTTGAGCTAAATCTTTTCTGCTCTTACCACAAATAAGGGGAACATTTGTGCCTAACTCTATTGTTTGCTGCTGCTTTCGCATTGTCCAAATATCTGCTTTCTGCTGTCTACTCTTTCAACAAATTCTTTTGCAATGTCAATCAAGTTTATATTGTCAACTCTTTCTTTCTGTACATGAAGTACCATTAGGTGGTTCATTCTGCTATCAGTTGTGGTTGACCTCAAATATGTTTTGACCCTTTTCATGGCAGAGAAACATCTCTCACTGATAACATTAGTTGCTGGCATTACAAGGAGAATCTTTGCAGCTGTTACGACCTCCGACATTGCAACTTTTCTTGAAAAGTCAAGACCTTGAAACAATTTAATCAAATCAAAGACTGTGAATTGTATCGGATCAAACTTCATAGCCGTCGCGGTTGGAAGCAAAAGAGGCAGCTGAGCCTCAAGACTATACTTGTCGATGTCATCAGTATAGATGGAACAGACCTCTCTTAATTCGTCTTCCCATGCTTTACCCTTGATTGCATTCAGAAACATTTCCTGCAGAGCGACATACTTTCGGAAATCTGGCTGGTCAAATCTCTCTTTGATACAATTGATTGCTGAATCAAGTGCATGAAAGTAGATCTGGCGATATTGATCTTTTGTAGTTGATGGGAATTGGTGTGTTTCTGTACTGCCATCTTCAAGCCGTTGAGGCATCCTCCTTTTACGAGGTAATTTGGGATCATTGACATCGAGCTCTTCTTTTCGTTTGAATACTCTTTCGAAGAATCTTGAGCTATAGCATTACCCCCTGCAGCTGATATCTTGGGGTTTTGTAAGTTTCTACTGAGATTATCAGTTTGCTTCAGCAATATTATTCCCAAAGAACAACCATACACAAAATCGAATGTCGGCATATTTGCCTGGACACCACGAACTCTTGCCTTCATTTCAGTGTCATGCAGCGTGCCAAGAGACCAGTCACACAAATTCATTAGCTCCACGTAGTTGTTTAAAATGGACTCGAGTGCTTCGCCACGAACGGTCCACCTAGTAGGACATAGAGCATGGATCCCTTTGGAATCGTTCTTTGATTGCTTCCTCATTTCATCAAGCTTCGTATTTCTTTTCGGGGATTTCTTAATCAGCTTGCATATCTCGTGCGTGACTTCAAAGACCCCTTTTAGGCACTCAACTGACTTAATCGTGTCACCAACGGCAAGATTTAAAGCATGTCTGTAACAGTGAGTATATAGGCATTTACTACTGATTGCTTTAATTTGTGTCGCAACACCAGTCTTTGCTCCTGTCATCGCTGCAGCACCATCATAGCATTAGCCGCGTGCATCTTCAAGTCTCAGATTCATTCTCAGCAATATATCCTTAATGATAAGCACGATTTGATCAGCACTAGTGCCTTTCATAGGATGCATGCAAATGAAATCTTCGTGGACAATGAGCTCATCATCAACCCATCGGATGCAAAAAACAAGTTGCTCCTTGTTCGAAAGGTCAGCACTTTCATCGGCCATTATTGTATAGATCACGGTATTTTGACATTTTGTGCTATTTCCCGAAGTAGTCGTAGGGCCATGATCTCGAGCATTTCATTTTGTATGTCAGCTGATATGAACTTGGATGTCTTTTTCTGCAACCATTCCACAACTGAGGAGTCTTCTTCACATATAAGTTTCGGCAACTGATTGAAGTTAGAGTCTGCTTCACATTTCTGGGTTTTGTTCCAGTCTCCTCGCAGAGGTAAAGCTTGCCTTGCTAAATACCGCACATTTCCTAATATTTTTAGTAGAATTCTGCGACTATTGCTTTTCTCTAGCGCAAGCTGGGTAGAAAACATCTCACCGATATCTCCTTTCGCTGTCGAGGGTATTTCGCACCATCTTGCTCCAGCTTCTTTATGACACTCAGACGATTCATGTTTGTGGAATCCTTTGTCTTTTGCCAATGCCTTTTTCCAATTCTGGAAATCTATATCGGTGAAAGCAACTTCGCCTTTTGTCGATTAAATCATGTTGTGTTGCAGTGCTTTAATGCAGGTAAAGCAGAATGCTGAATCAGAATCTGCATCGTAGTGCTACCACTTGAATTTGTCAAACCATGATGACTAGAAGGATCTTTTGAAATTTTGTTTGCCAAATGACCGGGCAGGGAATTTAAAATTCCGCGGCTGGTTCGGCTCTGTCGATAATTTGACATTGGTAGTTGGATTTTCTTCTGCAACACTAGTTGTTTGTTCAGACGTAGAAGTTGACGGGGTGGGTTCGTCTATCTTTGTGATCTTCTCACTAACAACCCCTTGCTCGGGCATTTCTCCATCTTTATTTCCTTGTGGCTGATTTCTTGTCTTTGCCGTGAACCACTTCGTAATCTTTGCATCTGCAGGCATTGTTTGATCAGATGTGCTTTTTGACATTTCGCTCGTTGAATTGAAATCAAGAAAATAGTGTTTCGATTCGAATAAATAACTCTGTGACTGAAATCTTCAAAATTCAGACAAAAGTAAAACGCAACAAGTCGAAACGAAGAGTGGAACTTTCTAGGCGTAGGATTAGGTTATCAAATAACAAACAATGCTATTGTCTATCGATAATGAAGTGTTATAAATCATCTTTTAATGTATCTTTTAACTGAGTAAGCGTGGAGTATTGATGGGAAATGAAGGTTCATCACATGTCGTCACTTGTCACGTATTTCTCAACAATTTGTAATTAGAGGAAGTTAATAGCAATGTTTCCTGCTTAATTTGAAGAACACTTTCTCAGGACCGGACTACTCCTTGTCTATATTTTACAAATATTAAGCTTTTACCACTTATCCTCAATCTTTCCTTTCCCCTTTGTGCTGAGTACCAAGCAAGGCACCACTGCATGCCCTTATATAACGTCTTTTTAATATAACTAGCAATGGATGATTGAAAGGGATAAGTGATTAATTTAATCTTTTTGAAAGCTTAAAGCATGTTTTTGGAGCGTTTTTTCGAAAAATTAAGGAAATACTACTTGCAAATTATTGGGGGGGGGGGGCTGCAGCGGTTCCGACGGGCCTGCTGTTTTTTTCAATGTCTACTACAATTAGTGAGAGTATTCAGCAACGTGCCTGTATTTTTTTACAGCTGAGATTTCAGTTACTGAAGAACATGTAACGATGAGACGTTCTGTTGACCTGAGGTATTATAAGCATTTGGTGGATCAAGTGCCGTGTGAATCTCAAAGTGTTGGTTTTATTTTTGATTCGTTGCTTAAACAGGTAGAATTTGAGTTTTTACTATTTCATAATCATTTAGAGCTGAAGCAAAAAGACTTGTATCATCCTACAAGACAAACATCGAATAAACTACTCTATATGCAGCCGATTCCATGTAGCCATTAGTTTCTTGATTCCTTTAATTTGGTTAAACTATCATTCAATTTTGTCTGCTTTTTGCTAAGGTTTGTGCTACTATTAGCGAAAAAAATCCAATGGATGACTTGGAAATGGCAAGAGAAGATTTCCTAGATAATGAGCTTGGGCAGTATATAGATAGCAAGCTACAAAATCTTGGATTTGAAAGCAAATCTAATCAGGTATTATATATTATTTCATTTAAGCCATTTAAGGTAAACTTTGTTTTTATTTCAGCTGTTTATTCACGCTTTTCACTCTTTGTAGGTTGACACTGATTCAGAGTTTTCCAATACTCCAACAGTTATCAAATATGGAGATCAGACTTCATATCGACTTTTTCATTTGAGAAAAATGAGTGAAATTGACATTGAGGCAATAGAGTACAAAATGAATCGATTAAAAACATTATGTTTGCCAATTGATTTCCCTGAATTTGAAGAAGAAGATGAGATGGAAATTCGTATGCGCAAGCAACAGTTTTTCCAGTTTTGTTTCGAAGACTGTGACATAATGAGCCTAGAAAAGCAGTTAAAGCTACTTTGTATGGAGGCTTGTCGTCTAAAACACGTTGGCCCAGATGAAGATATTATAAACATTTACCGAGAAAACATTGAGAGAGAAAAAGCAAGACGCCCATTAAACCAAGAATGGGATAGTTTATATATCTACTTGAAAGAGCTTTTCAAAAATCCGTCAGGTACTATTTTAACTATTTTTTGCTATGTTAGTAGTTGCCCGGCAAACAAATGATGCACCAAATATGAAAGAAATGATTTGTTTTGGAAAGGCCCGGTAGAGTGAGGTTATTATCGCCTGCTCAGCTTAATATCACGAGGTGAGAAGACCTTGAAATGGGGCTACCTGCCACTATGCTTTCTATAGCTCTTCTACACTAATTCCAAGGACTGTAAAAACTATTGCTAATTGAGCTGCAAAGCTGAAAAATTTGGATCAATAACTTTGCCTAGAATTTAATACCGTTTTATATATTTAATACTGATGTAGGCATGAAGAGCTTCCAACAATGATTTTAGAATAAAAAAACAGACGATAAACTTTGAACTGACAGTATCCATTTGATTATAAAAACGTAAAAACCCAAAAGATGCACAGGTTCGTCATCAACTAGTAACAGGTTCGAACGTACTTGTAACAATGGACTAGTCGATTCTTATTTATTAATCTACCGTCTATGTCAAATTAACTGTTTATCCTCTTTTGGAATGTTTACGTCTTTATAATCAATGGATACTGTCAGTTCAAAGTTTATCGTCTGTTGTTTTACTCTCAAATATATTCGAAGGCTGCGTTTTCCTTCAAATCTTCCTATCTTCCAAAAAAGATGTTGCTGGGTCCCGGGGGGTAACTTCAATAGAGCAGTGACGGGGGTGTGCCATTTTCGTAGAAAAAAATCAGACCCCAAAATTTATGAAAATTCTAAACAGTATACCCCAAATTTCACAAAGAAATATGAATATTATACATAGAAATACTCAAAAGTCATTTTTTTAGAATTATACAGCTGAAATTTATTTGACAGTTATTGCGATCATCTTAGCAAAAATTATACCCCCAAGTCTGTAATTTTAGCAAATTTGACACCCAAAAATTTATCTTCCACCCTTAAAAGGGTACCTAAAAAAATGGCACATCCCGTACCCTTACATCTGGGAGTTCCCCCCCCGGGTGCTGGGTTTAGTCATTATTTCGCTACGCTTTGGCTAGCAACATTTGGTAAGCTGGTAACACAAATATCTATATATATATATATATATATATATATATATATATATATATATATATATATATATATATATATATATATATATATATATATATATATATATATATATATATCTCTGCAAAGTTGGATAAATTCATTATCCTCGCGATGCTATATTCCTGTATTTCATAGAGTAGGCATTCCGCTAACCAAAGTTGCCTTTTTCTTTTTCTACTAGTTTTGAAGTAAGTTTAAAATAGATTAAGTAAATGAAGTTCATTTTAGATAATTTGTCAAGTGACGAGGAACGAGATTCATACTCAGCACCGAACAATCTTCCCAGACGATTAGAGGATTATTGTTATTCGGAGCATTTCAACAAGGAGACTTTAGTACAGGTAAAACACTCGTTACAACTTCTGTAAAGACGATTATCTTCAGCAATACGGACAAAGGCTGGCTAGGCCACGGTACGCCAGGTCCCTTCAGCCTCAAACGGAAATAGATACTGTAAACAAAGGATTGCCTACAAAGATTTAAAGCTACTGGTAGTGTATGCAATTAAATTTGTAGTGACAACGGTCTTATAGTTATGGCCGCCATGATACGGTGAATTGTAAAAACGTGAAATTCATTTTGACCATATGATCACGAGTATGCCCCAGCCGAGGCGGTCTTTTTATCATAACTCAATGCTTTTTAGGACTAGGCTACTTCTCAAATGCCATTGTCATCGTCATCATGCAAAATGTCTGAAATTAGTTTAGAGCCTGAAAGCAATTCAAAATTTTTTTTCAGTCAAAGCACTGGATTGTATTTTATCTACAAATCAGTGTATGAAATGTAAAAGCGTACTGGTTGACAGACACATGTTTGAGATGCACTCACGAGAATGGCCGAGAATGGGTTCTTTGACCTTTCGGAAAATTTGACGAGTCTTGTCGCAGCCATTTGTCCTTTTTTGGACCCCTTTAAGCTATGGATTTCAACATTTTTGACAAATGGCTGCCTTTGCATTCTGAATTCAAAAGAGCTCTTTTGTTGCAATTTTATGCCCTTAACCCTAAAGTTGACCTTCCTGCATTTTACACTAGCTTTTTCAACCAAACTTCGACCTGGTGCAACACAGCTTTGGATTCTACCATCACATCATCTCCTGCCGAGCCATCAAAGCTTCGTTTCAAAGCGAGCTATATTAGGCTGAAAAAACTGTGGGAGGTCAAATGAAGTAAGATAACATGCATTTAGCCACGTAAAATGTTTAAGCACAGAATAGGAAGTTAGCCAGAAGGAAAACTCGGTGTAGGCACGTGTGATGTTTGCGTAATAAAACTTGCTTTAGGGAGAACAATAAACAGAATTATAAATAGAATTTATTAATTTCTGATCGTAGGTTCTTCATGAAGCTCTAGAGCTGCGCCCATACGTTGATTCACATTACAGCCCTGCACTGGATTCGATTTTTCTTGTGTTGCACAATCCGAGGGATTCTCGTTTACTAAATAAATGCTCTTGGGGTACATGGATTCATTCAAACGTTGGATTTCGTAATTACTTAGATTTTGTTGCGGAATCAATATGTGAATGGCATGCTCAAGAAGATATCAAAGAGCAAGCGTTAAATCAACCGATTTCATCTTTGTCACCTGATCGAGAACTCACTCCTGAGCCAGTCAAGAAAGCTAACAGGTTTGCTACTTTGAAATGAATTTCTTGAAAATTTTCGCCCCCCTAGTTACCTCTGCTCCTAGTGGTCTGATTAGGATAAAACTTAACGTAACGTGTGAAATTATCACTGTTTCATTGATGTTGCCGAAAAGCGAGCTAAATCAGACTAAAGTAGATGAAGGGCACTTGATAGCTCTCGCCAAATAGAGTCCAACCATATATTTTTCATTCATATCTGATAACTATGGAGAGAGATATATCCGATAAGATGATTATTTTCAATACCTGCTTCCAATTATGGGAATTCGCTTGTTACGGGACTACGTCCGCAACACCACAACCCATACCACAAGCTTCTCTGATAAATTCTAGGAAACGTCAGACCCTTACTAAAGCTAATGGTGAGTTCTTCTAGACGACACATGAGCAAATGTAGAGGGGGGGGCAAAAAACGCCCCCCATACCCAATAGGGTTGCATCTTAATCTTAGTTGTTTTTATTTGTGTCTTGTGATCAAAATGTAATTCAGTCATGAAAACATTTTCATTATGAAAAATAACCTGAAGTCGTTCAGAATGCTAATAAGATTGAATGACCTATTGATGAAAACTGTAATGTTTTAAAAACAGGAAGCGAAACAGGATTAGAATGTTAAATGTTTTGTTGGTATGGCAAACAAACAACATAGCTGCTTATAAAAAATGCCAAGCCATGTGTAATTAGGCCATGTTGGCAGACTTCTCACTTGCGGCTCTATTTCTATTTCACCACGGTAATAACAGAATTCAGACGTAGAGAATTTCTAGTTAGGTTTCAGGCTCTAATTCTAAGTATCAGGCTCTAATTCTAAGTAGATATAATTTCAATCTATATTCGTAAGAAGACTGTATAATATTCTAACATTACTTCAAGTTCATTTCAATTTTCAATTCTAATTCTCACAAAAACGAACAAACAAAAACACGCCCTATGCGCAAAGTATGTTAAATTCCGACATCGCATGATGGTCATGTGATCTAATTGTTCTTATTATTCATGTAAGTTTATAAAAGCGTCTGACAATTTCTAACACAGCACTTTTCTGTCTTGTTTTCCTAAGATATAATTTAATGAAGCGCTCAGAAATGGAAGAATTAAAGGCTGCTGAAGAGGAGAAAAACAAGAAAAAAGGTAAAAAATCAAGATCGAGAAGTGGAAGTCCAAATAAAAGACCAACAACAGATATGCAGAAGAATAAATCATCTGACAAAAAAGACAGGATGGGCTCTGGTAAATATCTACATTTTTTCTTATTTTGTAGTAATTCAATAAAAAAAAAAACTAAATGAAAACATAAAGCAACGCCCACTGAACAAATGTAGAAACAAAGAGTAAGGTTAACATTGTATTGCTTGTTTAAATAAGGTTTTTCTCAATGAATGTGTAGAGCATCTTTAATCTTAAGTTGGTAGAAAGTTTCTGCACAGTCCAGAATGCCATATTCTCTATTAGGAATTTCTGTTCTTTGTGGGCTGCTCATTGATCTGCCCTCCGTACTGTGCTTAATAAACTATTACACATGAAATGCTCCTTCTTTTTCACGTAGAAACGCGATTACTTTTTAAATGAAGTGTTTTTTGCCTAGGTAGTGTTGCTGTATTTTTCAAATGTTTTTTTTTTCTCTTTCAAGTTCACCAGTGTTTGATTTACCTCAGTTTTGATGTGTTTGGTTTGCACTCAACGCATCATGATTCTTTTTGTTCTGCCTTAATTTGTTTACCACTCAATTAAAAGCCGCTGTTGCTAAAGCAATTTTTCTACGCATCTCTAAAAGCCGGAACAAGGAGTAAATTCTGATACGATCGAGAATGAGTAGGAAACAATGGAGATAAATGACATGAGCAGGAAAAATGGGAATGAATAGGACCAGAGGAATAAGGTAGAAACAAAGCGGAAACCAATGGAAGATAATTGCAAACATGTTAAATCAAGGCTATTAAGGTGGTTGTCAGGAGGAAGCAAAGGTGGATTTAGAATTAAACAAAGCTACCGACGGGGTGAAATTGTATGACCTCATTCTTCAAATATGCCTAATGGGTGCCTTCTTTGATTCTTTATCCTGGGTAAAAAGTTCAGCAAAAGATTGATGGGTTCAGTTTATCAACTATTGTGCTTGTTATCATAATTTTAATTTCTAGCTTCCCGGATCGATTTATCTAATGCAGTAATGCTTTACTGAAAGGATTGTTTGTTGCAACGTTTTGAGATTTGTTACCTTTTGAAGTTTTTCTAGTTTTGCTAGTTAAGTCCATCGTATCCCCAGACCGATCAACAAAATCTAATTTGTGCGTTACCCTACCCTACTACAGTTTCTAGACAGTTTCTTAAGGTAGGTATTTATTAGAATTGGTGTACTTCTTTTCGTGATCAGATCTTCTTACCTTAACTAGTTGGGAATCTCGTGGTGCCAGAGGGTATTTCAGTAGAAACTGCATTAAATGCATTATAACAGTAATGAGAGATGATGTGAGTAATTAATACGATCACGGAATAACTTGAATCTGCGATCCCAGGCTTTTTAGACTAGTGACAGCTGTTGCCTGGTTGCTCAATTGGTAGAGTTTTCGGAAGAGAATATCTGAGGTCGCAGGTTCGAGACCTGTGCTGATCGTATCAATGTCTCAATTTTTCTCTGAACATTACTACACTTCTTTGTCCTTCCTTGAGGAAAGTACCACTTTCCTCAAATTTGCTTCAGAATCAGGAATCGCGCTTTGCGCCTCGGTGGCATTTCCGTCTATCAACCAGCTATTATTTTGATTATTATATTGATGACTTTTTTGGAGTAAGCGAAAGGTATAAACGAGTACCACATCAAATGCTCATATTCCTAGCATTCAATGTGGGCTTCTTTCTGTCCCAGACAAAGGGCAAGTCATGGACGCGCATTGTCGAGTAGACGCCCATCATTAAGTATCACTTAAGAAATACCACCATTTATTTTGCAAACTTGTTCTGTACTGCTCAAATATGGCCAAGGCCAAAATAAAGCGAGTTTGAAATAGATTTTTTAAGGCAGTTGTTCCTCATTCCCCATTGCTCAAGCTATATTTTCAGACACATTTTCAGCCACTTATTTCTCATTCTAAATTCACGATAAAGTTGTTAAGATTTATAAACTAAAGTCTTTTTCCACCGACTTTTCAAACAATATTTTATTCAAGGGAAAAAAAGAACACCATCCGCAAGGAAAGGCGGGTCCCGAATGGGAACGGGAAGAAAAACAACAAAAACGGGCACTGAAAAGAAATTTGAAGAGGAAGCCTTGGAAAGTGAAACAAAAGAGCAATTGAGAAGCAATATCAGTTTCATGGCTATGACATTGGAGACGACCTTATCCATGTTACTGGGCAGGAAAAATATTTATTTCCGCGCGATGGAGGATTGATAAAAATTGAGAAAACAAACTTTGTCAATGGAAATACTGCAGTACGAACTGCAATGTACAAGGATACAAATCGAATCATTTTGCATGTTATCAATCCTTGTGAGGCTGGCGATACATCAAATGATTCTGGAATGATAAGAAACGATATGTTTCCAAAGGCAATTGAGATAAGCTCAGGTAAAATCTTTCTTTACACAAGCAAATGCTTTTTCTGAACCAGTTAAACCTCCTGATAATTTTTGCCACTGTTAAAGGAATGCGCCGATATAGTGGATAAGTTGACATTTGTAGTTTTAATTTGTCATGAGACGTGTGCCTATATACATATAATAGATCCGAAATGCTTTATCCCAATATTTAGAAGGAATATCTCTATAACATGTCCCTTTATGGGGAGAGGTTTCATAGAGAGAGGCGTGTTAAAAACGATTGTGTTTTTGGAGGACTTTAAAGGCAGGGGAGCGTTTATTTGAGGATTTACGGTACTCCCATTCTCATAAAATTCTGGTTGAAATAGACAGTCTGATATTTCTGTTTTATTTCAATAAAAATCTGAAATATTTTTCTTGTAAGGGTCTGAGAAATCAGAAGAAGACAACAGTAACGATGCATTGAAGTTATTTTCAAATCTTCCTAGTCTGCCAGAAATGGCAAATGCCCTCGGTGAGATGGTTTGTCTCTCTATAACCCTTGATGATGATTTGCAGATTGATATTGCATTAGGAGTACAGAAAGACACTTTAAGCAAATACAATGCCATTATATCGACAATGAATCAGATAATGAAAGAAGGGACATCATTGCAACCGTCCAATGTTCAAACAAACATTAAGGCGAATAGCCCCAAAGGTAAACGCAGACAAGAAGAGGAAATAAGAAGACTTGGAGAAATCGAAAAGCAAAATGAGCTTGAAATACGAGAGAAGATTGAAAAGCTCTCGTGTGATATCACTGAGCTACGTAAATCCAATTTAAGTAGAAAAAATATGACAATTGCATGTCCTGATGGGCTGCATGTTTTGTTTTTACATGATGAAGTCGATGAAGGTACGTTAAAACGTGTGCTCTATATAAAGCAGGAGTATCCTTTTTTGGCACGGCATTTTCATCCTTGTGAGAAGAGAAGGTTTCGTGCATCAGCCGAAGAGAAATCGAGGAATATAACGATGGAAGGAACTGTTATCAAGGTAAGTTAAATGAACTCATCCGCTTTAAAATAAAATCACCAGAAGCTTATACAGGAATATTTATTAATATTTTGACCTTACTTTCTATACGTTGTTATCAGAATAAAATTTCTCAACACAGAGAGAATCTAAACACAGTTTAAAAATTTGTATAAAAGATCTCTTTAGATACATATTTAAATATACAAAACTTCAAAATTGCAATAAACAGCGGAAACATTTTCGGGGATACCTAAAAGCTTTTTTCGTCTGACACTCCTCAGAATATGAACGTCAAGAACAAACCGAAACAATAGACTAAGGCGGTATTTATACTCAGATGCAGCTCGAAATGCACCAATCAGAAGAAAAGCTGAACTGGCATTGGGTTTCAAACACCAATAAGCTTAGATTGTGTTTTAAACACTAATCACTGTTTCCATGTATGCAGATGATACTAGCCTGTATATCGAATCTAAAAACATCACTCAGCTGAACGATGCATTAAATAACGACCTTGAAAGCCTTGACAATTTGTTAAAGGGTAACAAACTTTCACTGAATGTCATTAAAACACAGTCAATGCTCATGTGTACTAGACCTCGCTTGCAAGCCTTAGTAAACAATGGCGATGAACTGTCTCTTAAAATAAAAATTAAACCTTAAGATGTAGTCCAATCGGTCAAAAACCTTGGCGTAGAGGTTGACAGAGATCTCGACTGGAGCGACCATACCAGAGCTGTTACTGCAAAGGTTTCCAGAGCCATTGGATTTCTAGAGTATGCCAGACCCTTCATCCCTTTCAAAACTTTGAAACATTGTACACAAGTATTGTTGAGCCTCATGTCAGGTACTGTTGTTCTGTCTGGGGTTGCTGCGGCTCTACGCAAATAACCAAGCTGCAAAAGCTTCAAAACAGAGCTGCGAGAATAGTAACGAACAGCAGCTATTATTCTCCAGGACTAACATTAGTTAGCCAGCTGGGCTGGAAGACCATAGAGACTCTCATCAATGAAGAGCTGCAAATTATTGTCTACAAGTCTATTAATGGACAGGCTCCTCTGTACTTGTGTGATCTATGTACTAAAAACTCAGCTTGCACTTCTTTCAACCTGAGGAATACCTCTACTGATCTGAAACTCCCAAAGAGGAGTTCCTCAAATGGGCAGGGGTGTTTCTCCTTTAGAGGTGCAAAGCAAAGGAGCTCTCTCTCAGCTGAGCGTAAAACCGCATCCTCTGTAAAAGCATTTAAAAAAGTAGAAAAAAGAAGAAAAGACCACTTAGCTTACTGCTTGCTTTCAGCTAGAGCGCTTCTTGCGGCGAAGAGTTGAATAAATATACAGTAGTAAGGCAGAAACACCGCGGCGCAGGACACAAAAGACGACTATGTCTTTTGGTGTGCTAATATTTCGCCCTGCCATGCAGGGCTTCTTCAGAGTGTGAAGAAGAAGCCCTGCATGGCAGGGCGAAATATTAGCACACCAAAAAACATAGTCGTCTTTTGTGTCTTGCGCCGCGGTGTTTCTGCCTTACTAGTATATTTAAAAAAGTAGTTCCCTAAATCATTGACGAAAATGTTCAAATAAAAAATTTAAGGATTTATTTTACCATTTCAATCATTTTTAGTCTGGAGGGCCCCTTTGAAAAACAGCCTGCAGGTTGAAGGACTACTTTCCTCTTGTATCTCTCTATATGCTTTTGTATTAAATTCCATCAGTAATTGTAGCTCTGTATTAAAAACCTTTTCTAGTTTTTTTTTAATGAAATGAAAAAAAATTGGGCGGGAAGAACAATGAAATTTAATTGAAGAGTCCAAGTGGGAAAACGAACTCCTTCTGTCTGCACAGAGCCAGCTTTTTGGTTTTGATGTGGACAGGACAGGATCTAGCCCTGCCGATTTTTCTAAAACTATCCTCGTTGTAATTTTCCGCACACTCTGGGTGATCTAATAAATGTTATCCCATGGCAGAATCATACTTAAGGGTGGGTTGTTTCCTAGAGTCTCGGGATTGTTCCTCCCTTTGTCGAAAGCTGTGGTTACGAATGTTGGTAGGAAGATGGTGTTTTTCCCTGTCTCCTAGTCTCTGGGATGTGCGGTCTACCTGACATCACACCGGCACGAAAATTAAAAAATAACCAAACTTTCCTGTGTGGCACGCAATCCTCTTGAATGGATGGCAGAACTTTCCGAATGCTAAAAATGAACCTAAGGTTGTCAGCAGCACTTAGTAATGGTCTTTTTGGTTTGATCTTCGAATCGCAAGGAAACATTGCCAAACCACGGCATTTTTTAAGTGAATGGGGCACTTTTGCGGACCGTACTTTTTGCTAGCCAAAAAACTTGCGATGTTCTTGCGGAAACAATCCGAAATAACGTCCTCCTGGGAGCTGTTTTCAATAAGAATAGCCTTTATTTTGTCCAGTTCCGAATCAAGCCGGTTTTTAGAGCAAATCATAAGTACCCGCTGAACTAGATCTTGGTGGTGTTCTTTTTCCTCTGTTTTCAACTAAAGGAATCTCAACGTAGCTATATCGATGCCACTGAAGGTTGGTTTCCTATATATACTGGTGAGAAATCCAGTAGCAGTACTTTCAACAAAACGTCGAAAAACGGCGAGGAGTTGCTCCTTTTCGAACGAGGAGTTTTGCTCCCTTTCGAACGTAAATTCTAAAGACGGATTCAAGGCGTTGAAATGTCGAAATATTAATAAATAATAATGTATAAGCTTCTGGTGATTTTACTTACATTTAAAATCTTTGCTCATATAAACATTTTTGAACTCACGCGCTCTTTTACTTTTTGTGCGTTTTTGATATTTCAACATTAAGTTCATTCACTTCTAACAATCCTATTTTACCTTTCAATTATTTGCGCTTTCTTTCTTGTTCCAGAATTCCTTATCCATTTCTTTTTCGTTATCTAGTTTTTGTAATATTCATAAGTATTACATATTTTGCAGTTCATGATGGATGGTTCTACTGTGATGTTACTAGCTGATGGATCTGTTTGTACTTCTTCTAATCAAGCATCTAAAATGGCATCTGCCAACATGGAGACAGCAGCAGCAAAGGAGACAACAGAGGGAAAGTTGCCAACCTGCACATATCCCTATGACTATGACTGGTGGCTTATCAATTCGAAAGGAGAAAGGTTTCACAGAAAAGCAAATGGAATCGAGGTCAAATCAAGTGATATACAGCTATCTGCTTCTCTCTGCCAAGCATCTTTACAGGTTATTCTTTTATTATTTTTTTATTATACAGCGAGAATTCTGTTTTAATAATTGACAGAGAATTATTGTTGTTTTATTTAAGCGTTTTCTAAGCTGTCCACATCAAAAACAAACGGCCCTCTGTAGACAGTTTTTCCACTTAGCCGCGTTTATTGTCCATTAACCATGATTAAACGCGTTTGAAACATTTCAAAGCTTGTTGCATAAATGGCAAAATTAAGCTGCTCGTGGAATAGAGAATTAATTTTTATTTCCACAGTTTGCTTGAACTACTGTTATTATTGATTTCATAAATTTCCCTTGCGCTTTTTGTGTATGACGGTCGGTAATAATTATTTTAATACGCATATCTATAATGCCGACTCGGTGCAAACTTAAAGCAAGCCTTCAAATATAATCAATCTAATATGGGCACAATTTGTCAACTGACTGATCACTTTGGATATGATGAGATCTCAATTGGTAAAAATTGCGTCTAGCGTGTATTACTAACTATGCTGTTGCGTTTAATTTAGTGCAGTTTTCGTATTTCTAATAATCCTCTTGTTGTTCATAATTCAAGGTTATGGAAACTAGAGAGGATGGGACAATCATTATAAAGAGACCTGATGGGACTCGAATTGTTGAACATAACGATGGAACAAGAATAACTACTTTTACCCCTGTAAAATCAAGTAAACGGGAAGATGAGACAGGAGAGCAAGAGATTTGTAATTTTGACACTATTGAATTCATCAAGGTTATCGCCAGTTTTTTTGTAATTTATATCTGTTGAGCCCATTTTCTGAACATTCTGTATTTAGTCCAAATATTCCCATAATTTTTCCAGGTTGAAAGTGAGGGCTTCGCAACAGTTTTAATCAACTATCGGAATTCTGAAATGCAGGCGACTTTTGGGAATGGCACTATTATATCTTCAAGTCTTGCAGGCAGCTATAAAGTATCAAAACCAGACACCGCTAAAATTTTTGTTAGTGAGCAAGGTAATGATGCGATAAACTAACTTATTTCTTTGTTTACAATCGAAATGATGATATATTTTCCTTTGCTGTTAACTTTTTTCTCCTTAAATAGAAACCTGCCTTTTCTTTTCTCAGGTGATTTGGCTTTTGTACCGAAGAAAAACTTTTCGGAAAACCTGCCGTCAGAAAATATTTTCAATCTTTTGGATGAGAATAGTCCTCCAACAGGAGTGTATCTGTTTCGGAACTCAAATACAGCGCTGTTTTCCACAGTAGACTGTGAGGGAAATAAATTTACTGTTTGTTCGTCTGGAGATGCTCGTGTCGAAAGAGCAGAGAATTTTGTTAATTCAAGTAACGGTAATGTGATCACTTCTTTCTACTATTTGTAACTAAAAATTTTACGGCACTAAAACAATCTTCCTCTCCGTAAATAATCTGGCATTTATTCCACAGCGGCTAAAACAGCTGAAAGACATCATGCCTGTAACTGACATTAATGAGAGGATAAAGGAAAATATAATACCTTTTATATAAGTCAAATATTCATTTACATCATAAGAGGGTTTACCAATTATTAAAGTATTGATTTAGCATTCCTTTTAACCTGTTAACCATCCTATTCTGGCCTTGTCCGAATCCCATGAAAACGAAATAATAAAAAGGTCTTAAATCTTTAGATGATATAGAGGGAAATTTGATGCCACGCTACTTTGTCGTTAATCGAGATGGAGGAGGAGAGGAAGTTCTGCACAACTGCCTTGTCTCAGATTTGATGCTACAGGCTGATAAAAACCCAATGGTCGCTATTTTGGAATCAGGCTCTTTTACCGAGAATGGAAAAACTGGAATTACCGTTCTAAGACCAATTGAAGGTAACGGTAGCATCTTTTCTAAATTACTTTATGTAAAACCATGAGTTGAAATCTACAAAACTCATATCTTCATGTTATTTGGGGCAAAAGATGAGGAATTCCCTTCCACTTGGAAGCAGAACGGTCTGAAACTTTAAGAAAATCTCATGCTGCTGCTCAAAGAAGAAAACAATAGCACGCTGGGATTGACCAATCGGCAGGCGATTTGATTGGTTTAGTACACAAAAGAAAACAAAAGAGAATTGAAGAAGTAATGAAACGAAAAAGAGGCCAGAAGAAGCTTTTGACGTAGTTGCGCAGACTCTACTGATTTGATCAGTTTGAGTCTGGACGCAGGCTACCACAATGCAGCTCTCTTTGAAACCGAACTAGCATCAATTGCATGAAGTCCGCCCGAATCCACTTTCTACGTCCCCCACATATCAATATTGTGTTTTGTTACCAAATCATTGTCTACGTTGTCAAACATGTTTATCGCTTAATCTATCAACTCTTGTACAACATTTATCGTGGGGGTAAGGAGAGCTAGGTAATTGCCTGGAATTTCCAGTAATTGAGTCAACTGTGGACTGCAAAATTTCAGGGTCCTATTCTCCCTGGTGACGTGAATTGAGGAGCATATATTATACGCATGAAGCCAATTTTATCGTTGATTATACCTATGCTTTTGTGCCGTTGGTGCTCACTGTCACTTGTGTGTGTGATGTTTGCAATGATATAGCCTTAATGGTAGATATTTTTACTTCCCTTTCTGCATCTAGGCTACTTGAGTCAAATGTGGTTCAAGGAAAAAGATGAAAATGACATTATTCCTTTTGGTCTTAAAGATCGAGATTTCAAAACTCTTTCAGCATGTAGGAAATCATACTCAGGAGAGAAATTTGGGTCAAAAACAAGTATACCGCATTTTTTTTTAATTTAGAATAAGATGTCGTGTGTATTGAACAAGCCTTTCTTCTATTCACCCTTAGTATAGAGTTCATATCTCATCTTTCTATGAGCTATATTAACGTACTATGTTTGCTGCGTTGTTTTTCATGAAAACAGCAGATGATGATTGTTGCAATATTTAAGTTGGATGTTTGATTTCCGTTAAAGTAAAGGGGATTTCCATTCTGTGAATTTCCATTCATTCATGGAGACCTAAAAGCTTAAGGTATTTCCGAACCGAACTGATACAACATGGGACGTATTTATGTGGCCTGATTCCTAAAATTACTGATGATCGAGATGAAATGTTTAAGGCCAGTATTCACTTCAGCCATCAAGCTGTTTGTTATTTTAAAGGTCATAGAAAGAAATCATATGCAAATATCTACATAGACGCTTTTCACGTGTAGATACGTGTAGATACTCAACTATTTTAAAAATATTTAAAAGATTCAGGTTTTCGCGGATTATTCAATACTCCAGTTAAATCTAAATGAAAAAGTGTCCTTCTCATGTCTACTTGAATCTTCTTGTTTCACATATACTTGATTTTTCCTTGTATTTCAAAGGTGCAATATACATCGTTTTTTTTTATAAGGTGTGCCTTTTCAGATTGGTAGTGAAAAGACAGCCGTTGCGTCGTCTGCACGCTCTGCTCTTCCTACCATTCTCTCGTTTCGGCATCTTGTGAAATTTAGTGGCCTTGATGATAACAAACGCAAGAAAATTCTGAACTGCCTTGACAACTACCGTTCATTTCTTACAAAAAGCTTGAAACAGAATGGGACCCAGTCGATCCAAGAAAACTAGAAGAGCAAAGTAATGCTTATGAGCTTTCTTTGGGCCTTTCGAGTAAGGTAAGCACAATTTTTTTTCAGGACCTCAATCATTTACGTAACTTTACCTTTTCAAAACTTTGATAACAAAAGGCTGTGTGAACTTTCTCTCTCTCTTACAGTCCAGAAAAATGCAATCAAAGCAGGACCCATCAGGTGTGTACTTTGTATGTCCTGTTCATTTGACCTCTGATGTTCTCTTTAGAAAGAAAATTCCCGTTCGATCTGGCCAATAAAATCATTTCTGCGTACCAGCCCAAAGCCCCTGCGTAACAAAAGTATAATCGAAAAAACTTGATTTGGGTATGTTTCGGGTAGACTGATTACCCGAGTCGTAGTTATCGCTATTGAAATAAATGCCAAGACTACTCGAACTACGACTCATAATCGAACGGTTATCTTTCTGGACTACGTGATTTAGTACTAAAACGGCTGCCGAATAGTGCTCGTGTGCTCTACTGTGAGGATGCAATGAACCAGCCTCGTTTCAATGCGCACTTTTTGGCACGGTCCAGTCCAGAAAATATGCCGTGATATTATGTGTCCCAGTTTCAGCGACCTCGGTTTGGTATTTGTCTCCGTCTGATGAGCGATAAGTGGGACTCAAGTAATAAGCCTATGTTTCGGGTTTTTTGTTCATTTTCCTTTCATCTTTTCGTTATCACCAGAATCTATTTAATTCGACGTTAGTCTGTGTGCCAGCAAAATTCGTCGTCCTATTTATTTCACAGTGTTTGACCGTTGCTTGTCCAACATTTTTTGCGTGCGTTAAGCAAAATACGTTTTTGAACTTTTTCAAAAATATCTCGCTACAAATTTTCCTGTTTTACTTGTCAAGCACTGTTTGATCGTTTGGCCAGGGCCTTTGAGAGTCACTGGTTAACATTCAATAAGCTTTTCTTTCATTTATGAAAATCTTAAATGTACCTTTTGCTTCAGAGATCTACAAAACCTTCTGTCGATTAAACAAACACAGAGAATAGGGCCAAACCTTAAAATATTACACAATACCTTCACAACCCTGCAGTACTCAATTTTATCTACTAATGTTTGGGCTTAACTATCAGCCTACTGCTTTCTGGATTTTCTTGGGCTCATGAAAGAGTATGTTTGAAGCATCAATTTTCCCTGAAAAGCAACATGGAGAGAAGACACTTGAAATCATTAGACAATAAAACATTTTTCCTTCATCTGCTAATTAGTACTGTAGTATTGGAGGGTGCTACGAAAAAGACGAAAATCCAGTGTGAAATTACTACTGTCTCCTAACCTTTTGGCCTGGAATGAGTTACTGTGTATTGTTTTAAAAGGCAGACAATGAGCATTCGTTCAGCAACTTGTTAAAAATGATGCTCTTGCTAGGGCGATGTGATTATGTAATTAGACCAAGTATTGTGTAGTGTGAAAAGTCAAGGGCCTAGTTACGTAAACATTTTCTTAGAGGGCGCTGTCAAAAGAAACTGGCCCTTGAAAATGAAATCTGTGATCAGTAATCTTTAATTGAATTTGGAAGAATTCCGGCCACAATCTCATTTAAAGAAGTATTTTCTGCAGTTAGTTAAATCCTACTTTGTTCAAGGTTCATCGTTTGGACCTTTGTTTTGGATCATCATTTAAAATGACCTAGTTCATAAAATTGACTTTTGTAAAATCAGTATGTATGCTATTGAGCATCAGGCATGCTGATCAGACAAACGCTCTAGTTGGTAGAAAGGTGTTTAAATAAGGACATCAAAGCTGCAATACAGTAGTGTAGTAATATCATTTACTAGCAAATGAAAAGAAATATCATACCGTGGTCAAATTGGTCCTCCGAAAGCAACAGATACTAAAATAACCTTAAGGTGAATCAATTGATCCGGCTAACCTGCTCAAGTTATTGGGTGTAATAATTGATGATAAGATGAATTTTATTGAGAAAATTAGAGAAATCAGCAAGAAAAGTCAGAGACTGGGGATGCTAAATCGATTTTGTAACATCATTTCAACGACTCTGAAAATGACTATCTACAAGAAATTAATCCTTTCTTATATTACCTATTGAAGTGCTGTTTGGCATTTTGCCAAATCTTGTGATCTCAGATATAAAGAGGATACAAGAATAGGCAATGAATAAAATGTATTGTGATAAATCAAACAGCAATGAAGAACTATTACAGAGAGCAAATTTACCTTCTCTGCAGAACAGAAAAATCTAAGATATTGAAATACAAGGTCAAACACGGATAGGTTCCTGAATATATTTCAAAGCTGCTTGACAAGCCAGACTAAGTTATGCACTTAGAAACAATTACTCTCTTCTACCAAGATATAGAACAGTTATGAATGGCAAACATTCAAACTGATATTTTGGGCCTGTCTTTTCGTCTAAAATAATTAAATAGGAAAGAGAAAATCCTTGTTTGAATTCTTTTCGTAAAAGTGTGAGAAAGTTAGATCTAGTGAGCATAGTTACAGAGAGCTGCAATGGACAATGTAAATATTGTAATGAATAACTGACTTTTCTTTTCCTTTTAATATGTGATACTATCTTTAATACGTCTACATTTCTCTAGACATTAGGTTATCTTATGCTATTTTATTTATGATATCAAATCAAGTTGTAATTAGGTTTAATGGTGTCCCCAATTATTATCATTGCTAAAGATGTATGACACTTAAATGAGGTTATAATAATAATTATTATAATAATAATAATTATAATAATAATATTTATTTTTAAAAGCCGGGACAAGGAATATAAAACAAGGAAAGAGTAAGCGTTCTGGATAGGAGTAAACAATGTATGATCGTGTATATTCGTCCAACAACGTTTCTCGTTTGGCCTGGTCTTAAGGCCGCCTGAGCTGTGCCCACTTTTGTTAAACCTTAACGGACAAAATTTAGGACAGCCCAAGTTTTTTTGTATCTGCAATTGTGTCGGGCTGAGGTCTTCGTAAACTTTGTCTCGCCTAAGCTATTATGTTTGAGATCATGCTATGCGAGTTTAATTCTTTGAGAATTTGTAGTCTTATTAATGAATTGGTGCATTGTTTATTTCTACAGAAATCATGTTGTCTCCTGAAACATCAGCTACTTGTTATATGAAGGCTACTGCTCCACCCATTCCAACGCCACAGCCCAAAGCAACACCTCAAAGACCTCAAGTAGAATGGGAACAAGACAAGATCCAAATGGCTGAGTTGAAGTTTGCCAAGAGTTCCCTGAAGTCTGAGATAATCCCACCGTATTTTGACACAGAAGAAGGTTAGTTCGGCATTGTTTTGTTTATTAACATTCCCTGATAAAGGAGACCAATTCAATCAGTACAATTATTTCAACAACAGGCCAAGAAGCCACAGAGACGGAGGTCCCAGGAAAATACTCTTTAAGCGCTGAATGTTTGACTGCGCGAGTCAATACATTGTCATCATTGGTATAACAAAAAGCGAGTAAAATGAATCGCCTGAGTTTAAATTGAAAAGTTCTGTTGAATTTATGCAGTTTGAATGCGGTACTATATAAAAGCGATAGCTTTAACTTTACCTTTACCCTTGAGAATTACTGAAGATAACTTAATCAGAGTGAAAAAAATTCAGGGGGGCCTAGGCTAAATAATAATAGCTACCATCTTAACTTTGCCCATCAAATGAAAGTAATCTAAAAATGCTACTTGAACAGTACTTACTTTCTTTCATATAGTCATTTAGTTTTAGAAAAATTGCACTGCTCCATTTTCAATTTGTCCCAAATTTTGTCTGTCTGAAAACTGCTCAAAAGTTCAAAGTAAAATTTTAAGCAATCTCAATCTATTACTTCACGTAAAATGCTTGAATCATGGGTATTCCACAGAACTGAAATTCTTTTTGGCTTTGTTTTGATGGTCGATGGTGGCACTTAGAAGTACCAAAGATTAAATATGTAATTGATATGTTTCATGCTCCAATTTGGTATATACCGTAATTCAGGGCAGAGATTCCTGTTTAAAAATGGAAGCAAAGAAAATATGGAGCAGATTATATTTGCCCTTGCAAAAGAAACAGTACACCCAACTGCACGACAATCAAGCATTCAATCTAGTGAAGACTTGAAAGTTCTTGCACAAGAAAAGTTTCTGTCAGGTAATTTCATTTTTTATTTCATGTCTATTGTTGAACCACAGAAACAATATTTTCATTAGACTATCATTAGACGTGTAGCGAATTTCTGTGATCGTTGGTCTGGATTTTATGAGCGGAACATGGGACTCATGTAATAAGTCTATATTCGATGTATATATCCATCATTGTATTTCAGTCGCCCTTCAGACGAATATTCCACTCAGGTAGTCGAATGTTCGATTATTATGCGACACCACTTTATACGCCGAATTTAATTCAATTTAATTCGACTGTAGTGGAGCGTTTAATTATCGTATTTTCTATTTCCTTTTGTGATCATCGTGATCATCATCATAACCACCATCATCATCATCATTATCATCATCATTATCATCATCAATATCATAACCATCATCGTTTTCTTCTTCATTAAATTCGTCATCGTTATCATCATCTTCATCTTCATCATCATCGTCGTCATCGTCCTTCGGAGATTGCTACAGCGTCGCTATTTTTAGTTGAGACATGTTGCACAGTTAAAACAATCGTAATTTATGCACAGAGGGTTATTTTACCATTGGATACCGACTACACTTCTTTTCCAGCGTAAGATAAAAGAAGTGCTGCATATATCTTGGGAGAAGCCATCTCTCAATAAACAACTATATCATTATAATCTAACATTATCATAATTGCTTCGTCTTTTCTATTATTTCTTTGTTTTATTGTTTAAAGTGTAATATTAAGTGATAATACGAAACATGTCTAAACTAAAAGTCGTTGTCTTCATTTTACATTTAAAGAAATCTTTACATGAACTACTATTAATTGTGCGTATAAAATATAAAATTTTTCACAATTTTAACTATAACTGTGAAAAGAGAAATAAATGGAAAAACAACGAATAAGAAGACAAGCAAAATAAAATGCCAGACCGGGATAAAAATAGAAATACTGTATGCTAAAATATAAAAAGAAGAAGGAAATATCAAAAAATGATTAGAAAAATAGCACAGAAATTAACAAACAGAATAGAATGAGAATTAATTAATTACAATTTAGACGCAAACAATACTCCACAGTCATTGGCTCTTTTCTTGACTTGTGCTTTAATAAGCCGTGCCGCTTACATTCAATTATTATTCTCATTAGACTTTCATTTTGTTAAGTTTAAAACATTTCTATTTTTATCAAACACTTCGCACCCATTTCACGATTTAGGACCATCAGGTTCGATATTCGGATCATATCATAACGAATTAAAAGTGATTTTTTCTAGTCTAGAAATTTTTTTCTAGTCTAGAAAATGTTTTTTTGTAAAATTTCTTTCAAATTTGCTAATTTTGAGAACCTTTTTAATGAGAAATATTTTGCTATCCACCTCGTTCGACGACCATGTAAGTGAATATTAAATATAGGAATATATTTTTCTAGAAATGTTGCCTGGATCAACACCAGATTCTTCGTTTGCTCACAGTGTCAATCCAAATGGAAATACACCATCTACAACATTCGAAAAGGACCCTCAAGATTTGAGAATTGTTTCAAGAAGCAATGGTGAACAAAGACCTTCTAACCCCACACCCAAGCATGCGTCAAAAATTGTTCAGAATAATTCACCAAATTTTCAGCCAAATCACGGATACTATCAAGGCTTTTGTGCAAATGGCTTTACTTCGACTATCTACGATCATGAAGGTATTTTACTGCTTCTTCCGAAGAGTAATATTTGTTTGCTCCCTGGTTCGTGTTGTCAATTTTATAGAATTTCACGTTATTCAAGTTAGTTGGGGTTCTCCCTCGCCGACGGCAAAACTTTCCAAATCCTGTTATTCTTTTCGATGTCTTACTTTGATTTGCTCCCTTGGCCTTATCTTGCTTCTATTACCCAACCATGAGCGATAGCGCGGCTGACTTTGCAGAAATTACCGACTTACCTTGTTTTTTTTAACCCCAGTCCTTTTTTCGCCTTTTTGGGCTGAAGCCTTGCCTTGGAGCCTGTCGATATCGGTTTTTATTTTGCAATTTTAATTTTATTTTATCACAGATTTTGCTCAAAAACCTGCTGTTCGCTCTGGATTTTTTCTTTTTTTTTCAATTTATCGATTGGGGTTTCCGCATTTTTCGCGATGCACACTTGGACGTTTTTAGTAAAGTGCCGTTTGGTCTTGACAAGAATCAAACAAGTGCGAGAGGTGCAACCAGATGACAAATTAACTGGTTGCACCTGTTAAAAATACTTGTGGGGGGAGTCTAGCAGCAATATGTGTTTCCTCAAAGACTTTAATACTCTTCGACAAAATGACGGTGCTCTATCATATCTACTGAAGAATGCAACTTGAACGGAGCGTTTAATAAGTCATTAGGAAGTCTCCTGAAGAATCAATGAATGTTTTCTTCCCAGTCCCAATGTTCAAACCCTTAAAGACCATTAAGTCGAAATTGGATGTGGAATTAAATCTCCGTTAACGGACACTCCTGAGCAACGGACAGCTAGGAATTACCCGCAAAATTTTTCATTCCAAAGATCACTTTTTTTCATTCATGCAACCTCCAAACAGCAGACCCTCTCTGGAGTGGTGTTTGTTGCCAGATTCACTAACAATTTCCAGTGGTAGCTGCATTATGAATGTTTCTAAAGTTCTTCTTCCCTTTGTTAAACACTTTTTTGCAAACTGAAATATTTAAGTATTAATTCAAAATATTATTTTAGTAATTCTGTTTCAGGGTCTGTGGAAAATATCCAGGCTGATATATCTGCGCCTACAGAGCTAGCGCAGCTGTCATGCAATATTCCCGAATCTTCCAGAAATGCTGGTGTAAAAAAGAATAAACAAGTGAGTCGATTATTCTTTCATTTTCAGAAGCTAACAAACCTTAATTTTTTCCCTCCTTTGATTCTCAGCCCAAAAGAATAACGAAATAAAATGAGCCTTAACGATGACCATTTGCAACGAAGGGTATGTTAATTACTTACGTGATGTGTTGCTTGGCAAATTTTTTTGGTGAAATTTCGTAAAAGTTCTTTTGCAAAAAAAAACTGTTTCTATCTAGAAACATTTCTTCAGAGCATCGAAAAAAATTCATTGGACAAGATTAAAATTTTCGGTTTTCTAGAGTGCCATTTGGTGCAGATGACAACAGGGAACAAGAAATAAGACTTAGAGAAGTTTAAATTTGAAGCAACAGAAATTTTGCAAGAGGGAAAAACCCAAAGCAGAAACCAGAAGATGAAGGAGTGAGAAATCCAAGTAAAATATTAGGACAAGTGTGGGATAAAGTCAAATATACTTTAGAAATACAAGTACCCAAGTCAGAGAACAATCTCGGAATTTAAATAAAATAGAGTAGGAGAATTGGTTCAACGGTTCAAGCTGGCCTCTGGATGAAAGTAAATAGCCAAACCAGCCAATATTAAACGTCTCACGTCAATTTAACAGTGAATTCAAACCAGTTAAAGACATCGTCGCGTTTACCCAAGAAAGAGAGCAGAATGAGTGGGACAGTTTATTAGAAAGAAATAATTACTGGACTTCGTTAAGAGTGACAGCGTGATGTTTGCGATTCACAAAGAACTGTGTAAACAAACTTCGTAAGAAAGAACTATTGAAAGGACCATTAAATGAAATCCAAGATGCCAAAGAACATTAAATACGCAAAGAACACACCCATTTACCCGAAAACCTAGATGGACCAGGGTGGAAATAAGAGAAAGACTCAAAAACAGGTTTTCTAAAATGCATTGAAAGAATTCAAGGTTATGAGCCGGTGTATTTAGAGAATTGATTGTTTACTGAAAAGTTAATCAAACATTAAGACGCGAAAGGTGGACATTTTCGAGTGAAATGGTCAAAATGTTGTTGATGGAGGAATGGCAAAAAGTATTGAAGACAATAAAAACTCTGTGGAACATTGACTTGAACAATAAAACCAAAATTATCAACTATGAATATTTAAGGGAATGGACACCGGTTAAAAATAGCCTTTTAGCTCCGATTTTGGCCAATTTCAAATTTGCCTCAACACTAAAAAGAAGGTGCTGAATTCGAATCTGAAGTCGAAATTTCTCTATGACCTAATTTTCCATTATTTTGAAAACGAGGCCCTTAGTTGAAATGGTCTATCGAAACATGTTTTAGAAAAGTTTGCTATCGTCACGATAATAAAGAGGAGTAGCTAGACAAGACGCGTAGACCAAGCAAATCGAGTGATATAGATTCATGAATGCTTGGCGGTCTCTTAGACAAATAAGGCAATACAACACATAGGGTTGTCTGTTTTCGTTATTTTATAACTAATAATGATATTTTTGTTTATGAATTGTAATTTGCCACCAGATTCTTGGTAGCCAACCCAATTTCTACAATCCAGTTTACGGCTTTCTTTCAATATCGGTGTCCATTGGTTCAGCGTTTGATATGATGATGTCGTGTAAACTGTTCTGTTACTGGTGTTTATTTTCCACGAAGCATCATTGTCTGGCTTAGTTCTGACTAGATCTTCTGGCATGATCTTTATGGGTCTTCTAAATAATTCACTAGGAATGTCTTTCTCCTTTAACACGAGATTTCTTTCTATTCAACCCCCTTCTAACTTTATGGACGAAGTGTTTCAACCTCCTAATTTCTTTAACTTCAACTTAAATAAAGAAACGTATTTTAGCATTTCATACTTCTGCATGGATTCTTTTGATACGTTTCGTGCAAAAGTTTAAACAATTATGCTTTCCATCTCTTTTACCGCCATTTATCTCTTTGATATTCTCACTAAATTTTGTCGTTGGTCGTTGAAGATATGGCCAATAATGAAGGCCTTTTGATGTCTAAAACTGTCGTAGGTCTGGTTTTGCAGTTAATTTTCTTCAGTACCCCTTCGTTTGTTTTCCCTTATACCCAACGAATTCTTAGTAACCTATGTTAACATTTCACTGTAATTCTTTTTTTAGTTTTCAAGAACCGAGGAAGCTGCTAGGCGACAATTAAAAACAGCCTCTATTGCTGGATCTGTCAATCCGCAATCGACAGAACACATGCATGGTTTCAAAGTTGATCCTGCCTTTGTTGATTTTGGTGTACTAAAGGAAGGTCATGTGTATTCTTTTCCAGTCTTCTTACATAATGTTGGTGTTGACAGTTGTCGATTCAAAATCAAGCAGCCACCTCCGTCTACTGGAATAAAGGTCGGATACAAGGCAGGATCGGTATGGATTTAATTTTTTCTTCTTATTTTTTGTTTGGGTTCTCTGCCTAATTGAGAATTGAAATGCCTATCGTAACAGATTGCATATCATATCCCATTGTCCGATTTTGTTGTTTATTTTACATACTTTCAGTATGATTTGTAATAGTGTAGCTAAAACATAGTTTCCATCTGTTGTATTAATTGTAGGACAATTAATTTAGTTAATTTTACATAGAGTATAAAAGTTTACAATAACGGATCACTTAGGACAACACTACAAACTACTATACAACACTTAGCTACAAGGACGATACTAGGAGGAGCAAAATATCATGACTACCTCCTGGCATTTAACAAAAACCTAAACTCAGCTAATTATACACCATAAACCTAAACACAACTAATTATAATAATTTATGAATAAGGCTAAACTAATGAGGCATTTCAAAAAACAGACGACATTTTTAAACTTGTAAGACATGTCTAAGACCCCCAGTTTACACGATATCGGTACCACACCGGTACGATTTGACACCGGCATGAAACCATGCCGGTGTGGGTTTTTTATCATCCCGTTTACACGATACCGGTGTGATTTCATTTCGCTTTCGTTAAACAATGGCTGTGACATCATAGAGCTTGATTTTGTGATTTTGGGCTATGGCCTAAGCTCTAACAAAGAACAAAACCAAAAAATAAACCAAGAGAGCAAATTGCAAACAGTCCCCGCCGCTCGAGGCAAACAAATTTTAGCAACCAGCCATTATTTCATCGATGTAAATAAAAAATACACGAAAATAGTGTCTCAAAAGTCTAATGAAACCAAGTGTAAGACGAGAAAAAGCAACTAAATTTACTTAAATCGATAAAGAAAATCAAGTTTCATGATATTACATCAGAAAAACAATTAATAAAGAAAATATTACGGTATATTTCCTATACTAAAAGCAATCGAAGTGAAACCGATATGGAATCGTATCGGTACCATGCCGGTATGGGTGTTTACACGATGTCGCTATCACACCGGCATGAAATCGTACCGGTGTGGCTATCGACATGTGTTTTCACACCTTTTATGCTGGTGTGGTACCTATATCGTGTAAACGGCTCGTCTAAAAACAAAGATTCCGCACCGGTGTCATCAAACCGGTGTGGTACCGATATCGTGTAAACGGGGTCTTGAGACTGTAAAACTCATCTGGGATCCGAAATATTCGGGATGATTTCGGGAAAAAGGAAGGGACAAGAGTAATTTGATATAAGGAACGATTTAGGAACAAGACACAGAGTACACACTAATTCAGTAATAAAATTATTTATCCAAAAAGTTTAGGGATAAATATGGGACAATTTAGTGTTGAAATAGGGTCTTTCCTGCTGACATTCTTTTCTTTCTTTGTTTTTCTTTCTCCAATGAATGCACCATTTTGTTTGTTCAAAATTCTAATAACAGTAAAATAGCGCGAGATATTTAAAAAAAAGTTGCGGATTCAAAACAGGGGGTAAGATAACATCTAATAAAGTAATACAATTTTTTTGGTTGAGTGGCCCTTTTGAGATACCTTTCTAGCATAGAGCTGTATCAAAATCTTGAATTTTTTGCTTTACATCCACTTATCAAAGAACAAAATGATAAAGGAGCATTTCTTTACTTGAATAATGCCTTCTCCTTGAAGAATTCAGATACCATCGGAAGTATTTGCAGAAAAGCAACGCAATTCTGCTGTCTTACTGAGCTGCTCAATATCGCAAAAGAACTTTACCTATGCGTCTTTTTGTGTTCCCTCGCTTTACCTTCTGTTATAAGACAGCCTATTGACGCATATAATCTACTGAATTCAATAAGTCACCGAACATGCACTGAGATAATGTTTAATACTATCATTTTCCAAGAAAAACGGATTCTGTGGATAAAAGCACGCACATACCTCGATGTGCAATAGCACTCTTTGATTTTGTCATGACTGCAAAACTACTGTAACACGCTATTACTTCTGCTGAAAATCCCGTCAAACGAAAGCATTTTAGCATTACTAGTTTCACAGAAAGCAAACTGCATATTGTGGATTGAGATAAAGCTGCAAGTAAAGCAGCTTCAATTCAAGCGCTGCTTCTGACAGTATTGAGAAATTGGGCTGGTGGCTACCGCTTCCAGCTTTTCAAGAGGAATTGCACAAGAAAAAGCAGATTGCAGCAATGATAGAAGCGTTGAAAGGAAGCCAAAAATTTTTTTCAGCAATCCAACATAAAAGTTTTTAAAATGATATTGGAAAGTTTCTTATCACTGCTTCCCGCCTCATTCATGCCGAGGAATATGATAATTTCTGTGATGATTGGAATTTGGGCAGAGAATTTCCATCAAATGTAAGTTCACTTTGGTTTCAGTTAAATTAGCTAGACAATTTCCCCTGGGCAGCATACTCTCCTTTGGTAGACGGAGCTCTGGGCATACAAAATCCTTCCAAGTTGCAATGTCTATTCAGAGCCCTTCTGAGTTGCTGCACAAATGCAGTGGAAAAACTGAGAGGCCATGTTGCCAGTTCACGAGTTCATGACAATGCCACTTTGAAAGCATTAGACCTATGCTGATACATGGAAAACAGAATTGTACCTATAGACGCTTAGTTGAACAGACAGGTTTCTGACCAAATAGCTAAGAACCGTGAGAATGTCAAGCCGATCATAGAGACAATTATAATGTTTGGACGGCAGAATATTTCACCGAGTTCACCGGGATGATGCCAGATATTTTGAAGATTTAGAAAGCAATGCAGGCAATCTTCGGGCAATCCCTACGATATTGTGTAAATGTGATAACCCTGACTTTGACGTTCTAAAAAAGCACAAAACGAGTTATTCAGCATTAGTGGCGAAATAACCAGAGAAATCTAATCGAAGAAGTGAAGGAATCAAAATTCTTTATGCTGATATAAGCAATGTAGAGCAGATGGCAATCGTGGCACGATTTGTTGATAGAAAATCTATCATACTATATCCCATGTAGCAAGTGGCAATCTGGAGAACACCTGAGCCGCCTCGATACAAAGAAATCGAAATAACACTTCAGCTGACACTCAAATTGAATATTATCATCGCACACTGTCAATATCATTCAGAAAATGTAGCTTCAGAAATCAAAATATATTATTATGTAGCTTCTACCGTTAGCCCATGACTTGGTATTTTGTGTGGTGGAGATTTTAATGAACACCGTATGGTGATGTAAGAATAACCAAACATATTTGTTAAACTAAATAGTCACTGTATGCTCTATATATTTCTGTGGTTTTGTCAGTTCTCTACAAAGGTTGTCAGTTCTTCCCTGCAGCTTTGCAGCAAAATGTTTTAACACTTGTCAACATTTGTCATTTGTTTGAGTTTGTGTTGAACTTTATATGCTGGGATATAAAGTTGTAATATAAATATGAATATAAATATAAATATAAATATAAATATAAATATAAATATATCGATGTAATATTAAATATATTGTAAGTGCTATTTATAGAGGGGACGCGATGACCTTGTGTCTTTTATAAGTAGCACCTCATGCAGCTTACGATTGTCTGCAACCTAATATCGTTCTTTTAAATGGCAGGTTGCTGCAGGAATGCGAGTCAGGCTGGACATAGAAATGTTTGCTATTGCAGTTGGTGTAGAGGGAGAATTTGGAACTGGTACCATTGAAGAACGAATTGAAATTTTTACAGAAGCCGATATTATATATTTGCCTGTCACTGCAAGTATCCTTTTATATTTTCAGAATGCGAAAAAAAGAAAGAAAACTGAATTTTTCTTTGCTTTTTTTATAATTATTTTAACCGAAATGTTCCACATTAAGATTTAGATGATCTCAATTGCTACACCTGCTAAACTTCGTCGTAAACTTCCGTCTGTCATAGAAAATTAACTTGGCTCTTGCAAAATTTTGCCACTGAGAAACTCATCTAACTCATTAAATTTTCCCAAAACAAGTTTGCTGGGCCTTCAAATGAAGACCATTTCATTTCACTTTGTCATGTAATTGTGATAATGAAACTTTTATTTCTGCGAATTATCATTAGCAGGATAAAGTTTGTAAGGCATCATATATATGGTTTCAAAGCAATCAACTTTGAGAAGTTTTGTACATGCAACTTACATATAGTGCAATCGCTTAGGAGTCAAATTGTGCACTTTATGATACAAGCATGAAATTTGGCACCAGTACAGAGTTTGATGCGCCAAACAAAATGAGAAACAGACCCAACTCAGAAAATGGCCCCGAAAGCTATTTTTAGACTGGGGTACTTGACCCCAATCCCCAAAAACTTTTTCTTCTATAACTCAAAAACTATTAACGATACAGAACTGAAAATGAGTACAGTTACATATTTTAATATGCTTAATACAACGAAAAACAGATCCATTCAAAAAAATTCCCCCGAAAGCTATTTTTAGACTGGGGTACTTGACCCCAGCCCCAAAAATATTTTTTTCTATAACTTGCAAACTATTTCCGATACGCAACTGAAAATGAGTACAGTTACATATTTTAATATGCTTAATACAACGAAAAACAGATCCATTCAAAAAATTCCCCCTAAAGCTATTTTTAGACTGGGGTACTTGACCCCAATCCCCAAAAACATTTTTCTATAACTCGAAACTATTAACGATACAGAACTGAAAATGAGTACAGTTACATATTTTAATATGCTTAATACAACGAACAACAGATCCACTCAAAAAATTCCCCCGAAAGCTATTTTTAGATTGGGGTACTTGACCCCAGCCCTAAAAATTTTTCCTCTATAACTCGGAAACTATTTACAATACAGAACTGAAAATTAGCAAGGTTACATATTTGGTATGCTTAATACACAAACAACAGATCCATTCAACGAAATTCCTCCAAAGTTATTTTTAGAAATGGGTACTCGGGTGTAGCCCTCTAGGGTTTCCAACTCAGAAGTTATTACGATTCGAAATTCGTGTGACGTCATCAAAATGCAAAACTGATATTTTGAGTCTTAACCGTTTCGTGCATAAATCTTTCTTTTGATGTGTTCAGCGTTACTTTTAGGATAAAAGCATCATGTTCTCGGTCACGTACGCTAATTTTTGTCATTTCAAACCTTAAATTACGAAGAATGCTCGTAATTTCAATTGCGATGCAGCTAGGGTTCCGAACTACTATGAATATTGAAAAAGATGCAAAAGATAAAACATTTTCTGCTTACTTTCTCTGAGAATGTTAATATGATTGAGCTAGATAGATCTAAGCACTAAAAAGTGGATCTCAAGGTAATCATATACCAAAAATAGGGGCACGCTTACAAAAGTTGAACAGCCGCATTTTGATACGTGGTCACTTGGTTAGGAAGAATGCTCAAAGAAAGAGGGGAACTGCCATTGAGGGCTGAGTTTCATTGCATAGACGAAACTCCATATCATCAAAAGGTATGTCCATTTCAGTCGACAAGATTGGCGAAAGACAAGAAGAAATTGCGCAGCCACTTGCCAGCTACTTGCGATTGCTGAAATGAACTGGAGCGAATCTTAGCGAAACCAATCGACCGATTCAGTTTTAGTTCAATATTTCGGCAACAAAATTTGTGCCAGAATAGGAGCCACAAGCCAGATAATATCTGAATCTGCGAACTTAGCCTATAAATCCTATTTAGCCTTTTTCTTACGTTTTTTTATTATTATCATTCAGTGCTCGTCTCTGCTATTATTGGAGAACTCATCCCACAAAGCCGCACTTACAAAGTTATACATTTGTCAACGTAACAACTTGCGAACTGCGTCTCTCACCTTGAAGCTCTAAAAACGTAATCAAAATTCTTTGCAAAAGTCAATTCAAATAGCTTATCGATTACTGTTATTGTAATCTTGTATAAATCTCTGTATTATGCCTATTAAGACTGATAAAAAGTGGCACACTTCGTACTTTAACACGAAAGTGAACGGATTTTTCTGTGTTTCGGATGAACCGTAGTATTTGAATTCCCCTCCAATCCACCACCAAGCCTGGTTTCCAAACAAGCAATATCCGTGCCTATGCCTTCGCCTACACCTATGCCTTCATCTACACCTACACCTGTGCCTATGCCTTCGCCTATGCCTTTGCTACATCTAAACCTACGCCGGTGCCTGTGCCTATGCCTTCGCCTATGCCTACACCTATACCTATGCAAACTATTAGCCTAGACCTTTGCCTTCACCTACACATACACCTGTTTCTGTGCCTTCGGCTATGCCTTTGCCTTCGTCTACACCTGCGCCTATGCCTTCGCCTACACAAATGCCTATAACTAGATCTACATCTGTGCCTATGCCTATGCCTTCGCCTATGTCTTTGCCTATACCTATACCTGTGCCTTAACCTACACCTATGCCTTCATCTACACCTACACTTATTCCTATGCCTTCGCCTATGCCTTTGTCTACAGCTTATCGACATAGGTGTCTGCCGTCTTCTCGAACATTTACGGCTACATAATTCAAATTAAAGACCATTCTCAGATAAAGTAAGCAAAAATGTTTTTTCTTTTGCATCTTTTTCAACATTCATGATAGTTCGGAGCGCTAGCTGTATCGCAATTGAAATTACGAGCATTCTTCGTAATTTAAGGTTTGAAATGACAAAAATTAGCGTACGTGATCAAGAACATGATGCTTTTATCCTAAAAGTAACGCTGAGCACATCAAAAGAAAGATTTATGCACGAAACGGTTAAGACTCAAAATATCAGCTTTGCGTTTTGATGACGTCACACGAATTTCGAATAGTAATAACTTCTGAGTATTAAGCCAAATCGAATTGGTGTTTCATAATTTTTTGCTCCATTTGAGATGTTCTTTCTAACCATATCATTAAAAACACAAAATTCAAAAGTCAGATTTTCACTGACCGTAACTTTTCTACGTCATCGATGACGTCACAACCATTGATTTGCCAGAATGTTCTCAAGTCTTAAAATGACCACCAACCACCAAAGAGTCCAAAACTACTTTAAAATTTCCCGTTACCCAGTTTGCTAGAATGTTGCCAAAAATGCCCTGTCTAAAATGTTTTGGGGGCTGGGGTCAAGTACCCCAGTCTAAAAATAGCTTTCGGGGGAATTTTTTGAATGGATTTGTTATTCCTTGTATTAAGCATATTAAAATAAGTAACTGCACTAACTTTCGGCTGCGCATCGCAAATAGTTTCCAAGTTATAGAAGAAAACTCTGTGGGGGCTGGGCCCAAGTACCCCAGTCTAAAAATAGCTTTCGGGGCCATTTTCTGAGTTGGGTCTGTTTCTCATTTTGTTTGGCGCATCAAACTGTGTACTTGTGCCAAATTTCATGCTTGTATCATAAAATGCACAATTCATACCGATTTTGGTGTTTAGCGAACCCACTAATAGAAACAAAACTGATCGGATGTTATATTACACAGCAACTAGCCGATATAAGATGGAGGTTTTCTGTGGAGGAAAGCACAAACTAACGAAATTAGAACTTTTTTAACAAATTAATGAAATACTTACACAACTGAAACACAGGGAAAAAATTTTCTCCAACTTTAGTTAAACTATTATATTCCAGCTTTTCACAACATTTATGCAACATTTTCACAGTTACATGGCATTGATGCTTTCATTCCTAATCAAGTTTTCATTTGCTTGGGACACCAACTGACAGCAGTTGTCGATTTTGATTGGTTCGTTGGAATTTCCGTTACTAACAAAAAGTTAAGCTTTGAAATCATTACACAGTAGAACCTGAGTAACGAGATTTTCTAGAACTCAGCATTCGTTAAAATAGTACTCGAATTCAATGCATGAACCATGTTTCATCGGAAAGATGACGAGTCGTAGCATTCAGCCACAGAACCGGTCTTACAAGAAATCGTATATAATACTCGTAACTAAGCCTAGCTGTTATTATATATCTAAATCAGCAGAAAACTTGAAAATTCTGCTTTTAGTCCTTAACAAACTATAGGTATCATAACAAGCTTTGAAAACGACATTCGATACAAAAATCAAACATTACATCAACCTTCTTCAGATGTCGTTTTGAAGACTGGCAAACCAATAACAGAGAAAGAGCTTGCAAGGCCAAACAAGCAATAGCGAATGTTTTTCTTTATTGTTTTGAAGTTACAAAGAGTTGTGTGTTTTTTGAATTTCTCAAATGCATAATAGACCGTATAATTGCAACCTTTAGTATTAGTATCCCATTAGTCATGTGACAAATCAATTCTCGCATGTTGGATCACAACCTTATGTCAAATAAGTAATTGATCATTTATTTGGCTTATACCAACCAACCAGTCAATTTTGTTTATTGACTGGTTAATATGAGCCAAATTAATGTTCAGTTACTTATTTAACACTACTAACTATCAACGATGTCACTTAGTAGAGATTAACCTTATCTTAGCAACGCAAAGCAACCCACGCATTTATGTTGATTTTAGCGCTGCCGTTTTGATGTAGAAACGGGCTGTAGCACTCTATTCCAAAGATGTTGTGAGTTTATGTCTTCAGTTTTGTACAGTTTCAACTGCGGAACAGTTTTATTAAAACTCGTGTAAGTTCTATTTCGCTTATCATTTTTTTTAAACTGATCTAGCAAAGGATACCATTTTCTCGTAAAAACTAGTCTGGCCAACGGTACCACTTTGCAAGTGCTTGCGGCATACTCCTACTTAAAATTAAGCCAAGACTCCCTTGTAAAAGTTAGGGTCATACTGTTTGCTGTGACAGCTTTCTTCTTTTTATACATTTTTCATTTACAAAGGTAGCTGTTTCAAAATTTCGAGGGAGGGAGTCTTTTGGTAACAAAATCAGCGAGTCTGTCTGCTTTTGGGCAGTAACTAACCTGGAACATGTTCTTTGATATACAGGGTGGCCCAAAAAAAAGGGACCCCTAACTAAATAATTAATTAATAATTTATTCTTAAGTTGGAATTTCATAAAATTAATACTACATGATATTCAACTCAAGTGAGATATATCATGTAAATATCACGATGATATGGGTTAGTATCTCTGAATAAATTGACTTTAAAACTTTACAATCCAAAAACGTGCTGTAACAAAATATGCAACTTTATACCCTTATGTAATCCTTACGCAACAAAACAGAAAACTCAATAACTCATTCTTTCAGTCAAATGATATTCAAAATGTCCTCAATCCTGCTCAATACACTTCTCTAATATGATTGACCATACATTAATGGTCGTGACAATTTTACTCTGGGATAATGATTTTCCTTCACGCACGATTGCAGTACAGTACGCATAATGGAATCTAAACAGCTGGTTTTTGGACATCATGAATTTAATGTCCCATTGCGCCGAGATGGAAGCTCTTATCACCACCATATTTCTACACGATAGCGCACTTGACTTGAATATTACCTGGTATAAATTTGATAAAATTCCTCCTTGAGAAAATTTATACAGAAATTATTTACCTAAGGGGGTCCCTTTTTTTTGGGCCACCCTGTATTAATATCACACATATCTCACGTCAATATGCTAACTCTCAGCCACATAAATTCCGATGCGTCAAAAGAAGAAGCTAACTCCCTCTGATGATGGCCAGTGGAATGTCTGGCCGAATATATAGTGATAATATATAGTTTTCTCTATCGAAAACAATGAATCTTCTTGTGATATTCGTAAAGAAGCTAGCTATTTCCGGGAGTTTGCTGCGCCAGCTTACTGTGCCAATGCAAAGTTGAAAAGCATATCTTGACGTAGAATTCCATTGAAATGCATCCCGGCCCAATCAGTATTGGTTAAACCAAATACATCAGCAGATGTTTCATCTGAGACATCGAACTTCAATCCTACTAACGATGATATACTTGCGTACATGCTATACAGCTTCCATTGACTTTGAATTGGCTGCGATATCAATTTCCTTTAAATTCCAACTGAATTAGTTAAATCTGGTCTTTATGGCCATTCCATAAATGATGCATCCAAGCACAGCTTTATTAGCTACTTTGTAGATTAAGAGGTGGCCCATGGGTGAATTATTTTTCTCTGAATAATCCCAAACAGTCATCAACGCATTCGCTGGTGCTTTCGAAGTTCTGTTTTGCTGCATCAGATATCGAAAGTGGACTTTGTAAGGCCGCACTTATGTCGTACCGGATTTAATTAATTTCCGAATGTAGTTAGTTTTTCGTCGTGCTTAATAAGAGGAATTTACTAAGGCGCGAAATTTAGTTTCTAAATGGCTGCAGTAATTGCAAAAAATCGATTCATTAAATTCGACCTATAAAGCAATGACGCATTTTATGTCGAACTTGTAAATTAAAATCGACAAATCCTGGTGTCTTAAATTTAAATTGCCACCTTATATGGGTGAACTTAATTCAAATCTTGCTTGAATTAAATTCGGCACGACCTAAAAGCGGCCTTATACAGTGACCTTCTGGAATTAAGCAAACAATTTATACCTCAAGCTGTTCGAAAACAACATGTCTTGACTTTCTGTGCAATGTCTAGACTTGTTATAGCTATTGTCTGTCAGACAAACTGCACCCATACTTACAACTGCACACGTATTAATGTATTTTATGGCTATCTAAAAGTTTTTAATCATTAGATGTTCCTATCTGTATGTATAAACTTTAATGTTTTTGACGTTTTTCAACCTCCTCCTGTTCTGAAGCCTTATAATAATGAAAATTTAGGGATCTTCGGGCGATGGGAGATTTTTCCTCTTGCTCTCTTTTTCTCTTTCATTATTTTCCTTTTAACTTTCTATGCCTCGTGCCCTTTTCGACTCTGGTGTCACACCAATAACCGTAAGGAATAAAAGGTTCTAACACACTAAGCGCTAAGAATGTTTGGCCGTAATTATATGTCCCTATCGAAGAAACAAACGGTTATTGTTCCAAAGATGACCTTGACATGAAGTACAGTTATGGCGTTTTATTTTATTTTCTCTTTATATGGTCATGGTAGACTCGAAAAAGTCAAATTTGCCCCTTTCAAGTGTTGGGCATATTTTTTATGACCTTGTTGGAGGGATGAGCTCGTAACTTGTTGTAACTCTATTGTTTAGAACAATGGATCAGTAGGCTTGTATTGACCAATAAGAACACAGAAGTCATATATTAGCATGCGCAAAAAGGTAGTTTTTGCAGGAGCAAGCCAGTGATACAAAGAACAAACAGCGAGAATTCAACGATTTACGATTCTTTTCGTTTGCCTTCTTCACTTATGATTGCATAAAATTGTCAATTTTACATTATTTCCAACAATCAATTTTAATCTTGTCATTGAAAGTTCTCGTTTTGTGCATAATTCAGTGCCAACTATAAGGTTCAGTCCTGCTGCAATCAATTCGCTATGATATATTTTATCAGTGAAAATATGATGGTTCTTGAAGTATCCCGAAAGACAATCTTTGTTCCTTGCTTTCCGGAATGAACGTGCCAAGCTGCGGGGACTTATCTTAACTGTTCTGTACCTGCATACTGCTCTTGACTTTAGTTCGGCCACCTGTGTACATGCACTGCAAATTTAGGTTATTTGTTATGGTTCAGCACCTACGTCCTAACAGCTCAACTACGTCCAAACTTGCATCAGTTTGAAATTGTGTGCATTCCTGAAACAGGTTTGTAGGCCACACAACAAAATGATCGAGACTTTGACATATTTCGCAAACGGCTCATGTACATAATATAAATACGCGTGGGGGACGCTGAAATTTCAAGACTTACGAATCTCATCTCCCCAGCAAGACCTGCCGAAGATGTCATTTTTATGTACGAAGAATTGCGATAAACAGCGGAAACATTTCCGGGCATACTTAAAAGCTTTTTTCGCCTGACACTCGTCAGAGTATGAACGTTAGAAACAGACCGAAACAATAGACTAAGGCGGAATTTATACCAAGCTGCAGCTCGAAATGCATCAATCAGAAAGAAAAGCTGAATTGGCATTGTGCTTTAAACACCAATCAGCCTGAGGCTGAAAGAGTTCGTTTTCTCACTTGGACTCTTCAATTAATTTTCATTGTTCTTCCCGCCTAAATCTGATTGGTGTTTAAAACACAATGCAAATTCAGCTTTTCTTTCTGATTGGTGCATTTCGACCTGCATCTGGGTGCATTTCGAAGCTGCTCTATTGTTTCGGTCTGTTTCTGACGTTCATACTCTGAGTAGTATCAGAAGAGCTTTTTAGTATGCCCGAAATTAAGTATTTCCGCTGTTTATCGCAATTCTGAAGTTCTGTACAAATGACATGTTTCGTCTTGAGATCTTCGTACAATGGTGTAGCGAGGCGAGAGGAACGCAGAGTCTACTAATATAGCAACGCAAAACGCGTAACAAAAGGCAAACCACTAACCGATCGTTGAGCGTTTTGGAACTTTGCGCAGTTGGAACGAAAATGGCAATTATAGCAGATAAACACGAACGAGGCTAGCTACTCATCATGTAAATCATTGTATTTTTCAAGCTATAAAGGGGGTTACCTAATTAAATTGGTAATCTTACCAAGAATGTTATTGAAGTTGTCGAGAGAACGAGTGTGTCTCAGCCACAAACGATTCATTTAGAATCTCCCGCTGGTGTTGCCGAGAATCAGTGTAGAGCCTGCTGGCTACGTTCTTCGTCTTGTATCATAATCATATTCATCGTCATCACCATCATTATCATCATCATCATCATCATCATCATCGTTATCACCATAATCAGGTTTTATCCAGTTCGAGTTTTGTGTCTTTCGCTGCAACAATTGCGTCCACGAATCACAGCATTCAGGGGCGGAGCAACAAAAAATTTTTAGGAGGGCACAGAGTTAAAATTTGCCGATAGAAGGGCGTGGCTTTTGTAGCCACGCCCATTTTTTCATTATGCTTTTTCCGGTAATGAACATGAATTCCATTTAAAAAAACAAGACTCTAACTCTTTTCTTTTTCTAGAATCTAACTTTCTTCTTTTTTGTTTGCATGTTGTGGTTGATTTATTCATTTTATCGATCTTTTCCCAAAGATTTTACATGTCATTTGAACAAGCCAACTCATGCAGAACTTAACCTTATACAGTACTGTATGTACTGTATAAGCTTCGAAGATAGATACTAAAACCGACGCAGATATTCAATATTATATTGTTTAAGTACTCTAATCATGCTCCTATTTGATGGAATTTCTATTATTGGAACCGAGCTTCTACGCCGAACAAGAGAAATCAAAAATCTCCAGGCCAATATCATCATTTGCCGAAAAACCTTCTTTGTGCCGACCTTGGCAATATTGGGGGTTACAGCGCACCCCTGTACCCCCTTTGGTGACGCCCCTGACAGCATTCTTCTTCTTTATACACAGCGACAGGGTGCCTGTGTTTCAAAAACTGTCAGAATATTCCTACAGGGAACATAGCATTGTTTGGTCTCGTTCGGAAGGAAATTGACTTTGGGTTCCATATGTAGCATCGATGCTAGTTTCCGTGTAAAGAATATTGCTCAAGTTTTAATAAAAAACAGAATAAAAAAAAAGGAAAAGTTAAATTGAAAATGCTCTTTGAAGAAATATCGTTAGTTAGCATAGCTTAACGTTTGTAAGTTAGTTTGTTAGCTACTTTGGAATATAGTAGGTTAGTTAATATGTCAGTTGGTAGGTTAGTTAGTTAATTAATTAGTTAGGCTAGTTAGGTACTTAGGTAATTCGTTAGTTAGTTTGCTAGTTAGTTAGATAACTAATTAGTTTGTTGGTTAGTTAGTTAGATGGCAAGTTTGTTTGTCATATAGTAGGTAAGTTAACATAGCTTGTAAGGTAGTCAGTTAGTTAACTACTATAGAAGATAACAATTTAATTAGTTAGTTACTGAGTTAGTTAGTTAGTTAGTTGGTTTCTTAGGAAATAGTTAGTTAGTTTGTAGGTTAATTGGATACTTAAGTAGTTTGATAGTTAGTTACTTAATTTCTTTGTTACTTATTACTTAGTTTGTTGTTTATTAGTTCGATAGTTAGTTAGCATGGCTAACAAACTAAGTAACTTAACAAACTATCAAAATAACTAATTAATTAATTAACTAACTAACTAACAACTTAATTAACTAACTAATCAAATAACTAATTAGCTTCCTAATTAACTAACTAACTAACTAACTAACTAACTAACTAACTAACTAACTAACTTACCAACGAATTTACGGTCTTCCGAAAAAACGGAGCCTGCCAAGGGGCGCCGGAAGCACGGGGGCAGCGAGGGCAGCTGCCCCCCCTGCCCTCGGAAAAATTGCCAAATTCTTTTATTTTGCTATTGTTTTGCCCCAAAATTATTGCTTCTGCCCCCGCCGGCCTGCATTGCTTCCGGCGCCCTTGAGCCTGCCTTTCAATTTGTTTTATTTGCAAACCGTAGCTTCAAGGCCAATAAAATGTTGGCATAATACTTACTGTGTACATTCACTCATTGGAGTAAAACGATAAAATTTCATATTTCATCTTTACAAAAATATGCTGAAAGGAATCTCAATGATAAATGAAGCATGTGCACAAACTCTATTGGATTTTATGGAATTGAGGATTTTCTGTTGCTAGGAAAAGTTACAGCAAAGGTTTATTGGTACAGCCATTGTTAAGTTCAGGCCAAAGATTTGAAAAATTACTGATTTTATTTAGACGGAAAAATTATTTAAAAAATTGTTTTTGGCGCGTTTTGCTTTTTTGCATTACACATTGGACTGTTCTTTACGTTGACTCAAAAAATACTGTGTCAAGAGTTTTGATTCATCCTACTGTTACACATGAAATAAAGTTCTATAAGGTGATGTCAGCATTATTCTCGTTCCTTAAAACAACAAGAGTACCAAATTTCATGCTCAAAAATTACATTTTTACTTTGGAACGAAGGTTTCTTTACTGGGTTCCTTTTTATGGAACACCCTGTTTCTTTCAAATTAGCAAGCTTAATAACTGAGTAACTTACAAGCTATGCTAACAACCAACTAACTAACTAATTGACTAACTAACCAGCTTACCAACCAACTATCCAACTATTTAACGTACTTACTAACGTACGTACCTTACTACCTAACTTGCTAACTAATAAATATCTTTCTACGTAGCTGACTAACTAACTGACTAACTAACAAACTAACTAACATTTTAATTACTTTGCTAACTAACTTAATATTTTCAAATTAGCTAACTAACTAACTCATTAACTTACAGGCTATGCTAACTAGCTAACTAAATAACTTACTGTCTTCCAAAGTAGCTATCTGACCAACTAACTGACTAACTAACTTACTTACTAGCAAACTTGTTAACTAACTTAGAATCTTCCAGAGTAGCTGACTAACTAACTGACTAACTTACAAGCTATGCTTACTTACTAAGTAGCTCACAAACTAACTGACTAACGTATTAACTAGCTTACCATCTCTCAAATTAGCTGAATAACTAACTGAATTACGTACAAGCTTTGCTTAATAACTAACTATTTAAGTAACCTACTAACAAATTAACTCAAACAATAACCAACTAGCTAATTAACTAACAAGCTAACTTACTATCTAACTAAGTATCTTTAAAACTAGCTGACTAACTAACTGATTAACTTGAAAGCTATGCTAACTAACTAATTAACTAACTAACGTATTAACTAACTTGTTAACAAACTTTCTATCTTTCAAATTTTCAAGCTATGCTGACTAACTAAAAAATCTACTATCTTCCAATGTAGCTAACTTACTAACTAACTATATTTTATTAACTAACTAACTAACAATCTAACTAACTAACTAACTTACTAACTTGCGAACTAGCTAACTATCTCTCAAGTGAGCTAACTTACTTAGTGATTAACTTGCAAGCTATGCTAGCTAACTAACTTACTTACTAACGGAATAACTATCTCACCAATTAACTAACAAATTATTTATGTAAATAACTAACTAACTATTCCGTATAAACTAACTTTATTCCAAACAAAGTAGCCAACTGACTAACTAACAAATTAAATAACTACAATCCTCTCCAAAAATGCTGGGACACTTCGAATTTTTTTTTTAAATTCTCGCTCTGAAGAGGCTTACCTCCTCCCCCAACTCAATGTTGATGAAATAGATCTTGCCAGTGGTCCCAGCAATGAGTCGGGGGGGGGGTCTAATTCCAGACTATGTGGTAATGTGACCGGATTTTTAAGATAAAACATAGTGCCCTCAATATTTTTTGCGAGGATTATCTGAGCAAGAGAAGAAGTCTGAAATTGTGCTTTCATAATTTAGGGGTTTTCGGCGAACCGGAAGAAATAGGTAAAGGAATCAGGAATTTTGTAACACAAGATAGGAAATCTATTCTCTGTGCACACTATTCAAACTATCAAGGGGTTGAATCAATTATTTTAATTTCAATTCAAATGTATATAATCAAAACAATCGAAGAGGTTGTTCTGAATCTAGGAAATTTGGCACGAGTTTGAACAACGAAACTACTTAGAAAATCATTATCCAGAATGCGCTAAAATCTGGAAGAAACAATAAGACTGGGACGAGTGGGAATAGACGGAACGGAATGGAACATGCTGCAACAAAGTGGGAATAACTTGTAAAAATTAGGGAAAAAAACGGGAACGAAGTAGTAGTCAATGGGAACAAGTGGGAATCAGAACTGACAAGGGGGAACAAACAGGGAATCGAGGGGCAAATCACTTTCCTTAGAAGTGGATGAGATTTTTGGGATTTTCACAAAAAACAATAGAATTTCCTGAAAATTTTTAAAGGATTTTCAAAATAACAATAGGATTTTTCAAAAAGTGGACGAGATATTTTGGAGTGATTTGCCCCTCGCAGGGAATCACTGAAAATGATAAAGGAACGACTGAGAAAATGGGAAATTACCGCAAACAAGCAAGAACAAGTTAAACGAAATGGAGATCAATGACGATCGCGGGAAAAGCAAGAACCAAGCCTGAAACAGCTAGATCACAGGGAACAAGTGGGAACGAAGTGGGGATTCTTCGTTGCAAGCTGCAAGTTAATAGGCTGATCTCAGGCTGATCTGGGCTGATTTCATTCTTCAAACATGCCTACTGGGTACCTTTAATCTCAAGAATAGAAAGAGTCGAAAGACTCAAGTGATGTTTATTGTAAATTGAAGGAATTCCTTTATATTTTGGGGAGCTTTGGGGGTTCAGGGCCAAAATTTTACAAATTGTGAAAATTCATTGAAAAGTGAAAAAGTCCTTTGACAAAGGCTGTAATTGTAAAGCATAAGAGGCGATGGCACACATGTCTCAGCTGCAGAAGCAGTACTTATATCTATCAAATGCACCTTTAGAATTGTTCTATAGACCACCATTCAAGCGATGCTTCTGCCGCTACGAAGAAGAGAGCTTGATATCTATTGTATGAAACTGACATTTCTCCACCATTTCTACCGCATAAAAGTGGAATAACTCAAGTCCAAATAATTTTCCCATATTTCTCACTATCCGACAATACATTTCTGGGGGTATTTCATGTTATAAGATAATCTATTCATTTTGTCATTCCTTCTGAGTTCGTGTTCTAGCAGTTCTCCACTCTCTTTAGCAGATGAAAACCTTTCTTTAAAATCAGATGGAGAACAAGGGGCCGGGGGGCTGGGGGGGCTTTAGCCCCTCTCCAATAATTTTAAAGATATATTTTTGATTTTTAGAAATTATGTTAAATGGTGAACAAATGCGTTGATGATATAAAAAGATCAAATCAAGATAAGCAATGTTTTGTTCCCGTATTAGGTTCTGTTATGCTTAAAAAAAGTTTGGGAGTATACAGTAGAGGCGTTGCAAGTTTTTATTTATAAGAACAACTTTGATAAGAAACACCAACATGTTTTCGTGAAGGGTAATGGGTGAAAAATTCGTGAAAAATCGCTTCAAAAATAAGAAACGGGTAGGCTGAAATCGAAGCCAAATGTTCTTATAAATAAACGCGTATGTATGTTTCCATATCATCAATAGCTTCACGAGATTTTCAGGTTATGTTTCCTTTTTCCGGCAACTTAGAGGTTGAATGTGCTATAAACGAAAATCTTTTCCAGGGTGTTTCTAGGATTGAAAAGAGCGTTGGTCGCATTTATAGCAAAAGTAGGGGGCATGGTCAGAAAATTTTTCTTGGGGCTCTGCCTCCGAAGCCCCTTAAACTGTTAGCCTCCCCAATCGAGAATTACGTTCGCGGTCCCTGTGGAGAACTGTGAGAAATATACTTTGCTGTGCATTGGCGGTCGAACTTTGCTAAAAATATTAAAGTAGACATGAAATAATACAGAATTACAAAGTTACAAGTAAAGTCTTGAAGCAACGAGGAGATATTCACATTCGAAGAAGGAGAACTGTGGGGAGAACTGTGTGGAGGACTGTAGAACTTGGCATGGCATCCCGCTTCCTTGCTCCTTATTCAATTTTGCAGGCCACCAAATAACAATGCCGATTATGCTTTCTTTAGAATTCTTCAATTTTCTGTTTAGAAGATCAACAACACTTGAAAGCAAGCATATCAAGCTTCATAATTAGTTTCAGTTGTTAAATAATTAAGTTATTTGTTAAATAATTAAGTTAAACTTACAACTATCCCGTTACTGTTTATAAGAGAATTTCTAACCTTCTGTTTGCTGTGATTACTCGAAATTCAGACAATCCTCGCCGAAAATGCTGGGACGCGAATTTCTTTAAAATTCTCGCTCTAAAGAAGCATACCCCCTCCCAGCTTCAATGTTGGTGAAATCGATGTTGCCAGTAGTCCCAACAATGAGGCGGGGGAGGGGGTTCTAATTACCCAAATATGTTGTAATGGGACCGGGTTTTTAAGGTAAAACATACTGTCACAAATATTTTTTGCAAGGATTGTAGTAACTAACGAGCTAACTAACTGCCTAGCTTGCAGGCTATGCTAACTACTTAACTAAATATAATCTTTCAAAGAACATTTTTATTTAAACTTTTCATTTTTTAATTTCCTTTCGAACGAGACCAAACAATACCATGTTTTGACATAGAAGGTTTTCGACGAGATTTTAAACCTTGGACATGTCTCACCTTCGGCAGGCCATAAAAAAATTGCCCAACACTTGGAAGGGGCAAGTTAGTGGTGATTTCTACGGGGATGGGCTCAGAAGGCAGCCCCCTTGTTAAAATTACTTTTGATTTAGAGGGGGCTAAAACATTCTTGACTTGCAAAGATCTTAGCGTAGAGTGTGCGTTAATTGTTATTTCTCTTTTCCCTAGCATCTTTTTTAGTTGTGTCGATTCATAAAGGCTAAAATGCTTGCAATACTCTTGATTTATGTTCTTTCCTTACCCTCGATCGATCTTCCTATATTCATGGATATTGAGACTTTTTTAATTGCTCTTCACAATGTTTGGTTGTTTCTTTAAGCACTGGTTACCATATTTCTGTCCATTAAAATATGGATGTGATCCTAAAAAACCCTCCTATTACGTCATCGCTGGAGCCCCCTCCCTTATTGATTTTTTTAGAAATCGCCACTAGGGCAAACTTGGCTTTTCCAGTCTACTAAGACCAAATAAACAGGAAGTTAAATAAAAACCCATATGCACTCGGTCATCTTAACTGGCCACCGGACTAGTTCGAGATTTAGATAATTAAAGATGAGGTCGCTCTCGTGCTGGCTAGATAAAATAAGAGATGCAATCCATATCTCTTCTCAAGATTAAAATTGCCCCCAATATTCATGACATATGCATGACACCCATATATTTGGGTACAGAGCGAGTCCGTTAATTTCGATTAGCAAACGCACACCCTCGTTTGGAAACTTGACACTCCCCTTGGGGATAATTTGGAATAGATCTATAGATTATAAACTTTCAAACAGACGGGAAACAGGCAAGGTACTTTAAAGGAAATTAACAAAGCTAAGGTAGGGCATTTTAAAAATTGAACCACTGTAAATTTAAAAGACGGTTTAAAAAGATACCTTCACCTATACTTGTGTCTATGCCTTCCCCTATGCCTACAACTATGTCTGTGCCTTAGCCTACACATTTACCTACATCTACACCTACGCCTGTAGCTAAGGCTTGTCCGATGCCTATGCTGTCATCTACACCTACACCTGTGCCTATATGCCTTCGCCTACACCAATGCCTATATCTACACCTACGCCTATGCCTATGCCTTCGTCTACACCAATGCCGATATCTACACCTACACGTGTGCCTATGCCTTCGCCTACACCAATGCCTATATCTACACCTACACGTGTGCCTATGGCTTGTCCGATGCCTATGCCGTCATCTACACCTATACCTGTGCCTATATGCCTTCGCCTACACCAATGCCTATATCTACACCTACGCCTATGCCTATGCCTTCGCCTACACCAATGCCTATATCTACACCTACACGTGTGCCTATGCCTTCGCCTACACCAATGCCTATATCTACACCTACACGTGTGCCTATGGCTTGTCCGATGCCTATGCCGTCATCTACACCTATACCTGTGCCTATATGCCTTCGCCTACACCAATGCCTATATCTACACCCACGCCTGTGCCTATGCCTTCGCCTACACCAATGCCTATATCTACACCTACGCCTGTGCCTATGCCTTCGCCTACACCAATGCCTATATCTACACCTACACGTGTGCCTATGGCTTGTCCGATGCCTATGCCGTCATCTACACCTATACCTGTGCCTATATGCCTTCGCCTACACCAATGCCTATTGCATACATCTAAACCTACGCCTGTGCCTATGCCTTTGCCTACACCTATACCTTTGCCTTATTCTAGACCTATGCCTTCATGTACACCTACACTTGTTTCTATGCCTTCGTCTATGCCTTTGTCTACAACTTTAATGTAATTTAATTCTAGAAGTGTTATTGTTAATGTTGAAAATTAAATATGGATTTGGAAAGGACAGGGGTAAGGAGAAAACGGGGGTAAATAATAGGAAAACAAGTCAATGCATTTCATGTATTCATGACACTTTTCAGCATCATGTTTGTGAGGAAGATCAACGCGAGGTTAACAACTGCGGCAAATGTTATTCTTTCAGCTTATTCTTTCACATAATGGATATATGTAACTGAACTTTGTTGTGATTAGATAAAACATGTAGAGCTTCATTCGTACAAGAGCATTTATGAAAACAACCCAGTTAACACATGGTTAACAATGGTTGAAACACGATTAACACTTGCATTTTTTGTCATAAATAGACATTAGAAGAGGTAAAGTGAACGATTTTGGTACGGTAAGAATTGCAATAATCGATTTAGTCTTATAAGACTAAGAAAGTCATGCTGTAAATGTAAGCAGTCTCCACGGTTAACACTTCAGTTGGAAAAAAAGTATCTTAACCATTCAATTATTTTTTTAAAAAGGTCGTTAATCGTGTTAACCGTTGATATTTTGAGTATGTAAATTTGAAGTAGGCCAGCTCCTACAAGGTACTATGTTTAGAGAGTATTGCTAATCTATTTATCTCCCAAAATTGAATGCATTATTGATTACATTCTTTCGCCAGCAAAGCTTTTCCTGCATTTAGCTTGCAGAGACTTTGAATGAAAGAAGCATGTTAATTTCCAGACATTGTCAATATTCAATATGTAGACAAACTGGATGTGCCACTCATATGGATGGGTTTTTCGAACTGCAATTTTCTACATATGGGTATGATATTCTGCTTGATTCTGGTTGATGGGTTGGTATTTTAGGATTTTCTTACCGATAGGTTCCATTATGACTTACCGCAAGTGGCTGAAAACCTTTCTTCTTTGCAATTTGCTTTCGAAACAATGATTCAGCAGCAACAACAGAGCTCGGTCACACTGATTGCAAAGGATTGTGGTCACATTTGATTTTGCGAGACTTTTCTTGCATTCTATTCTAGCATTGTAAAAGTGTTTTAAAATCGACCAAATTCATACACATGGGCTCCAAATTTGCCGATAACCCTGCAGTTTGTTCGACAATTCTTGACAAACCTATAATACAAATGGGTCCTTTGTCAGAGTCCAGATTCAGGTCCAATCGTAGCCACACTGAAGTACCCCCCCGGGGTTTTTTCTTCCTGCATGTTTGCAACATTCGTGCGAAAATGGAATGTAACCTGTATATCGGATATATACCTATCATTTGACATTGACATATCATATCAGATGACATTGCTTCAATAACATGCAGCGTATAACCCCCGTCTCCGACTGGGCGACTCCCCGTCTCCGAAATTAATGTTTTACATGAGATTCATATGAACCCACATATAACATATCCAAATTCGTGGAAATGCCCCATAAAGTATCCTTTCCTCACCTCCAAATTGCACGCAAGGAATGCAGACATTTCTACAGTCTTCAGACAATCATGGACAAAATTGTTGAGACAAAATACAAAATTCGACAAAATACAATTCATGTACGCACGAATCATCATATATCTCCCCCTCCCCCCTGATTAAATGTTGGTTTGTTAGATTACCGCTTCCCGACGGAGAAAATAAGAGAACAACATTGATTTTGGGGAGGGGGATTAACTGACAAAATTTAGGCAGCTACCCAGCTTATTGTAAAGTCTCAACTAATTTTGTCCATGATTGTAGACCCGAAGTTGCTTATAAAAAAAACTGCGTGTACCCCGGTAATTACTAAAAGAAATTATCGGACAATACAGAAACTAGAAGAGATATGGATTTGAAAACAATTCGACAAGATAGAAAATAGAAAACAATCGGCATAAGCCTAATAAAAAAGGAATACTCTCACCTCACACTCATTCTTTGACTGCCTTCTCTGACTCCTTTCCTTGATTCCCTGTTCCCTCTTTTAGTAATAGCCTGGTTGTTTTCTTTCTTTTTGTTATTGGCGCGAACAACCAAATGATGGCTGACTCTTCTGCCGCCTCCATCAGTTTGAAAAGACTCGTCGACATTCAAAGTACGTTGTCGTGTACATCTACATCGATTCAGATACGTTCCATCAAAGATGAAATAGTTATTTTCTTTGACAATGTAGCGCTTCTCATTGAAATTGTCAGAAAGCACTTCAACGATCATGCCGCGTTGTTCTCAGAGACACCCCACGGAGCAAACTTTCAGCATTCTAAGGAATGCATCGTGAAGAAAAAATTTGAATTTCCTACCGAAATATTGCAAGTCACAGAATGGCACAAGGAAGGTTCAATGTTATTTGTAACCGATGATGGAAAGTTATGGAAAGCTGATGGCAGCAAGAGCCTAATCAGGTAAAAATTAGAAGAATAGTTTTTACCATAGCATTACTGTAGAGTGTAGACTACTTCGGGTTTCAAGTTTCAAGTTTCATTGTGTATTCTCAGCTTATTTACAAAAATACTGATTTAAACTCATTTAGTTCGATACAATTAATACATTCAAACTTCATTTCTAAATAATTACAAAAACAGTAGTTGTATCAATAAAAGCAGCTGAATGACACATGGAAATAACCCAGAGAGGGCTTTCTAGCCATGTGCCATTTTGTACGTGAATTTAATCAATCATTTTATAATAGCATACACAAAATGAATATGAATTAATATTACTACTTTTTTTCTAAGCTTAAACAATAAAGATTAACTAAATCAAAATCGCTAATTAAAGATTAAGATTAAAATTAATTAAAAATAAAAGTAAACAAAATGATAAGCTAAGGAAGGGGGGGGGGTGGAATGCTTTTAGTCTTGTAACTAAATATTTTGTCTCATGCCTATATGTTATTTAAATAGGTGTTAGTATTTTGAAATCAGGAATTTCTTGAAGGCTCTAGAAAAGGACGTTTTTGACGCCGACTGACGAATATTTTGAGGAATAGAATTCCAAATATCAACACCAGCGTTTGTAATGAAACGTTTACCATAGTTTGTTCTAAAATTCGGTTTGAAGAGTTTTCCTGACTTAGCATGCCTATGTGTTCAAGCTATGAATGTCTTTGACTTTTTTAAATAAGTTCCCAAAAGTAGTTTTAGAACTATTTACATCATACATGAATTTAGCACATTCAAGTTTGTAACAATCATCAAGATTTAGAGAGTTGAGATGCTTAAAAAGGGGTTTACTGTGCTCAGTTTTACTTTTAAAGGTTATTAATCTTACAGCTTTTTTTAATCTTTTATCAAGTGGGTCAAGGGCTGTTTTAGATGCACTACCCCAATTTAAAAGACCATAGAGAATATTTGGAAGTATAAATGCATTATAGATATTCAGAAGTACTCTTTGTGGGACAAAATGTCTTACTTTACTTAAGATTCCAATGCCCTTTGCAATTTTTGTATTTATATTTTTAATGTGAGACTTCCAATTAAGCTCTCTGTCTATTAGAACTCCCAGATATTTTGCCTCTTGTACTTCCTTTAAAGATTCGTTATTTAATTTTAAATCAATAGTCTTATTCAATTTCTTTTTAGAAGGGTGAATTATTAGAAAAGTAGACTTGCTTAGATTTAATGTTAACTTATTCGCAATTAGCCAATCTGAAACAGTTTGAAGTTCATTATTTAATCTTCTTTCTAGTTTATCTTTATCTGCGTAGAAGATACTCATATCGTCAGCAAAAAGATGGAACTTTAAGAACTTGGAAGAAAATGGAATGTCATTTATATATAGTAGAAATAACAATGGTCCAAGAACACTACCTTGTGGTACACCGTACTTAATATTAAGATCTTCTGATAGCTGCCCATTAATACTTACATGTTGCGTCCTGTCACTTAGGTACGATTTGAACCATTCAGTGCTGTACCTCTGATACCATAATAATCAAGTTTTTTAATGAGTATTTCGTGGTCGACAGTATCAAAAGCTTTGGCAAAATCAAGAAAGACACAGCATGATATTGTCTTATTTTCAATTGCGTCTACTATAGGTACACTCTTTTTTATAACTTATAAGAACCAGAGAATTTTGTCGAGCCTCGATGTTCTTATTTTTTGAATAATTGAGGCTCGAGTGTTCTTAATATTGTCCTTATTTCAACTTTGATTCATCTACAACTTACAAGTACTCACAAAAGCACAAACCCCAGCTGCGAACAATAAGTAGATAACAATTTGGCATATTTTCTATATACTTTTAATTAGTAATTTTTGTGAAAAAGAAAAATAGAACATTTGCTGGAAAATGACTTTTGGTTCAACATTTTGATGGACCAGGTCACCGAAATCCGGATAAACGAGGGGTCGGATAATGAGATAACTACTATATGCAAGTTCACATTCAAATTTTGAAGACTTTCAACACTGTTACTTCAGTTTTTTAAAGCCTCCAATTTTATGTATTGCAGCAAGCCTTGCAATGATGGGACCAGGGTATGGTCCAGTGGCTGACAGGAAAAATGCCATGATTTCCTAGTTATTTAACTCAATATGAAATTTAAAAAACCATATGTGCAAGAAACCCATGTGTAGGTAAATTTTCCTTGAAAAAGAAAGCTAGGCAGCACATCCAGTATATGGAACAAAAGAAGTAACACGGAGAGTAAAGCCAGTTGGAAACCACCTGAAGTCACCTTTTTAGGGAAACATACAAACAAAAGAAAAGAAATGAAGTGAAATGAGAAGAAAAGAGAGTGCATAAATGTTTTGAAAATGAGCTTTGTTTTCTTATTAAGTACTTAAGCACTAATTAGATCTTTAGCTGGTGAAAAATTTAAAGAGATAATATACACGCATGCCCAGTCATTGTAACTCAGTGTGGAATTCTTCATAAGCAACCATGGAGAGAGCAATCACAAACTAGCAGACTTGGCATATCTTGTTGATATGTAATACTGTGGTGGGATTTTTGCATACTGTGTTAGTATTTTTTGCATACTGTGGTGGGTGTGCACTACTGTGCTGGGTTATTATGCTTGATGAAGTGGTATATTCTGCATACTGTGGTGGGTTATTATGCTCGATGTGGTGGCAGATTTCTGGTACTTTGGTGGAAAGAAAGTTCTTTGGTTGGTGACATACAAACATACATACATACCTACATTTGCTATTTTTGGAGCAGATTGGCTAAAGATGAAACTATAAAGCTGTTGGGACTTGCTGTCTACTAAATGAAATAAATGTATTACAAAACAATTACTTATAGTTTTAAAAGATACCATTTCAAAATTTTGACTTAAATGTTCTTGCCAAAGTATGAATTGTAAAAATCTAGTATTAGATAAAATCCCTCTGTTTTTCTTTATTAAACAGGCTTCTTTGATGAATGACATTGCATTTAAAAGATCCTTCATACATTTCAACTGGTCAATGAAAGAGTCTATTCCTTTCGTCCTCTCTGGAGCATCTTGGTAATTCAGATCATAAGGTGCCTCTTGAGCATGTCAATTTTGGATTGAAGTCTTTCTAGCTCTTCCGGGGCTGTTTGGTGGTAAACTTTGTGCATTATGCTCAAACCTTTCTTTTATATATATTATCAAGTCTCTCCATTTTTCTCATTCTTCATAAATCTTGTCATCTGGAATGTCTCTGGGTAACCTATGAATGATTCGTACATGTATTCTTTCCTCTTGAACATGTGTTGGGAGGTACACCATCTTTTCAATTGCCAAATTTTTGCACTATAAGACTTGATGACTTTTTTACATTGTATTCCATATCAGTTTAGTGTCCAATTTGAATTCAAGTAATAAAGTTGACTTAAAATATTTAATCATAATCATCTCATCACCTATTCTTACTAGACGCAGTGGTCCTACAAAATTGCAATTTGTTAACATTAAGATTTCCAACTTTGCATAGTGTATCAGTAGTTGGTCTAAGTTCACTACAACCTCCTTTTATTCTTTCCTGCATAAAAAAATGTATAATGGTTATGCTTGATCTGATGGTATTTTTGCATTCTGAATTGGAAAAAGATACACACATAAGTGCTGGGTTATTATGCTTTATGTGTCTGGCTATTTCACTTAATAAGGTTGTATTGTTTTGCTTATTTTCATGAATAAACAGTACTGTGGTTGATTATTGTCTCTGAAGTGGTGGTGTTTTTTTACATCCTGTGTTGGATACGCACTTCTGTGCTGGCTTTTTATGCTTGATTAGGTGGTTTAATTTGCTACCTTCGGTGATTAAGTACTACTGTGACTGAGTATGCAGTGGAGAAAAAGGTTGTTTTGTCATTTATGCTATAAAATTTAATTCTATAATGTACCACAGCTAGTAAATTTTTGATTAGTTTTCTTTTTTAGAGTTTTTCTTCAATTTTCCTTTTTCTTCTAATCTTTTGTGTCTTTAAACATTCCTAGTAGTTTTTGTGATTCAAGGAAATTTCATGAAGCAGAGGCTGTCAAGGTTCAAATATTCACGGAGTTTGATGTAGCATACCTGCAATTTTCGGAACTACGAAATTTGCAAGAAACAGCAGAGAATCTTTGTGTCAAGATTGTTATGGTGGTATGTGCTGTGTTTTGCAGTGGAAAGTGGTTTATTGACCTTACTGCTCTTTAATAGGTGTCTTGCTTGCTTTCAGGTAAATAGAGCAGCTTCCCTTTTTTTTGCTTTCCTAGGCTGCAGTGAAGCAACGGTTCAGCATTCGTCATTCCAATTTTGTTTCTGAGAGTAGATACAAAGTTTCGCTGGGCCGTAGTTAGCCTGTCCGGGGATAAGCGCGCCCCTTCTGAGATGAAATGTTGTCTTGTTTCTATCCCTTTATAGCTGCTTATTGATTCTTTTGATTTGATTCTTTTTCTGTAATCCTGAGATTTCTGAGCGCTAATATATCTCTCTTATGCCTTTAAAAGCGATTTCGCAGTCCATTCGGCTGTATTAATCAGTTCCAAGTATGAGTTTACTTCTTTTGACAGTTTACTCTGCATCAACGGAATATGGTTAGGATGATCAGTTTTTTTTCTCCCAGTGCTTCAAGAAAGCGAAGGTGTTTTTCGACTGCATTTAATTAATGAGATTCGTAAGTTTTGAAGTTTTATTCCTGGAAGGTCCATTCATTTAGTATAATTGATGTTTCTTATAAGCTGCTTTTTGCCAAACCTTGCCAGCAGTAACTTCACGTCTACGTCATTGGCCTTTGTTAATTCAAGTCCGGTTGTAACTTCCAACGCAGCTTCTCTCAGTTCTGACCGAAGAGAGTTAAATTTGTCCACGTTTTGCAGAGTTTCATTTTTTCTACTGAAGCTTCAACCGAATCCCAGAATTGCTTTTACTTTGCTGTCGCTTTTTACTATATTGATTTAAAAGATCGTTTACGATGTTAAGTTACGCTCTAGTTTTCCAAGCAAAGAGTTCTCTTTATATCCCGTAGTCTCGGGGTGAGTTTTCAGATAGTTTTTGATCCCTTCGATTCTGTCTTTAATCGCTTTTTTGAAGTGCCAAGCCTTTTTTCGTACAGCGGCAGAGGACGCAGCGGAGAAAAAGGTTGTTTTGTCGATCAATAAACTACAATAAACCTGTCCATAAACTACAATTTTATTTCATAACAGCTTAAGTTGTAGCTAGTTTTCATTTTTCAGAGTTTTTTGTTCAGTTATTTTATTCTTCTAATCTATTACGCAATTTTAAATTTTTGACAGAATTATCGGCATCTGTACTAGAGCTCTGTACCGGGCTGAACTTGTTAGCTATCCGTTCCCAGAGGAAGTATATTTTGAAATGATGGAATCTGCTACCAGGTCGGTAGAGTTCAGCTTCAACAATGGGTACCGACAAAGGTACGGAATAGCTGAGGGGAGCCCATTGGGACCAGCACTAGCTTACATCTTTGTTGGTTTTTCTACGAAGGTCAACTTTTCGGATGTACATCAAGACGTCCGGTTTATTTTCGATATGTTGATGACACTTTCGCCATTTTCAAAGAAGAGTCCGACTGTAACGTTTTCCTCGAGAAACTTGACGCCTTGCATCCGTTATTAAAATTGACTTTCGTTAAGGGTAAAAAAAACTCCTGTCGAAAGCACTGCTACTGGATTTCTCAAAAGTATATATAGGAAAACAACCTTTAGCGGCCTCTATATACGCTGGGATTCCTTTAGTCTAAAACTGAGGAAAATTAACCTCATGCACACTCTAGTTCATCGGGCACTTATGGTTGCTGAAAATAAAGGATAGTCCTATTGAAAACGGCTACCCGGAGGACGTTGTTTCGGATTGTTTCCGCAAGAAGATCGCAAGTTTTTCGGCTGGCAAAAAGTACGGTCCGCAAAGTGCCCTGTTTACTTAAAAAATGCCGTAGCTTGGCAATGTTTTCTTGTTATTCGAAGTTAAAAAAATGACCATTACTAAGTGGTTCGCTGTTGCGAAGCCTAGGTTGATTTTTAGCACTCGGAAAGCTGTCTGTCTGTCATCCTGTCTGTCATCCATTCAAAAGGATTGCTTGCCTACAACACAGAAAAGTTTGGTTATTTACGAATTTTCATGCCCATGTGGTACCAGGTACGTAGGCCGCACTTCTCGGAGACTGGGAGACAGGGTAAAACAGCATGTTCCTATCAACATTCGTAACCACAACTTTCGACCAACCACCTCGCAACTCTGGTCAACAACCAACCCTTAAACATGATTCTGCCATAGGACAACATTTACTAGATCACCCAGAGTATGCTGTAAAATAAACAACATGACTCTTCAATTAATTTTCATTGTTCTCCCCGCCGAACGCTGTTTGGTGTTTAAAACACCAAGCCAATTCAGCTTTTATTTTTGACTGGTGCATTTCGACCCACATCTGGGTTTAAATTCCGCCTTTTTTATTGTTTCAGTCTGTTTCTGACGTTCATACTCTAAGGAGTGTCAGATGAAAAATAAGCTTTTAACTATGACCGAAAATGCTTCCGCTGTTTATAAGTATGGAGTGCGAAGCGGATTCCCAAAATGTACAAACTTTTAAAGTATTTTTCTTGATGTGGTGGTGTTTTTCGCATCTGTCTGTCTACCAGCCCTGGGACCTATGGACCACAGACCTTGGACCATGGATCATAGACCGCGGACCCACGGCCGCAAATTTTTCGTGAGTTTCAGAAATCATTATCAGGAACTGTTTTCAAGTAAAACCTCATTAAGGGGGCGACACACTCGTATCAAGTTACAACAAAGCGGGTACACTCTGTCGCAAGCCAGTGTTTTTCTTGCAAGGTACGAAATAAGACAAACAACCACTAAGCTTTACTGAGTGCGTTTTCTAAAAATTATGAGCTCTATTATCTGAAACAGAACAAAATCTTCCCTTAAATAAAAACGATAAAACTTTGCATCCTTATTATTCTACACATGTATTATTTATAAGGAATTCTTTATTAGAAACCCAGACTGTCGAATGGCCAAAAATTTAAGCAACTTCAGCACCTTTGTTTAGGAATATTTTCACCCCAGACTGCCAAATATTTCTTATTTTTTCCTGTTTCTCGTCTGCAACAAAGCAACATAGTTTCCCATGAAAAAATGTGTCATTGCGCCAACATCTAGCTACAGCTTTATTTGTCTTCCAGATTTTCGTTAGGAACTTCGTTCGATCCGCTTTCATACAAAAAACTGTCAAAAACATAGGAAAGAGGTAACATAAGAGAGATAAAAGATTTTTATAATTTGGAAACCTTTCTTTCAACCACTCCCTATGAGTTTAAACAAAAACAAAAATAAGGAAATTGGATGTTTTTGAAGGTTGTGCTAATGAGTTGTTTCTTGATGTATGTTTAATTAAACATTGGTTAATTTTATTGCTGTCATTGTTAGCTTCCTGACACTGTGATCCTTTTTTTTCACAGTGAACCTGCTTACCAAACTTTAGAATCAAGTAGCAGCATATTTGCTAATGAATTTCACAGTATAAGAAAACTTGATAAGGAAGAAAACCCTTATTCTGAGTGCCTAATTAGCCATTGTTCACCTAAAGAGATTGTGCATGGAGTTATTGGTGACGAAGAATCATTGATCGATATTTTGGTTTGCAATGAGTCGCTGCTCCTGTTGTCTCGTGATAAAAATTGTGTTAACCTCAATGCCTTGGCCCGTAGAGCCGAGAAAGAAAATACGAGATTGCAAAGTGATAGATATCTCACGAGCCACATCTACACCATTGATAATACAAATCTAAACAAAGACAGAAAATTTTGTGCTGCCATTGTTTCTGCTTGCTTATTCAAAACAAGTGCTTCTTCGCAATGTCTCAAAATAAATGAAGATCTCTTTTCTTTACTTTTTGGTATTGAAGAAACTATCCAAGACAGAATTGTGATTTTATTTGGTTATCCGAATGGCGAAGTTTACGCACTATCGTTTTCAGAGTCATTGCTGCATGTACCCAAAAATGATGTTGGTGGTTATAATGCAAGTGAGGGAAATTTTTGTGCACCTAAATATCAAACATTCTGTGATTTGAGTGAGCCAGTTGAAAGCTTCCATGTCATTAAAGCACAGGAGTTTAAAATTGACAGCCTGCTTGGCTTGTCAGTGGACGACAATCCTTTATACGAAGATATACAGAAGGAATTTTCTAACGAGTCTGTCTTAACGGTTGTAGGAAAATGTGGTAAAGTTGTGATATATTTGCGACATGGTAGAAAATGCGAATCTTCCTTGGTTAACTGGGTTCAAATTCCTTCTCCTATTTTGTGCAGTATGGCGCTTGAATCACTTTTCGTTTGTTCAACTAGAGACACGATTCTCATCTATCAATTGGTTATTGAGATCAAACCAAAAGTGCGAAGCGCTGTTTCTGTGATTCCCGATTTCAATCTTCTTCTTTCAATACCGTCGGCATCGTTTATAAAGCTTCAAAACTGTCCAAAACTAAGGTCTTTTGCTCAAGAGACTTCGATTATGGGAATCAGCTTTGAAGGAAGCCTACATGAAATACTGCTTACAACAAAGCTTAGTAAAGTCGATGAACCAAATATTTTACCCACCTCAAGCGGAGTGGAAACACAAAAATCGCTGAAGACGTTAGATGATGCGCAAAAAGATTATCTTTGCAGAGAATATAAAGTGAGGTCTCAGCTGGATGCGCTTGTCAATTTACAACGTAATGCTCGAGTTCTGGTTTGTATTTCCCATGTTACTAACCCGCTTTGCTTAAATGCTGCAAAAACCCTGCCGGTCTCTTGTGACATTACTGACATTGTTTTTAACAAAGAAAATGCCATATGTATTGGCTTCAAGCTAAAGAATAATACAGAATATTCAATCACCGACCAGTTGATTGTGTGTTGCACAATTTCCAGCCAGAATACGATTAGATATGACAGCCAACATGGTGATAAATCTTTAAGATCTTCTTTCAGCTGTGATAGCCTGCAAGAGAAAGCTACTCGTTTTTATAGCCTTACATTTGCTAATGTAGACTTACAAACCTTCTTGTCGTTAACTTTGGAATTCAGTCTAATTTTAGTAAAATGGGAGTTTTGTACTCGATCTTTGCCGTTAGGTTTAGTTCTGTGTCTGAACAATCATGACGTCACAATTCTAGATCTGTGTCCTACTGATAGTCAAATATGTTCAAGAGACCTGCCATGTAAGCTTTGTAGTTTAGACGCCTCAGTTCTTTGTTACTGCCCTGGAAGTTTTCAAGAGGATGTCAGCTGTTACCTTGAAAACAGAAGATGTGAAATTTGGAGGCTGCTGCCTCCGTACGACTTTCTGAAGAAAAACTTTCTCAATGACTTTTTACTGAGAAATGAACAAAAGATTCGTCATTTTTCCTCGAATTCAATGCCCGCGTCTCGCTCTCCTGTTACTTGGTGTTTCGATAGAGATTCCTCAAGAAGCAATGTATGCATTAATTTTCAATGGGCGCGTGATTTTGTTCGAGAGATATGTATTGATTTAGGCGAAAGAGCAAGCCAAGCTGGGATTGGTATACGCTCCATATTGTTGTCTGTGTTATGCAAAGCCCATGCTACTCTCTGTAAAAAAAGTTTGGTAAGTATTGACGAAATCAAAATCTGTGTTTCCCATAGAAACTCAAGAAATTGCGATGAAAAGCGGAAACCCCCCAAAGTATGAACGTCAGAAACATACCAAAACAATCAACCAATCGGAATTTATACCAAGATGCTGCTCAAAATGCATACGAATCAGGAAGAGAAGCTGAAATTGGTATTGTGGTTCAAACACCAATCACCTTGGAGGATTCAGCTGGATGACCAATAGAAAATGAAATGAAGAGTTTAAGTGAGAAAACGAACTACTTCTGTCTCAGGGGACCAAACTTTTGGTTTTGATGTAGACAGATTTTTAAAGTTTTCAGATGAACAA